>JAQQAC010009165.1:27125091-27163079 GCA_029783875.1 Phataginus tricuspis | reverse complement strand
AAAAAAAAAAAAAAAAAAAAAAAAAAAATGATGTATCAAAGGTAAGTTTCCTCCCGAGGGGCATTATTTCCAAATTATGGTATTTAGTTCAGTGCTATTCCCAGTCTTTAATACACTAGCAATAACTAGTGATACACTGCTAATATTCTGGAGAGCTCTACTAGCTGTGGCCTTGAAGCAAGGTAGCAACTCTGCACCAGGCATCTTGAAGAGTTATGGATAACACATAGGAAAAAATACTGCCCTGTTAGTTTTTGTTCTATTTTAAGTTTTTTCAACATGATGCCATAAGAAATCTTATGACAAACTGCAGGTTTTCTTCTTTCCCCATCATAGATAGGAAGATGTTGTATGACACATGCATACATGTTTTCAGATGTCTAACTACACACATACACCCTCTGATCAGAGCTATCATTTTAAATGTCTGGATGGCGAAGTCCCCCTGCACTTTGCTCTTAGAAGCGGTCCTTGCTAACTAAGGAAACAGCTTTGCTTCATATATTAGTTTGCTAGGGCTGCCATAACAAATGCAACAGACTGGGTTTTTTTAAACAACAGGAATTTATTTTCTCTCACTTCTGGAGGCTACAAGTCCAAAACCAAAGTGTCTGGCAGGACTGGCTTCTCCTTTAGGCTTTTTTCCTTGGTTTGCAGATGCCAACTTACGGCTGTTTCCTCACATGGCCTTTTTTCTGAGTATCCCTGGTGTCTCTTTCTCTTACACAGACACCGATCCTCTTGGGTTAGAGTCCCACCTTTATGATCTCATTTAACCTTAATTACCCCTTTAAAGGCCTTATCTCAAAATACAATCACAATGAGGGTTAGGGCTTCAACACATGAATTTTCGAGGAACACTCAGTTCAGAACAGTTCGCAACCTTAAGGAGATAATGGAGAGATGTCTCAGGAATAGATAAAAACAGCATTACATTTCTCCTCTAGACTCTACAGATCTTCTTGTGACACGTATAATCTTAACCCCAGGGTACCATGTCATGTGTCTTTCCAACCAATGTTATGATGAACACGAGTACCACCAGATGTTCTCTGCTGCCTGAGTCAGCCTACAGCAGGCTTCATCACCCCTTTGCATGCCAGAAATTGGAGAAATAATTCTATCATGTGCTCCAAGTGATCAATGTGTAAGTGACTGAAATTGCTTCAAGAGGTGTCTTTTTGTCAGGCCAAAAATTAAAATATGGCCTCATAAAACAAACAAACAAACAAAGAAGGTTGAAAATATCCAGGTTAGAGATTATAGATCACTTAGACAGTATAGTCTCTGATAGAAGGCATGTTCAGTCCACAAAGCCAACAGAGCATCTCTAATGATGAGGACCTTTCATATTGGTGTCCTAGCAAGTATCCTTTAAGTTAGAGCTAGAATGTCTCCTCTTGTTTAAGTGAAAGTTTGCTGGGATTATTACTTTTTCATAAAATGATAGAGTCAACCCACTTGTTCTAGAGGGGAGAGACTGGATAAAGCATAAAGACAAGGATATGATCATCTGGCATCCAGACAGAATTTAGGAAAAGAGACCTGTGCTGTGCTTTAAAATAAAGAAAATTCCATGAATACCCAAAAATGTAAACTCTGTAGACTCATTCCATCCATTACCAAATACACAGAAAGACACACAGTGGACAGAACAAGTCAGGAAAACAGAAAAGAACAAATGAAAGATTTCATTTCCTCTTCATTAACCACTTAAGTTTCATTTTCAAGTAGAAGAGAAAAGGAATGTCCCCCAAAACAACTTTGCCATTGTTGATTCCTCTCCAGATCACAGCCTGATTCCCTCCTTAGTACTCTGAATCAGCAAAGAGATTTTTATTTGCATTCACAAGACTGTGTACAGCGTAGATGAACCACTGCTGCATTGCGTAATTAGCCAGTCCTGAGAGCTCTCAGTAGAAATTGCTTTGATTTCTGACTTTTAGAAAGCTGTTCTACCAGAGGATTATTATGGTTATTGAAATTAGAAATAGAATTATAGTCGAACCCTAAATAACACGATGTAGATGCTAATACTGCTATTTAGCTCTTTCGTTAAACAATTAGGAATGATGGAAGGGACAGCGTATACCTGTGAGAGCTCTAATTTTAATTTGGGGATTGTCAGTTCTTAGCCTTTCACTTCTCCCTTAAAGGAAATGCAGTCTTAAAAAACTTGTCCAAAACCTATATTCAGGTAGAAAATTATGAGCTTCACTTCCAAAAGAGAAGACATTTAACTTCTTCCTCTTTTGAGGATGGCACAGCCTTCACATTCACCAGTCCCAAAATCTTTGCTACAGAATGAGAGATTCTCTATGATGGATCAGTTTTAAGAGATAATTACTTTGGGAACAATCTCTCTCTTTGAGAATATTTGCATACCTCATTATTTTTCTGAATAAAAGGGAGTATGTACAGGTGCTACTATAAAGATGTGATTTATAGGCATAATGTATGAGAGAAGATTGGGGCTAAAGTTCAATTGTCATAAAGCATAATTCTGACAGTTAATTCGCTCTTCTTTCATCTGTTAAGACATTAGAGACATGCATGTGAATGGATATCAATGGCAAAAAGCTGTTACATGTCTTCATTAAGTGATGAAGAGGATTATTACAGTAATTGAAATCAGGAGTCACAAAGAACCAAATTAGGAGACAGAGAATCACAAGAAGCAAATCAGTGGAAAGTGGGAAACATTTATGTCCTAAAAAAAAAAGAACATGCATGAACTGTTCTATATTTTCCCAAAACTGATAGTGTATTTCATTTTTTGTCCCTACCTTTAAAAAATATAAAAAATAATACATGTATGTTGTACTAGTCATATACAACAGGACCAGGTGAGAGTCCTTGGTACCATCAGCCTCTAAGAGATAAGCACTATTAATAGTGTGATGTATTATTTTTTCAAATTCATTTATATATACACTATCATGCTACTACTACTATAAGAATGGATATATATAATATATGGTGCTCTGCCATATTAAGCATACTATTCAACATCTATGGCATTTTATGAGGGAGAAATGTTTGAATCACACCAATGAGCTGTTAAATGCACTAAAACTTTTTTGGAACAAGCACAACAAGCAATAAACAGTGCTTTGCTCTACAAAGTGGAAATAGAAATGAAGACAGAGGTCGGAGGACTTCTGATTCTCAATTTTGTTCTCTTCTGAATGATTTCAATGTTATTCATAACCAGGTAAGATTTTCATGACAGATTGCTAGATAAAGCAAGTGAGCAAGAGAGAAAAAGAGAGAAGCTAAATCTAAAAGGGTAAGATAGAAAAACAACTCAGATTGCCTGGTAGTGACACTTGTTCTAAAAAAATTATAAAAGATGGAATATTTTGTCCGTTAACTCTTTGGCTATTTGTGGAAAAACCCATAAACAGCAAGAAAAAATTTTACCCAAATTTCCAAGACAAAATCATTAGTTCTGGCACAAACAAATCCACCTTCTCTAGTTCTCCTGGGCAAGTTTCATCCTGGGCAGCCTTCGTCTGTCCCCCCTGAGCATGCACACACTATTACTGCGACGGGTCCTTCTAATCCAAAAGTTGTTTTGTGGCCAATCTGACTAATGACTCTAAAGAACAAAAGGTCCAGTAAATTCCCTGAGAAGTTTGATTTCTGCAGCCTCTTTTTTAGTGATTTTTTATTCTGAGGTAATGCCTGGGCCCACTGGAGGGACGTCTTTACTTAGATCTTCCTAAGAGCTCGTTTAAAGCAGAAGTCCCAGGTGGGGACCTGCCTCTGAGAACAAATATACTAAAAAGTCTGATGGCTTGGCATCATGTTTCTTTCCAGTACATTGCACAGTCTCCTCTATGAGGACTCCAGGGAGAAATTTCTTTCTGGTCTCAAGAACAGTTGAAAACAACTAAGCAATTAATTTGTTTTTATATTATGGGCCGTGTGGATTTTGCAATAAGGCCTGTTTCTGGTTTTTATATTATTTAAAATGTGTAACCTAGATGTCCCTACACCCCACCAGCTGAAGGGCACAAGTGAGTCGCATTAACATTAATTTCAAATACTCTTGGTTGGTGGGCCTTACCCCCTGCAGAGAAGATTCCTTGCTCCAGACATTTCTGCATATCCCTCAACCTTATCACACGTGCTTACATTCATCGGTTTTAACTAGAAGAAACCAACTGCATCAGCTTAAGCAAGAAAAGAGCCTAATGGCAAGGCTGCACCCTTGCCTTGGGAAAGACAGAAACAAGGGGTTCCAGGGTCACCAGGAGGTGCCCTCTGTCCCTCATCTATGCTCTCTGCTGCATAATTTTTTCTCTCAGTCTCTCCCCATCTCTCTCTCTGTTGATTAGCTTCTCTTGCTGATCCAACTCAGTAACAAAAAAATGAGGGCAAGTAAGATCTCTCGAACTTATGTGACGCTGGTCCATCTACCTGGACAGAAACTGAAAATATTTCTTGGGCCTAATTCTGAATTTCTAGAGAAGGGTCTGATAGTCACAGCTTGAGCAGAGAGCCCATCTTTGCTCCAGCTCTCTGTGGAAAAGATGGCGAGAGCATATGGCCCTGAAATGGCCTGGTGGCCAGGGAAGTGGAGAGTGTGGCTCCCAGAGCTATGCTGATAGCAGAGACAGCCTCAGGGAGAAGTGAGTGCCCTCTGGGTCTGGCTGCTGTCCCCACAAGGCCTCAGAGGGAGCTGCCAGGCTCATGGGAGGCTCCCCTCTGCGTTGCTCATCTCTCAGGACAGTCTCTTCCATGCTTCTCAAGGCCATTTCTCCAGAACCACACGCTCCTGCCCTGCCCCACCCTCCCTGTAGTAACACTTTTACGACAGATCTCAAAGCTGCAAACCCTTGAGATGCTAAAACATCACTAAATAAATTCAGTCTTTGGACTCCAGGACCATGTGTGCAACCTGCAGAACAGTGAAAAAATGTCTCTGTCCGAGGAGGCAGATCTCATCCCTTGAGTCCAGCCTTGGTTTATTTTGCCCAAGTTTACACAAGAAAAACAGGTACTTGAGCCGTCATCTGTCTTATTCTGAAATTCCTCATTTTTCCCATTGTAAAAACTAACTTAAAAAAATATAGAGTGGGTACATTTTGCTTTAATCAAATCTTACAAAGCCCAATATGTAGACGAGATAAAGCTGAGGGTCTGTGGAAGAACTCAGGTACGGGTGCCCGTCCTCTGCGCTGGATGCTGGGAACTGTGGTTCTGCTGCCTCCTAGACTAGGTGGGGAGAGAAATTGAACTAAACTGAAAAATTTTTTAGAGGCGTTTTTTTAAGTGTTAGCTACCTAACGTTACTGCTAGCATAGAATTTGAGAGTGTGCTAATGTTATTATGTGTATGTCTGGAAGATCATTAAAAAGGGAATCCAATTTAGACCTGGTGTTAGACAGTGAGAAGTACCACCACGACTTTTTTGCTACACCTCCGATCCACTCACAGAACTCCGATCCATCTGGTTCTACATGTGAATTTGAGTTTACTTGCCCACAAAGTCTCATTGAAATATTTTAAAATAAAAATTAAAAGGACAAAAGCCATGTATGCCTTAGTGACAGAAGGAGAGAAGGGAAGCATCATGCAGTCTAACACTCTGAGGGATTCCTAAGAGGTAAGTGCCTAGGGACACCATTGCAAGGTGTGGTGAACTTCCTGTGACTCAACAAATATAAGATGAAAATCTTTATGGCTCTAGATAGCTTTAGAGATAAATTTCATTCAGTTCTTCCTGGAATCGATAATTCCAATGACACTTAAACTATTTCAACGACTTAAAAAAATGAACTTCTAAATCCATTATATTAAGAATATAAAATTGCTTAGGATATTTAAAGTTCCTGGTGCAGTTATCTTGACCTAGGGCTTGGGTTTCTTTGTTTTGTTTTTTTTACAGCAAGGTAAGTATAAACTTGGGCACTAAAGTTTTCTAATCAAATATTCTTATTTTCTCCTTTGAAAGCAAGAAGCAAAAGTCATAATGGCATGTCTAGGTTTCAGACCATGAATATATTCTTTTGTTTAATGTACCCTGAATCAAAGATGGCTTTATATATTTGAAGTCAAGGGTTCCAGAAAAGATCACTAATATTACGCCTGTTATACAATGCATCCATTATGGAGAAAACTGTGATTCTCCTGTCTCCGGAGTGAGGTGAGAGGGTAAGGAAATGGGCTGTTTGGTTCTACTTCCTCATTTTCCTTTTAGTCTAAAACAAATAAATTGGTTTCTTTTCTTTTTTTCAAGGGTCTGGGTGTAAATATTCTTAATTTAATTAAAGTTTACAAAAGGGTTAAGTAGTTGAAAAAGCTATTTATAATTACTCAAGATAACCTAATCCTGTAACTCCAAGCTAGCAGGATCTAATACAACAAAGAAAATGTATGCAAAGCCAGAGTTTTAGCTCACTTACTTATAGGTGCAAAAATCTTAAGTATTAGTAAATCAGAAGCCCCAATATGTACACTATATCTGAAACAATAGTCGGTCTAGGAAATGTCTGTAAATACAAATATGGTCATTATTTTAAAATCTACTAACAGATCTCATGAAATCTTACCGTGATAGAAATAGAAAAGAAATTTGATGAAATGTTGCTGACTGAAGCAAAATTTTTGGTAAAAACAGGAAGGCTAATATATTTCCTTAACATAATAAATAGCTGTCTCAAACAGTCACCTTACTTCCAAAATACCAGAGATTTACCATTAGAGTTTATAATAAGATAAGGATTATAATCATTATTATTTAATACTGCTATAGATGTTCTAGCCAATACAATTAGGAAAGAAATAGTTTCAGAAAATAGAAAGAAGGTAGCAAAGTTCTAGATAATGAAATTCTTTACCTGAAAATTCCAAGGGAATCTATTATAAAACTTAAAAATTCAATGAGAGCTTAATAATGTGGCCAGCTATAAAGTAAACATACAACTCTAACTTTCTTATATACCAAATTTGTGAGTGAAAAATTGTAATTTAAAAATTGAGCAATTAAAATATCCCAAACAGACTCAAGTATTTATATGGGAATTTAATACATGACTAAGGTAATATTCATAAGGAAATATAAAATATTCAATAACTGATAATAAGGCAAATGGCCAACAACTTAGATAAGTACAGTTAAAGGCATGCCTCATAATGTACTACAAACTAAATTCTATATGGATTAAAAATTGAAAGGTGAAACATGAAATCATGAAATTACTAGGGTAAATATAAATAAATATTTACATAATCTTGGATTAAATTTTCCCTTGCTAAAGGAAAACAAAAAGGGTAATAATTTGTGTTCTTCATTTATCAAAATCTTTAGAATTTGTAAAAAAGCATCATAAATAATAATGAAGGACAAATGACAAAGTTCACATACATCAAAGAGTAAGTAGTTATAATGCCTAAAGAAAAAAGATTAAAAATGCTTAAAAGACAGGAACAGACAATTCACAGAAGTGGAAACAAATGATTAATAAACTTATGAAACAGGGAAAAAATTCAACTCCACAAATAGTCAAATAAACACATAATAATTGCATTTGAATGTCTGGTTTGTCTCTTATCCAAATGTTAAATAATTTTAAAAGATTTTAAAATAAAAGTAATATTTAATAAAAATGTGAACAAACTGGCACACTTTTGTATTGCTGATTCATGAAAAATCTTTCCAAAAGAAAATTTGGAAATATGTACTTAAAAGTAAAATATGAAGACGTTTTGATTCACTTCTGGGAATTTATCTAAGAAAACCATCAGACAGATGTACATAGAGGTTTATCACATAACAAAATTGTTTATAGTAGAAAATTGGTATAATGTTAAAGTGTTACAGTGGTTGAATAAATTATAGTACATTCATACCATGGAATATAACATCCATCGAAACATATGGTGTGAGTATTTATTGACCTGAAAAGATGGCTGCATATAATAGGTTTGAAACATAAAGGACATTCAGCACAATGTTAACTAGTCATTCTTCATTGAGTAAATATGGTTGATATCTATTTTCTCCAGTTTGGTTTATTTATGTTTTCTAATTTTTCTTCAGTGATCATGTGTCACTTGTATAACTTTTTTAAAGCTTATGAAAAATCATTCTAGTAATGAAAGTCTTTTTTTACATAAATGTTACCCCAGCATTGGAAATAAATATGTTTGTACATCCTTCTTTAAAAGCAGAAAGAATGGCTTGCATAGTTATATAGACTATGCTCTATAAGCCTCTATAGTAAGTTCACAGTCAGTATTCAAAAAAGAAAAGGAGGATGGCAGTAAAGAAAAAGGGGGACAGGTGCCAGAGACTTTTTCTCGTGCTTGGGGTTACACCTCCCATCAGCTCCCCACCCTTCAGCGGTCCTCAAGCAGGGGTGGGGCTGCTTGTAGGGGCTCTTTGGAAGCACTGGGTGGAGGGCCCTTTTTGATTATCTGTGACTGGTGAGCACCACTGCCATATAGTGGGTGGAGGGAGCAGAGGCACCCTATCCTGCCATGCTTGGAAAGTTCAGAACAAGAAAGATTTGTCCTGCCCCAAACGTTAATGGCACCCTGCACTGAGAAACACAACTAAACCAAACCTCTTGAATAAAATACAAGGCCTTCACTCCCTAACCCCCTGCCTATTTTTCTAATCTCATCTCTTCCAGCTACACTCCCTATTTTACACCCCTCTCTGTCCCAATTCAATTTCATTGTCTTCTGCCCCATGCCTTACCATACCAAATTGCCGGCAATTCTCATAGAATACCAAGAAGTAATATGCTTCTCAGCTTTCATTTCATTTAGATTATTTGCTCTGTCTAGAATACTCCTTTCAGGGAATCCTACTCATTCTGGAAGGTTCAGTTTATTCATTTCCTTTGTGGAACCTTTTTTGGACCACAGATTCCCCCCCTTTTTGGCCCTCACTCTCATCTGTATACATCGCTGTGATAACACTTAGAATACCACACAGTATCTATTTCATGTCTATGTTCTCCCAGGAGAAGTACAAGTTCCTTGGGGGCCAGGAGAGGATACTTATTCATAGTTTAATCCCAATCACAAAAAGAAATCTCTGGCACATAAGCAGTCTCTCAATACTTGTTAGCTGGGAATGAAAAAAAGTTAAATTTCAACCTCTCCTTCTGCTGGCATTGAAAAACAGTAGAGAGAAAATTAATTCAATGTTAAGAGAAGAAAAAAAAGGGTTTGATTTCTGCCTTCAAATTATTTGCCATTTCAAAAAAAAAATAATGTTTGACATCTGCTTCAAATTATTTATCAACTCAGTACAGTACCATCATAAGAAGTGACTGGGAGAAAAAAAGAAAGTACAAGAAATACCACGAAACAAGGTACGTTTATTTGCTCCAAATTTGTCCAAAGGCCTAAATGCTAAGAAATCCACATTTGTATATTGGTACCTAACACATACGGGGATTGTCCTATTTGTAGCATAGCTTATTCTATTATAATGTAGATTTGCTCACAAATGCAAAGTAAGTTTAGGCCGAGAAGAAATTTTAGTAATCGTTATGACTGAAGGTCAAAGGAATTCCAAGGGAATTCTGTCTTGTTGACAGCTGAATCTTCGTTCTGCTGGCCGAGCATACGGCATGCTACGGCATCACTGACTTCAGAGGACTGACGTACAGAACATACTGGGCAAGTCAAAGTTAAGAATCAGGGACCAGGGACAGTGAGCTCACTTTTGCTTTACATGTTTTGATCGTTAAACTTAAATGTTTTTCTCCTTCTATTAATGTAAAATGTTTAGAAATATATTATTTCATCATTTAGCAATCAGACATCTATTAATTGTACTCATATTTCAGGAGATGGATACAGTTCCCTATTCTTATTAACAAACTGGAATAATTAGAACATCAGATTTGTGAAGGGGCTACCCTAACTATCTAATGCTTCAGCTTGCTGTTTATCCCACATCACAGATGTCACATTTTCCCCCACGAAAATGATGCAACTGCGATGCACTGTGTATGTCAGTGTGGCAGATGCAAACAATAAGAATTCAAAACTTCCTTTTTAATAGTTCGAACTTTAGTAGGTGAGGTAAGAGAAACAGAAAAAGTAAAAAGAGTAAAGGCAAATCAGAGGACGAAAAATCTTCTGGCTGCAGGAAATGTGAAATAGCATTTGAGACAGAAATTGAAAAGTGGGTAAGTTTGGACTGGTTGATGTGGATGAAAAATATGACAGTTTTAAAACAAACACTCCTTGAATCATAAAGATTTTGCAAACAGTTAATTGTTTTATTTGAAAATTGGGATATATCAGTTCTTCATTTTAAAAATTACCAGTGGATTTTTGCTTTCAGTCAAAATGGAGTAACAGGGACTGGATTTACCCTTCTGCCCGAAACAACTAAAAATAAATAAATACCTGATAAAATGTTGTTCAAGACAGTGGACATCGATCAAAAAGGACAGTGATACTTGAAAGATGGGAGAAAAGGTGGGCAAATCTTCCCAGCTTACTGACATGGGACAGTTTATAGGCTTTGGCACAACATGGAATTAATTTAGAAATCAGTAAAACAAAGACATACATAAAACCCAAATTTTTGGAAACTAATATGCTTCTAAAAGGTCTGTGAGTCAAAGAAGAAATCAAAATGGAGATTTAAAAAAAGGACTTTTGAACTGAGTGGATATGAAAACATATCAATATATGTGAGATGCTGCTATGGGAAACTTCTACCTCTAAATGCCTATATTGGAAAAGAAGAAAGGTCTGCCATGGAAAAGAAATAAAATGAAATTACATAAACTGAAATAAAGCAGAGGGAAGAAAATGATAAATATCAGAGTGGAAAGAATGAAAACCAGAATCTAGGTTTTTTTAAAGAAAATCAATAAAATTGATAACCCCCCACAGATTAGAGAGCAAAAGAGAATATAGATATTACCACTCTTCTTACAAGACTTGCTCACTTTTTTCAGTGAAACTATAACTTCTTAGTGGGTATTAAATGCTAAATAATCTTAGAACATATGTATTTTCCTACGTGTCTTGCATCTTATTGAAAACAGAAATGTCTTCAAGTTTGTGTGTGTGAAAGAAGTTTAAAATGTATAACAGATTGTCTTATCAAAGAAGCTGAAATCTCCCAGCACCAGAAGATTATGTCTGAAAATGAAACTGCTTATGACCATCATCATTTCAAAAAATAATTGCTCATTGTCAAGTGACAGCAGTTGAAAGTCTGATTTTTCTTTGAATGTACATATGCTTTACCTCAAAACTATAACATTTCACTGTAAATTGGATAGTCTTTAAATGCTCAGACCTCAAGTGTAAAAATATGTACACATGTTCCTCTGGTCTTGGAAGACTGATCAGTGCATCTAACTGCTCTAAACATCTCTATCTATACATGACTGCTTAGAAAGAGAAAAAAGAAATCTTTCGAGATTAGTGAAGTCAGTGGCATTCTATTTAGGGCTTATTTTTATCTATTAAGCTTTATGAGGATGGAAGAAGCTTGTGATATAAATTTCTCAAGTGAATATTCCTTGACCAAAATTAGATTTCTCCCTAACACTTTACATTTAACATCAGAAAGAAAGATGAAGAGAAGAGAGGCAATGTTTATACAGGGAAGCTGGGCGGTGGTTCCGGAATGAGTTCCAGATGCTGTAGCCTTGAAGTCCTTGGCTTCCACGGAAGGCCTTGTGTCTTTCATGGTATGAGAAGCTCAGGAGGATAAATTTCCTTTCAAAACCAAATGACTCCATCTCTTCAGTAGTTGCAACTTGAAAGAAGAGGATCTACTTACCCTGTCAGGTTAGGTCAATCCCTTAACAGGACCATGGTGGCGGCAGGTTTGTCAGAGTAATCAGAACACCTCAGAGGGGTCTGGATATATGTAGCAGCCATTTATTATAGATTCTGCTGCTATTTTCATTCCATTGCTCATTTGTTGCAATTTGAAAGAGTGAAAAGTTTTCATGTATGGAAAATGGCAAGAGCCGAAATTTATTGGATAACTTGTTTTTTGAGGGTTTGTCTTTAAAACCAGTTTAACCGGCTTTATAGTTGCTTGCTGAGTAAAAAATCATGATTGATATGAATACCTGACGAAACATCAAAGAATTCTACCAGAAATTTTCTGTGAATTATACCTTTTCTACCATGTGTTTGTGTGTATTATTATGTTCAAATGAAACATTTTTTGTGTTAATCTGTGATTCAGGTAAAAGGAAGGCTTTCTGTGATCGATTTTACAGACTTGTCAAGTCATAACAAATTTACTGAGCAGCAACGGAACCGAACACTGATGCTCAACCTTATAGCTCATCCTTCATCTTGGCTTCCACCGTTGCTCCCTTACAATCTATTCTCCAAACAAAAACAGTCAGAATGATGTTTACAAAATGTAAACAAGTCCTGTATTTCTTCTGCTCAGTACTCTCCAAGAGGTTTCCATCAGAATAAATCCAAGCCCCTTCCCAGCTTTAGCTCTCCATAGTCTGCCCCTGCTTACCTCCCCAAGCTCCTTTCATCCTCCCCATTCATTCACTCTGCTCCAGCCACCCTCACCCAATCAGCCAAGACTTAGATTCTATTTATTACCAAGGTTTTAATCCATCATTGCCTCTTCCCGTCATCAACTTTCACCTTGAGCATTGAAATAGCCCCTTTATCTTCCTACCTCCAGCCTTGGCCTCTCCACATCGTAGCCAGAGTGATCTTTTGAAAATACTAACTGGGTTATATCAGTTGAGTGCTTAAAATATGGAATATTACTCAGCCATAAGAGAAAAACAAATCCTCCCGTTTGCAACAACATGGATGGAGCTGGAGGGTATTATACTCAGTGAAATAAGCCAGGCCGAAAAAGACAATATCAAATGATCTCACTCATATGTGGAGTATAAGAACAAAGAAAAAAACTGAAGGAACAAAACAGCAGCAGACTCACAGAACCCAAGAACGGACTAATAGTTACCAAAGGGAAAGGGACTGGGGAAGAAGGGTGGGAAGGGAGGGATAAGAGGGTAAAAGTGGCATTACGATTGGCAGGCTTAGGGTGGGGGGGCACGGGGGGGACTGTACAGCTCAGAGAAGACAAGTAGTGATTCTCATCTCACTACACTGATGGACAGTGACTGTAATAGGGTTGGTGGGGGGGACCTGATGAAGGGAGTAGTTTAATCATCACAATATTGCTCATGTAATTGTAGGTTAATGATACTAAAATAAAATAAATTGTAAAAAAAAAAAATTTTAAATGGCACCTCATTGTCACCATGATGGAATAAAAACTCCTTCACCTGACTCACAAGATGTCTCATAATATGGTTGCTGTTTACCTCTCTGGTCTAATTCCACACCCCACATTCCCATCCTGCGCCACAACACTGCGCTCCACAATTGCCACACTTCTGACATAATATGCAATTTTCAGTCGTTCAAGTCTCATATCACATTTACAAATGTTCTTCTCTTACACTGTGATGTCCTTTCCATCTTTCTTTGCCTTGAAAAGTGCCCACCCATGACCAAAAGCACCCGGACCCCAAATGTTATATAGTTCTTTAATAGCGCAGCTCTTTCAAAGCACTGTTTTTCCCAAAGTATGTTCACAACATCAAAGTGGGACATGATCAGAATAGGTTCCAGCATCAGTAGTAGGCTGGCACTCCCCCCTCCCCACCCACGATCAGCTAAGCTCTCTTCCCACTCCTCACCCCCATCCTAGCATCAGACCAGAACCCCTTACTCCCGGGATGAGTTTGACATCATGGACCCCTTGCTTATTCCTGCAAAGCTGAAATCAAACAGAAAAGCCTAGCAATTAGATATGGTCTCTTGACCTCAAAGTAAGAGAAAGAACACATTTCCTTCCTTTTTTCATTCAGTAGGTTTCTATACCAATATCCAGAATCCAAAAGCAAATGGATATGTTGTGAGTAGAGAAGGAGGAATCAGAACTCCTCCAAAGAATAGCTCCTAAGCTCCAAGAACTTGAGCAGTCAAAATTTCCTTGTAATATATAATTCAGCAGTTATTCACATCTACATTAAGATTTTTTTAATTAAATGATGTAGATTATTTTATATTAGCATGCTGAGTTTAAGGAGAAATTGTTTCCAAGCAAGACAAGGTGATAAAATAAGTTTTGATTGCTCCAGTGCACTTAGGACATAGCTTCTCACCCAGTTACTGTCATGCGGTATTTTGACCAGAAGTTGCAGTGTGGAAATCATCCTTCCTCTTAGGTTCTGAAAGGCCTGGACCTACCTGAGGAACCCAGAAACTTTGACCTACAAGGCTATAAAAGTGTGTCTTGTCTCAAATAGTAGTTGGACATTAGAGTTATTTGTTCATAGTTTCCATCCAGTAACATAACAGAAGATGAAGGTGTCTTATATCCATCGTTCCTATCAACAGTGCAAGCATGAGTTTCCATTTTTTTCCTACAAACATTGAAAGATTGTGTTTATGTACATAACAAATAATGTGCATTCAAAGGAATTATTCTTCAGGTTTTAAATATACCTGGAAAGCATTCCATCCAGTGTTTCCTTGTACATGTAGACCAACTACACTTTCTCATTCATTTCCTCTTTATACATCACTGTTACGTTGGATATTCTGAAGAAGCTGTGGAAATGGAGATAGCTAAGAAGTTCCTCTTCAAATTAAAGCAAGTTTAAATATTAGTTATTTCCTATTTAATGTTATATAGACCCCTTCTCAATAGCTTATATCTACATTCACGGATTGAGGGTCATTCATACTTGGGAAATCCCATAGAGGAATGGAAATAATAATTTTGGGATTCCTGACTACATTTTTCTCAAACTATTTATATTCTGCCTGGTTTGCATTTGCCTGCTAATGGGACAAGGAGAGGAAGGAGCAGCAACAATCTGCATTTAGGTTCATTTCCTCCAGTTGCAAACCTGAGAGCTAAGTGTACCCACACTTGCATTTTAATATGATCTGTGCTATTATTTCAAGTTTCCTACACATTAAGTAGCAATCTCCATTTTTCTATTCAAGCTCCACCACTACTTCAATAATACGGGTTATTGAGCACTTGCTAAACACTGGAATCTAATCTCTACAGTATAAATGCAGCAACCTATAGATACTCTGCAAGGTAAAATCATGGTGGTCATTTTGTACTTGAACAAACTGAGAGTTTAATGTTTTATCCAAATTCATGCATCTGATAAATACAACTGGGCTGAACAACCAAGGAACTTTCTGAAAGCCTAGGCTGGTGAAGTATTTGTGGCTGGTCAGCATAGATGGTTAGAGGTTAAAATTCTGTACTAATGAGGTCAAAATCATAAATGCGAAGTTTAAGTGAGGACTTTTCTCTGATTCGTAACTGAAAACTTAACATTTAATCCTTGCCAGGCAGTATGTGCTGCTGCTCACGAGGAGGGGGAGTGGAAGAGTGAGCGGCTCCGCATCCATCCATCGCTGACACTGGAAGCAGGGCTCAGGAAACATGCTTCCTGATAAATACTCAAAATCATCATCTTTTTTCAACAAATAATTATATTTAAGCTGGGAAGTCATCTATAGCTTTCTCTCTAATAGCCAGATAATGGGAAATGAGAGAAAGGTTGGGCTGACTGCTACCATCGGATCTCTCTGATACAATCCCTTCATTTGACAAATAAAACAAAATTCCCGAATAGGGACAGAGGCAGGGGTGTTTGGGTTATTTCCTCAGTGTCTCTAAGTCAGAGGTCAAGAGAATCCTAAACCATACCATTCTCTGTAAAACACCAGCCACTCTCTCCCCACTCGTCAGGATTACTTCCAGAACAGTGCCTGTCCTTGTAGATGCCTTTGCAATCTTCATGTATAAAATTCTAGGGATTTTTTAGAAAATGACTTTCATAGAAATACTGATTTCTAAAATATGTCTCCCACTAGGTGAAGTCTCCTTATACCTTTAAGTTGTATAACTTGGCAGGCTATTGAGGACAACCAACAGAGATTAGGCAGTTGTATAGAAAGAAAAGTAAAGTGAAATAGGGATCTAAATATTTAGTATACACATGACTTACATTGTTTTCAGCTAATTAGAGTCACCTTTAGTTCCTTGAACTAAAAGCTGGTAAAAAGAAGGCTTGATGATGTTGTAACACCATTAATAAACAGTCTTAAATCAGCATCAAACTTTTAAATTTTCCTTTCTAAATTTGACTTTATATCCCCATGATATTCAAGGAACACTGTAAATAAAGTAAGTGTGTGGATTGATTCAGATTTAGGACACTGTAACTTAAGATCACTCATAAGCTTGAAACAACAGTAAATGGAATTCTTGTTGATTTATTTATATCAGTGGTTCTCAGCTGTACTGAGCATCAGGCCCACTGCCCCCGTGAAGACTTGTTAAGCACAGATTGCTGGGCCTCTTATTCCCAGAGTTTCTGATATAGTAGGTCTGGGTGAACCTGAGAATTTGCATTCCTAACAAATTCCCAGGTAAGGCTGGTCCTGAGACCACATTTTGCAAACCACTGATTTGTAAGTCTGAATTCTTTCTTTCTGTTGGCATAGATAGACACCTTAACACAAAAGCGACCTCAGACACTAACCATTTGACAAGAATCACATTTGGATTTTTTTTTTAAGTCTGGAGAAAATTACTCAGGCAATTTTACTTTGCCTCTTTTCAACGAAGTTGCTTGGTCCAGGTGAGTCTCAAGTTACTCACACCAAGCCAGACAGTCAAATCTAATTCCAAATACTAAGATAGTTGGAAAATACAATAAAATGTTTATAAATGCAATGGATCTTAACAACTATCCCTGGAAACTAGCAGTTCATGGCTCAAATTATGTAAATGCTGCGTAATGTTCATAACATGCAAGTGGGAAAAAAAAAGAAGAAACACTCAACAGCTCTGTTATTAGGAACTACCTGGGTGGCACCATTCGTACTGCCTTGTTATCCTGAATGAAGTCAGTGACTTTGCCGAGGAGTCAAAATAAATAGTGGTGAGATAAGAAAGAAGGAAATAAGGAGGAAAGACTTATGTAAATAATTGCCTTGTAGCTGCTTGTAACATTCTGCAGTTTTCATGCACAATAGAAATAGTCTCAGCTTTTCTTCCATTAACAAAAAATGGTCTGAATCATAACATAAATCATGCTCATTTACTTGCACGGTGACAGAGTCTGCCTCAACAACACAGCTTGTGGAGATTAATTGTGCTGGACTATTCTAGACCTACAGAAGCTGTTTGGGGAGTAGATAAGCACCGCCTAACTTGAGAAATGTTAAGTTTACTTCAGTGTGGTCTTCATGGATACTCACTCTTCCTGGGACTATTTCCTGAGTGGAAATAATCTGTTCCGCAGTAGGTTTTAGAACCTTTTGTTAGAGAGGCCCTATGCTTCAAGCGGTAAGTAGGGACTTCAGGCTTTACAGCATCCGGCCTCCCCTGAGAAGACCATAAAAGCTATGAAAGGACTATGATTTAAGGTGAAAAAGGCATGATTATGAGTCTTGAAACCCTAAGTGCCAAAAAGCATTTTAAACAGGAGAAGACTGACAGGCCTGTCAGCAGTAATGCATCTGTATTTGCGTCTGACCTGAAAGCACTTTCACCATCTGCAAGGACAAAAAAAAAAATCAGCCGAAGGAAAGCTGTCTTGGAATGAGAGATTAAGGACACAGAGAGATGCCTCATTCAGGAGAGTCTGGGACCCCAACTCTACAGCTGTCACCCAGAATCAGACATTCTTTGGAATGAGTTCTGTCTTAAGGTTATGTATTTGTTTTCTTGAAGGCTAAAGTAAGGGCAAAAGAAACTAAAACGAGGTATTTTATGTCTTTTTAACATGAGTGGCTGCACAGGCTCTTGTTCAACGATGAAGACTGAGCTGTCTCGACTTCGTTAGGCGTCTCCTTTGTAAACACTTTTGTGATCAGCTTCCTTCTGGTCGGACCATGGTGTTTGCGATGATTTCTTAGAATTAGCGGTTGGAAAAAGGTATAGGTTTCATTAGATTGACAGCAGGTCAAAGTCTCTGTTGACAGAGTTTGCACAGTGGAAGCCAAAAATATTTTAACCTTAGACTCTTAATTTTGTTCCAGCATAATAAATCTGCCCATGAATTAATGAATGGATCTTGCAAAGGAATAAGCGAATTAGAGAAAAAATATGTAAATATTTCTCTTACAGTTATCTGCCCTTTATTGTCAACTGGCATTGTGTCTGTAACGTGATGTAGATGCACTGGATCTGACTGGAAATTTGAAGCTAATCTTATTACGCTGTGTATTTTAAGTGTTGTAAATTGATCAAATATACATGCTTTTGTAAGAAGAAAAGTTTAGATTAATTTCACATTTTCAAGATATGCTTAAGTCAGATTTCAGTTGTAATTAGTATAAGGAGAGCTCTCTTGAAACTGTTTACAGAATAAAATGTCTCTAGGGGTTAGTAAATTGCATGCTTTTGAGGTAATTTCCAAGGAAGAAGCTTTTATACCTTACTGTGAAATCTCTTAGACACCTCCCATGGAGCTACGTTTGATTTTCACAAACAACATAATGACTACATGTCATAGGAAGAGTGACAAACTGTGGGTCTTCAAAGAAATAGAAAGAGCCCCCAAGCTTGCTTGCTTTCTGTTGACATGTGTAACATAAAATTAGCCGCAAGGCATTTGGAAATATACTTTCTTTTGCAAAGGAGGGTAATTATTTTCAACATTACAGAGCAACTGAAGCTTCCTTGTTTAAAATATTCTGTTGATTACTGTTTTGTTAGGAAAAAAATTCTTCAACAATGTAAGGATTTTTTTAAAACGTAGACCTCAAAAAAAATCATACTACATGCTATGAAGGAAACAATTAAAAAAACTCTTGGTCAAAGTTCCAAGAACTTAATCATTATAGGCTATAAAAGGATAAGTTCACATAATATACACCCAGATCCTTTACATTAAAACTTGAAAATCCTAAATACTCTTCATATTTTCAACTACGTCAAGTGCAGTCCTATCTTACCGTCTGTCTGTTTTTCTGAAATGCTTTTCAAAGTTGGTAAAAATGTGCGCTGCTGTTCATGAAATGTCTCATCACATGACGGTAGCTTGGTGTAGATGTACACATTACAGGTCTGAGAGTTTGGCACTGGTTTTTAATTTACTGAGCTATTCTAAGTACAACCAAATACTGTAAGTCAAGATTTTAAGAAAGAAATTATTCTGCAAAATACAATTCATTATAAAAATATAAAATGTTTTGAATGAACTTGTCTCAACAGTAAATATTTCTAGCCATAATAGAAACAAAAGAAATAGTCATATTATCTTGGGAACTTAATTCAAAATAGAATAGGTTTTAGCAAGTTCTATTTGAGAAATTGGGTATCATAAAAACATTATGTTAAATTTCTATAGTGTTTTTTGAGTTTTCAAAACGCTTTCAAATATTTTATCTTTTCTGTCTTCACCACAGCTTCATAAGGCAGGTAGGGCGAGTCATCATTTTCCAAACTGGAAGACTGATGCTCTAAGTAGTTAAGTTACTTGTCCAGGTTTATACAATAAAAAATGGTAAATCCAAGTCTGCCGTCTATATTCTCCAAGTTCTAGTACACTGTTTTTCCCATGTGGACTCCTAATATAACAAGTCATGAAAATAATCCCAAAGGAAACCCATCCCCAAACTTCTGTAAATATGGATTGATTTCCCATGGGCCCTATATATATATAAAGATCCACCACCTGAGTCCTCCCTTCCAACATCCCCTACCACCCGACTGCCACAAGTCCCTTCCCTGGGACTCCAGGGACCTTCCTATGATCCTGCAACTGAAGGGGTAAGGCCTGGCTAAGCATGAGATATTAAACACCCTCCTCCAGCCCTGCAGTTGGAATCTGTTCTGAATGGTGATTAGCCATTGAAAACTGGTCATGAAACATTTTGAATATTACACTTGGTCTCATGCGCCCACACCAAAATGCATATGAGTCCAAACCAGGTAACATGGAAAATGTGAAAACTGCTCCCAAACTGTTTAGTTCCTTTATATATTTTTTATTATACAGTGCTACATGAAAAACTAATTTCTTGAATTTTCCATGGTGAAAATTGCTCTAGGGCAAAGCTTAAAAATGAAGAGCTGTCTATTTGCCATTAACAAGAAACATGTGAAATCAATGACATAGTAAGTATTATAGGTATATAGCATCAAGTATTAGATACATGAGGCAAGGAGAGGTATATTATTTAGTTGGTACTTAATAATTGGCACTAATAGTTAATAGTTAAAAGACAAAGACTAATGTCTCTAGAGGGGGCAGAAACACAAAATTTCTTATTCAGTTCAATCAAACTAGTATTTTGAGTATCTCCAAAGTATAAGGACTTTGTGAGGTATCAACTTTTCAAATAGAGAAAAGAAGCTCATAGTTTAGTAGAAAGAAAATTATAAATAAATCAATAAATAAAGCCTTAAAAATGCACCATTCTCAATATTAATTGTTTTGTACTAGGTCTTTCCCCTCAGTTCAATGAACAGTATGCATGTAATGAATGACAGGAGACACAATATATAGGAAAAGCATAAATCTGAGTCACAAGACTAGATTGAGCTCTGGTTCTGCCATTCCCTGTCTCCTAACTTTGCAAAAACAATTTAAACAGATCCAAACTTATCTTCTACCGCCACCACTTCCACCTACACACCAAAGAATAATTCTATACCCTTTCTGGAGTGCATACAATTAATATAGAAAATGTTACAGATTCAAAACTAATAATTGAACAAAGCAGTTGAGTTCAGGAAAAATAGGAGTCAGACTGAAGATATTCATAGGGTGAATTTATCAGAATTTTGTGATCATTTTGATGTGGACTATCAACAAGAGGGACTAGATAAAGATGATTCCTACTTTCCTAGCTTGTGAGATTGTTTAGGTGACATTGCCATTTATCCAAGATAGAAAGCACCGAGGAAACTGGTTTGGTAGGAAGATACTGGTTTCCTACCTCAACCTGCAGCCATCAACCAGCCAAGGGGGCTCCCTGCCCTCACCTCAATGCTTGCATCACAAGATTTAGGCACACTTGGCCTAAACTCATTTTCATGATCCAGAGGGTCCAGAGCCCTCCCCATGCTTTCCAGTGATTTCTAATAACTCACTCTGGTATTTTCCCTGAAAGTCTATGGTGCCTTGTTTCAGCCTCTGCTGACCTAGATCCAAAATTCAGCTTCTTAGCTGATTTCCACAAAAGATCAATTTGAACCAACAATTTCACGCATTCTAAAACTTTCCTAAAGTTTCACAAGGTCATGGGAAGAGGTCACACCCCTCTCTACCATTTTGCTAGACCTGCCCCACTCACTCTCTTCTGTTGCTTTCCAGACTTACAAGCAATCCTTACTCATATCCCTTGGAATGAATGTTTTACTTCCAAGTAAAATTATCAAAATATATTTTCCAAACAAATGTAGTTTTCTAACTAAGGAATGCTGTTGTAGATGTTAGACAAATATTTTTAACCCCAAGACATTCTGTTAGGCTTCACTGTATATGCCCATTCAAGACATACGGCCCGTGTACCTATGTTGTAAAAGGTATTATATAGGACGGGAGACCTTGAACAGAGATACTAGTACCCAATCTACCACAAATGAAATGACATATCTTGGTTGTCAATAATGAATGTTAAGAATATGATGAATCTGCAAGAAGTTAAAGTGAAATATTACTGTGTTTAAAAAACTCCAAATTACTGTGAATATTTATATTGACAGTTAACAGACTTTTACTTTCATCTCTATTTTCAATGTTAATATTTCATAGAATTTATACTTATTTCATTAAACTCTGGGGATTGCCTCTAAGACAAAAAAGCATGATTTTCTGGCCTATAAAAAAATTAAGATTTCCTCAAAGAATTTGTGTTCCCAAAAAAAGAGAACCCTGAGATTACAGATTTATTTACTTAGAAAGTTAATAATGAATATAAACTCGAGGAAGGCAGAAGATTTTTGTCTCTCTTGTTCACTAAAGTATTCCAAGCTCCTAGAACAGCATCAGGTATGTACCCAAACCACGTTAGGTAATTTAATTAACACACAGTAATTTATAGAACTTCACTTAGCCAACACACATTTATTTTATGTCTGGCTGGTTCTAGGTGAATTAAATATTCAATTTATCCAGTTGTATTTTTTAGGTCTCAAAATAATGAAACTTCCATCACTTTCTCAGAGAGATTAACAGCTCTTACAGTTAGGAAGTTTTCCCTGACAATTAAATGTTTTATTTTTCTTTTTCTCTTTTCTCACAACTCAGTCTTTCAATTTCCTTCTCGGTTGATCTTTACTGACCTATGGGCAATTAGCCAGTGTCTTTCCTGAGCTGTACCACATGCCTTAAGCAAAGCATCATGTTCCAGCTGTGAACTCTCAAGTCATTTTGTAAGAAACTATCAATTCTCTGGACTTAAGTGCAATTATTGTTTAAGTGTAGTTTTTTGTGGCACAGAGTTTTTATGTTTTTCGCTGACATAATTTCTACAGAGAATTGCCTTTTTTTTTTAACCCTCATGTGAAGCTTTTTCAGAATAACTGACTTTTGCATTTTCATCAGAGTATTGCTACAGCTAATATCTAAGAAACTCTGGGGAACATTTTATATACATTACCTCATGTAATTCTCAAAAAATAAAATCCCTATGAAACAAATATTATTACCATAGTCATAAGATAGATGAAGTACTGTAGTCACATAGCTACAAAGAACTGAGATTCAAACCTGAATATTGTGACTCAAATTTTTTTTTTAGTAAGGTATTATTGATATACACTCTTACGAAGGTTTCACATGAAAAAACAATGCGGTTACTACATTCACCCATATTATCGAGTCCCCCCTCTACCCCAATGCTGTCACTGTCCATCAGTGCAGTAATGATACCATAGATTCACTGTTTGCCTTTTCTGTGCTACACTGTCTTCCCTGTGACCCCCCACACCATATGTACTAAACATAATACCCCTCATTCCCCTTCTCCCTCCCTCCCCGCCCACCCTCCCACACCCCTTTGGTAACCACTAGTCCCTTCTTGGAGTCTGTGAGTCTGCTGCTATTTTGTTCCTTCAGTTTTGCTTCTTTGTTGTTATACTCCACAAATGAGGGAAATCATTTGGCACTTGTCGTTCTCCACCTGACTTATTTCACTGAGCATAATATCCTCCAGCTCCATCCATGTTGTTGCAAATGGTAGGATTTGTTTCTTTCTTATGGTTGAATAGTATTCCATTGTGTATATGTACCACCTCTTCTTTATCCATTCATCTACTGACGGACACTTAGGTTGCTTCCATATCGTGGCTATTGTAAATAGTGCTGTGTTAAACAGGGGTGTGTATCTCTTTTTGAATCTGAGAATTTGTATTCTTTGGGTAAATTCCTAGGAGTGGAATTCCCAGGTCAAATGGTATTTCTCTTTTTAGTTTTTTGAGGAACCTCCATATTGCTTTTCACAATGATTGAACTAGCTTACATTCCCACCAACAGTGTAGGATGGTTCCCCTTTCTCCGCATCCTCGCCAGCATTTGTTGTTCTTAGTCTTTTCGATGCTGGCCATCCTAACTGGTGTGAGGTGATATCTCATTGTGGTTTTTATTTGCATTTCCCTGATAATTAGTGATGTGGAGCATCTTTTCATGTGTCTGTTGGCCATCTGAATTTCTTCTTTGGAGAATTGTCTCTTCATATCCTCTGCCCATTTTTTAATTGGGTTATTTGCTTTTTGTGTGTTGAGGCATGTGAATTTTTTATGTATTTTAGGTGTTAACCCCTTGTCAGATATGTCGTTTACAAATGTATTCTCCCATACTGTAGGATGCCTTTTTGTTCTGTTGATGGTGTCCTTTGTGACTCAAATTCTTAACCACTCTGCTCTTGTCACACGTTAGAACAGGTTTATTTACGCTGTCTTTCCTTTGCTCCTTTTGGTAAATGTTTTCCACTTTTGTGTCTATTGTTGGCCTATATCCTAGGACAAAAATCTCAGGATGGGAAGGTTCTTATTTTTCCCCATGGTTTTTCCAAAAATGCATGTTCAACTTGGACATTTTTTGGTGGCCAAGTGTCCATACCTGTCTTTTCCCTTCCCAAGAGCAAGTAGGTTTTCCTCTGGGGCATCAGTCTTCTCCCATTGTGCAGTTGTCATGTAGTTTGAATGGAATTGATCCTATTTCCTGCTATAGGTGTGGAGTCTTGACTGGTGTTAATCTGCTAATCTAATCACTGATGGTTGAGAAAAGAGCAGTCATTTCCATTAAAATCAATCAGGACAGGCCATTCATCTGACTTCAGTGATTGGTTTGGGTTGGTCCAGAGTGAAATTCAGGCCTTTATGCAGTGGTGGAAGGAAGAAAAGGCCTCTCTCTGGCTCTGGATGGTATGATGTATGCAAATGAGACCTGGAATTGCTACAGATATTTTGCTATGATGGAAGCCAGTCTAAAGCAAGCCAATATATAAAACAAGAGGGAGTCAAGTGAGCAGGCAAGAAAATCAGCCAGATTCCTGGTCACACCATAACTGAAGCTCACACAGTACAGCTGAACTGTTAATGGTTGTGCGAAATGGGTGAACTGATTTGTTTTTATCTCTTTTTAATTTAAATAAATTGCATTTATTTTTAAAATTAAAAAGTGTTATATATGTCAATACATTAGGTCTATTGTTTGAGTAGGGTTTTTTGTTATTTGGAGCTGATATCATTCAAATGGATAGGACCACTTCTGCTTTTATTTCTAAATTTAATTTTTTGTTTTCTTTTACTTAACCAAGAAGTTTCTTCCAAGTTTCTTTTGAAGGATGCCTTCTATGTTTAATTTTGTCCTTGGAATAACATTACTTTTAAAAACTCATTTAAACTCGTTTCTAGATTTCTCTAATTTCCTAGTCTTTTCTTTCTTGGAGCTCAACTTTCTTGAAATTCTTTTCCTGAGGCCCACTTATTATTGTCCTGAATTATCACAGTTAAGGTCACCAGTAACAAAGCCATCTCTTAACCTCACATTGCAAATTAATTAGGTTTCTGCCAATCAGTTGTAAATATATAAATATTCCTGCCAATAATCTGTAAATACAATATGGCTTTGGCTACATTCAGATCCAAAAACTATATAATGTTAGTGGTGGAAGGAACCTTAGGGGTCATCTAATTCTACTTAAGTATTTTACAGGTGGGAAAATTGGAGTCAAAAGAAATTAAGTGATCTCCCTAAGGTCACGTGGTTAATGGCAGGTCTCCTGTGATTTCTAATCCTTTCCATTAAATCATTGCCTCCTCATGTGCAATGAAGCTCACCAAAATTAAATAAATAGAACCCAGTATTTCAGGAGAGTAGTAGAATTCCATAATGTCTGGAACAACCAGTGTGCAACATAAAAAGGGCACTGTATTGAACTGAATTGCTTTTCAAATCTCAGGGGAAATTAATGTAATTTTCTGTGCTTAAAATTTTATTGAACTTAATTGACAATCACTGAAGATTAATTTGTTAATATATTTGGATTATAAAGTTGACTTCTTATCGCTAAGACAATTCATTGAAGACACAAGATAGATTGTTTTTATAAAACAACAGAAATTTAGACATGAAATAATGTGACTTGGGGTAGACTTTTCTTTCCTTACTTTAAGACAGCGATATTTAAATATAAAAATATTTTTTTCACATGCTTCTTACAGAGCTTATAGACATTCCTCCTTCATTCTCTTCTTCTGTGGCACGGCTCTTAAAACCTCCCTAATCATCAAGATCAGCATGGGGACTTCCTAAAACTGCAGATTCTCAGCTACCTCCCGAACAAAAACCCCAAAAGGAGAGCTCAGACATCAACTCATTTTAAAAGCTCCTGTGGTGATTCTGCTAATTGGTCAAGTTTAAGAAGCACAGCTCTATAACATTCTATAAAATGTGATCTATAAATGTTTAATTGTAACAGAAAGTCTAAGGTACAAACACACCTCATTCTGTGAACACTGGATGATGGCTAGAATAGTAATCAGATAAATAGTCACATCTTCTTTATTGGTGGAAATAAGCATGCAAGCAAAAGCCAAATTGCACTGACTCTCAGATGCCATTGACTGAAAGGTGCAGCATTATTCATGGGCTACTAAGAAAAAAAAGTTTATTAATTAAGCTGAGAGGCCATTATTGTAAGATGCCTTGTGATTTTGGAGATATCAAACATGCATCTTAAAAATGATGAAGTGCAGCAAGTTGTAACTGGAGTTATAATGGTGCCTGCCTGGTTGAAAGTGAATCAGAGAGGAAGATTAACTTCTAGGATATTTGGAGAAGGGGAAACCATGCTAATGATGCTAGCAATGCTACTAAGACATTTTTGTGGGTCTTAGAAGCATCTATTACTAAGGTTTTTCTGATATCTAGAAATCATGCATTCCCATGATGTCTTGGGGAGCTCTGGGTAAAATTGATGGAAGCATGAGGTCCTACAGGCTTTCAAGTCTGACCTTGGTGCATACTACACATGCACACACACACACACGCTCACACACAAACACACTTAGAGAGGTCACTGAAAAGCAAAAGCATTGAAAGCAAAACATAAAAAAAGGTAATTTTCACAAGGGTGGCAACCCGTTGTATATTGAAGTGGGAGAATCTAATAGTTTCATATTGTCATTTCTTGAGCCAAAATTGTAGGAATTGTATTTCCTGTTGGGCTGTTCAACTTGGTTCCTATGTCTAACTGTAAAAATGTTTTAGTTTGTTTCATTAAAAAAAAGCCAAGATTTAAATTAAAAGCTTTTGGTTTTAATAGGTGAGTACTGAAAAATATGGACTACACTTAAATTCTAAACAAAGTAAACCTCTTTTCCATTCTCCTTCCCTGATATTCATTGTGACTAATCATGCAGTTGGCTTCATTTCTGTCTTTTCTGTTTTAAAACTACTTATGCTAATTTCATGGACATAATACCTTTTCTTATTTATAATACTAATTTTATATATTTTAGCATTCTCTTCTGGCTGCTCTGCTGTTTCCTTTGCCACTGAGTGTACTTACCCTCTTTACGTGGTTGGCTTTAAGTGTGTGATACTTTTGGATTGTGTACCACCTTTATCCTGGAGAACCCTTACTAGAGTGTCTGAAGCATCTCTTTGGGCAGATTCCTTGGGAGAAAGTGGTCACCGCCACTGCAGCTCGCATGCCAGGCTGTTTCTGGTGAGAAGTGGGGATGGGCAAGATACGCCACTAGGCAGGGGCTGTTTCCATGATCTCGGCTGATCTCTCTCCAGTCAGAGGGCTCAGTTTAATTTTTCGGAAGTGGAGGCAGATTTGCTGTTGAGGTTTTGTATTCCAGAGTAGGAAGATGAAGAGTTCAGTGTGCATTTCCGCTCCTTACCACTGAACTCCAAATAATGATCCTATTCAATGCCCAGGCCCCAACTACATTTGGCTCCCACTACCTCTGTCTACGGCCAACTATTAGTGCTCCCTGCACATATCCTGGCCCACATTTTCTCTATCCAGTTTGATCTCATCTGCTTTCCAGTGTTCATGGATTCATCTTAAGTTCTGGTCTTCTAAGTTCTATGTCTTATTGTCAAGAACAGTTACATACTTATGCAAGTTGTATGTTTATTTTTAAAGGTTCAGTGAAGGAGGGTTGACTGTTAGTTTCCTCTCTTCCCCTTTGCTTCATACTGCAGGGAACTACAGTTCCTAGTTTCCCTTTGTCTACTTTTGAGACACTTTGGTAGTGAGAAACTTGGCCAAAGATTGAAAGATTAGAGGAGGGGAAAATCAGGGTTT
This sequence comes from Phataginus tricuspis, assembly GCA_029783875.1. Lineage (NCBI taxonomy): Eukaryota > Metazoa > Chordata > Mammalia > Pholidota > Manidae > Phataginus > Phataginus tricuspis. The sequence continues at coordinate 27,135,263 of JAQQAC010009165.1, read as the reverse complement.
TTCTTTTGCTTCTTTCTGTTTCTTTTGGCATCCCTGGCAATGGCCCTGTTTTCTCTGTGGCTTCAACACTCACTCACCTCTTCCTTTTAGGATCCCAGATGGAGGCTAGCCCCCCAGCTGATGAGCCCACTTCCTGAGCTCTGTTACCAGGGCTTAGAAATAGAGGCTTCCTGCTGTCGTGTATCTTTTATTTCTCTTGCTGTCTCCTGTTTTCCTTCTTTGCATTTCCACCATGTGGTAATCAATTTCTTGTATTAAGTTCCTTTGATTTGAAATGCCTTTTCATTTGAAAACACAAAGGATGTTTTCTCAAAAGGCCCTGCATGATACAGAGTGAAAGAGTAAAGGACATTCTCAATCCACCAGCTTGAAATGAACATCTAGAAATGTTAGTATATTTTGAGAGCAAGTTTAAGTGCTGTTTCAAATCATCTAGGGAACTAGAGACCTATTCTCTGTTTTGAGTCCAGAAGTCCTTAGCTAAATAAATTGCTAGAGCAGTTGGGACCATTCTGGTCCTTACACAGTCCTTCATTTTCCAGGGTGCCTGCAGTTGTGCCTTACTGAAAATAATTATTATTTATCTAATACAGTTCATTTCTGTTTTTATATTTGAAACATGGTCTAAAGAAAAAAAATAGTTTTCAATTTGCACTGCACCTGTTTTATGTTCAAAAGAACCATGATGTCAAGTCCCGCCAGAGTTTGGCAGTTTGACAAGTCACATCAGTGCTGCCATGCTTGGCACGAAGGACACTGTTTTGGACACCAACAGCCTTTATTTATCTACGTATTTCAATTGCTTTGGCAAGCACTTTACCTGTGTCTGTTGCCTTTTTAACCTAAAAAAATCAAAATCCTTGTATCTTCTTTGTCTGAAGAGAATTCCCCGCCTGCATTCTCTCTGTCCCAGGACAAGTGAGCATGAGGCCGTTACCCAGGAGTCACTGCTCAGCAAGCCCTATTTCTCCAAGGCCCTTTTCTTCTCAAGAATTACCTGCCATTGTAAATTAATAATTTATACTAAATGATTCAAGATGATTCATGAACTAGTTCAGCATAACTTTTTTTTAACTGGAGACTTTTCAAGGGCCTAACTTCTCTTTTCTGATGAACTAAACACAAGAGCTTTAAGTCATCCCAGTGATGGTTTACTCATAGATGTCTGTAATTAAAGCAAATCTATTTTAAAGTGTTTTATTACATATGGACACATCCTATACAATGAATTATAAGCATTCATTGTAAGTAACTATGACAAGTGCAATTTTCAGCTTGGATCTTCCTTCTCTAAATCTTAAAAACAACTTCAGAAATTTTTTGAAAGCTCTGGGAAACAGCAGTTTGGTGGCCACAAAGAAGCTTTTGAAAAACAGCTTATGACAAAAGCGGCTTCTAAGAAATTTTTTAGAGTATTAAGAGGTCCATCCATGGGGGTAAACCTTGTGGCAGTGGCTGAAAAACTGCTAGAGGGTAAGAAAAAAAGTCTTAATTTGTCATTCTGGAACTGAAACTAGATGCTTTTCCATTCTACGCAATCTCACCCACCAGCTGTTTCACCCACTGGTCTGACTGAAACAAGGTAAGTCCTGTGCTTTATCTTAGATATTTGTTCTGATGGAAAACATCGTTCTTCTAAAGCAGGCCACCAGAAGGCACCACGGAATATCAGTGCTTTATGACAAGACTCTACCAAGGGAGCGGACAATGTCTATCACCGTGTACCGATGTATTCGTCCTTTCCCAGCTTTCCAACTGTAACTACCATTTCCAAGCAATCGCCACAAATATGCGGGCCAAACTGGCAGGCTGTGTAAGTACTTATACTTCAGAAAACTCTTTTATTAATGCGAGGCTCGTTTCCACAGGGACAGCCAGTGTGGGCACATTCAGCATCGGCTTTTAGTCCTGTCTCACTCCTTCCTGCTTGAGTTTCTATGCCACATGTGCTTTAATCATTCCAGCCCATTGATTCATTGAGAAATAAACACTGAGGTGATAATTAATTAGCAAGCCTTCATATTCCTCTCCTACAACAATTTAAGTGTTTCTTCCTGCCAGAAATTGGTTTTCAGGAAAGGTGTGTTACGTCCTTAGGTTTTGTGTTTACCTTGGTTCGTTTTTCTTCAGATTCCCCAAGCTTTGATGCCTGTGGCTTAATATTCATAACATTTTGCTTGGATTTTCAACTTTCTTCAAAACCCCACGTATCCACAACCAGCTGAGGCAAACCAGATGAAAGATTTCAACCACATCCACTCACCAAACCAATTTGTTGCTGTTTTCTTAGGTTCCTGATTCCCCCATCTGTGTGGCTTGGTTCATGTGAGGCCGAATTCGGAAATGGGTGGGAAAATATTGCCTAACTACAGGAGTGTTAAGCATTTCCACTTAATAAAGAAAACGTTTTTATCGCTACTTTACTAATGGACTCTTTCCCCCAAGGCAAGAAACAATAACAAAATCCCTCCTACCTGCCTGTCTCAAAAGAATTCTCATCTCTCTGGAAAAGAGCCTTCCCAAAGGCCTCAATGCTGCGGCACTCTTCTGGAATATGCATCAGATCAGGAGAGAGGAAGTGCTAACTTGGGCTCAGAGGTTCTGGGTTCCTGTTCTAACCTGCCATTTATAAGCTGAGATCTTGGAGAATTGAACATATCAAGTCTGCCAAGCATTGTACATTCATTTCTAAAAATGTCAATAATGCTGTAATAATTATCAAACCCCCGTTTTATAGATTAAAATGAAATACAGAAGTTCAGTGACCTGCCCAAGTCCTAACAGCAACTTGCTAAGCCAGGAACTAGCCCCTGGGTTTTGTTTTTCAGACTTTGAAGCCTACTGCCATTTCACTATACTATGACAAGTGATTTTCCTCTTCTGGGTTTTAGTTTTGATTTACTTTAATCTGAAAAATAAGATGATTAGGCTAAACCTTAAAAATGTTGCAACTCAGATACCCTATAATTCTATAATTGAGCGTAAGCTTTAAACTTGTAAAGATTATAGTTGGTTCAGTTCAGTTCAAGCAATACACATATTTATAAAATAAAGTTGAGCTGCATTGGGTAGGAGGTATATGAGATTAAGGGTCTGGTATTAATCTGGGAAGGCTTCCGGCCTAAAGAGTTTTCATCTGGTGCAGACAGGAAGAGATACGAGGTAGGTAGGGCGGCAGCTGAGAGGAGGTCAGCTCCAGCTTTCTCTGGGAAAACAGTGTTGGGAGGATTCAAAGTAAGAGAGCATTAGCAGATCTGGTTGTCTGAATGACAGGCTCTCTGGATCAAGGTACCCATGCTGAGGAAAATTAAAATGGACCCTTCACTCAGTAGTCTTCTCTCCATGGGAATTCAATAAACATTACTGGCTAAAAGACTGAGGTGAACTGAACTGCAGAACTGCTTTGAAGCCCAGTTACAAGCTATAACTGAGAAACCGTCAAGACATTCAAATTCACAGAAAACCAAGAAAGAATAATGTTTCCATGTTTCAGAGCTTGCCAAAATATAAAGTTTCCTTTCTGCTGTTAATTTCCTCCCCTTTCAAATTCATTTTTGAAAGCATTTCCAACAAGGTTAGAAGTCTGTCTTGTAAGTATGCCTAAGTGATGCTTAGTATCTTTCTTTTCAGAATCTTCAAGATGTTAGCAAATGTTGACAATTATACATTTTCTAGAATCCTAGGAGGAGAAGGGCACTAGGTGTAAATAATTTTTTCTCCTGATCAACAGGAACACTCTTAAGAAAGGAATTCTAATACACACAGGACCGCTAGCTACAATAACCATAAATAAATGCATGCTGGGAACTACAGCTGAACTCTTTATAGTTAATTCTTTCTGTTCTTTTAACACAGTGTTAATCATTTGCTTCTAAGGGTGGCTTAAAAGATGCAAACTTTGAACATATAACAACAAGTATACATACTATGTGCCAGGCACCTTTTGCTCATCACTTTACACATATTATCTTTGGTCCTCAAAGCAGTCCTTTAAGAGAGAGGACATTTCAGGATGGAACAGTTCAGTATCATGCCCCAGGTGGCAAAGCCCCAGTGCCAACACTGGTCTGTTTGACCTTGACCCTTGCTTTTTCCCTCCATGCCTATGAGAGACAAGTCTGGACGAACAGGTGCCTGTGCTTGTCCTCTAACCAAAGCCGTTAATACAATCTTTCATCATTATGTCAGAATATCTTTAGACCAGTCACTTACAGAATCATGTGCAATGTGCCATAAAGCACAGCTACTGTGAAATATTTCCCTCAATTTGACCTGGAAGAAAAATTTCAATTTTGAAGTTAATAGGTAAAACTTTAAAAAGTTTTTAAAGAAAGAGGATAGGACTGAAGAAATGTTTACCAGAAAGTTAAACTTACTTTTTAAATGGAACTCTTGGTTAAGACATAAAGGCAGACCTTGGAATGAGCGCGGTCCTCCTACATTCTCACACAGATTAATGATTGTCTCACAAATGGGGCACATCACGTAGATACTAAATTGCTACAGGTGAACACCAGTTCTTCCCAAGGTAAACAAGAGACATGGAGCAGTGCTGAAATCAAATCTGTCTGCATTTAAACATATATGCCTGTGTGCACATAAATGGGTGCATATAGTAGACTAGATGGTTTTCATTTGATGACTGTTTAATTAATAAAATTCATTCACAATTTGACTTTCTTAGGAAAACTCAGTGGCTGATAATCCTCTAAGTTATCTAGGATAAGTAGGATAAGAAATTTATGGAGTGAATTGTCAGTTAATTCATCTTAAGTGAAGGAACAAGAGGTCTCAAATAATACATTCATTTCTCTTTATCAAAGAAAAATCATAGGTGCCATGGGAAAGGTAAGCAGGAACCAAAGCTAAAAATACAGAACATGAGCTGCACTCCATGAGGAAAGTAGAACATGAAGAGCAATTTTCTTTCTCTCCTGATTTGGATTCCATTATAATTCTTTAGGTATTTTCACGCTCTGAATCAGTGAGACTCAGTGAAAGTTTTTTCTTTGATCTTAAAGCAGAACTTAGGTGCAAACACTAGGAATGAAACAAAGGTAAACAGACGTGGTTGGGGCCACGCACTCAGGGCTAAAAACCCAAGCTGAAAGTTTCTCCACACAAAACAAGTGTGTAAACCAGGAAACATTTCTTGGTGAATGCCACCAACCTACTCCTGCAGACTCTAAGAAAACCTCAGCTACAAAACTGTGTGGAAGGGTTGGATGTTTGGAGACAGAGCAGGCTTCCTTAGTCAGCATGTAATATTTGGATCCATAACAACAAAAAATAATTGCTCAAAAATAGTTAAAAGGATTCTTATTGTTTACATCAGATTTAAAAAAATATTCATTCACTTACTCTTGCCACTAAAATAGTTTTTTGTTCAAAGTGAAAACAACAATTATTTTATTTCATGTCTTCAGGATTAATACATTATCCTCTTTCTATGGTACCACTAATAAACTTTGTATGTTCTTTTTTTGTGAATTCTTGAATGAAGATAAACTTTTAATGAAGACAAATTTGAAATTCCTTAAGATGTACATGGACTCTTTTTTCAGTCATTTCTTATGCAGTTCTTTCTTAAAAACATAAGACACAAAATTAAGACTCAAGAGGATGGTTTTTTTTCAAATTCCAAAATTTATTCCAAAAACTTAATTCATTATGAATAGTAATTGCATATCATTTTAGAGCCATTTTCTCCCAGAGGGTTGGCAGTATAGGCGAGAGACTGAAGTTTTCTGGCACATGAGACCCCCAACCCTTTCAGCCTTTCCTTTCAGGGAAAGGACATGCCCATAGACATGTTTTACTGCAGGTTTATTAAGGAAACTCGTGGTAAGTACTATTTTGATAACCACCCAGGGAGGCAATTTATATACCTTGCCCTGTTGGTTCATTCTTCTGAAAACTTTTCACATATATTGCCTTCATTTTTTAAACTGTATCCTAACAAAGAGATATGCCTACTCATTGCTGTGGACAATCTCTAGAATGCCAACCACGTTTTACGGAAGGAAGTGCTATGTCTGATATTGAATTATCATTAATCTTCATCAATATCACTATCTTTTATTACAAAGTAAAAACCAAGCTTTCCCTTTATGGCACTGGACTAGGCACCTCACAGTCACGCCCAGCACACGTGATCTCTTCCTGCCGCAAGCCTCAAACACAGAACTTACTAGAGATTCATGTCACCACATGGAATGTACATCAGTTCCATCAGTGTGGTCTCGGTCCTGATTTCTAATCTGCCTTAGTATTAAAAACAAAAACAGAAAGTGTTTCCTTTCAGGGAGGACACTGAAATTCTTCAGAAAATATAAAAACATAGATACTGGGGACTGGGGACTGAAGGTGAAAGAGAGACTGTTTTTCAGACTCATCTGGAAGACGAAGTGGAGACAGTTCCTGGTCACATTAGAGAGGTTACGTGTGGGAAGGAATGGGAATTAAAGGATGATGGGAAAACAGGAGAAAAAAGATGACAAAAAGCTGCCACTCCACAGTTAGACTGCTCCCAATATCTTCAATAAAGTTACAGAACCCCAACCTATTTCGGTTTCTGTAGTTTAATTAACACATTTGTTCACTTGTTTATTTAGTTATTAAAACAGGTGACAAGGACAGCAACTGGGGCAAAAGGTTTTAACGGAGAGGTGAAATGAACAGAAGAAAGAGAAATTAAGCTTTACATTTTAGGAGCTTTGAGTCAAGTTTTACTAATCCCTCAAGGGGATAAAAGGCCCCCAATGGAGTATGCGCGGCATAAGGTTTCCAGGACCTTTCAGGACACAGCACATAGTGAGATGCTCAAGCTCAATAGTCTCAAATATGGAACATTATCTTCTGAAGGACAGTAGTCACTATTTGCCCTAGATGAAAGTTTTATATTACTCTTTATTGAATATTTATATATCATATAATATTTTTATTTACTGAATGAATTAATATAGACGTTTGAATATTTTTATATCATAAAGACTTGCCTCTTATGCCTATAATTCTGAATATTCTTCAGTTAGATTATAGCTGATTTGGTTATGGACAAATAGAAGTATTCCAAGTATCCTTTTATGCACAGTTTTCAAAATAATGTACATCTCTCAAAATATCTGACATTTGTCAGGAATTACATATTTTCAAAATACGAAGATGAAAAAATTATAAATTCTCTGTATGCTATTGCCATATGACAGGTCCACTTTGGCTGATAAATAGAAGTACTTGTCACCCCTTTTGATTCATATAAGAAAATTTTGAATTATACACATTATTCAAGGTAATCCGGAATGCTTCTTTGGCGTAGACGGTGATCTTCCTGCTATTTGAAAAATGGGTGAAAACATCAGAGAGTAGCTGGCATGACATAGGGAACTTGAATAACACGACTGCAACAGGCAGAAATGAGAAGATGCTGTTTCAGAAAGAGGGAAGAAATCAGAGTATGTTCGGGGAAGAGCCTATGGGCCCATTCATCTGGAGGGGGAGGCCCAGGCGTCAGTCTTAAAGCCAGCTCTTGGCACAAGTGTTGATGTTCTCATGATGGAACGAACAGCAGTCAGATTCCTGCAATGAGCTTTTTAGGCAGTGGGCGTTGACAAGTGGAAACCAGAAAGGAGCGAGCTGGAGGATGCCAAATGTTGACTACAGCTGGCAAACGGGTGTGATTGGGACCAAAATTATTAACGTATGCCTGTTGCCAATCTTCCCCATCCACTGCTTGGCTCAAAAGGGGTCTGATTTTTCTATACCATTTCTTCCCTTTCTCCCTCCTGGGTAGGAAGACCCTGCCTTGTCGTTTCAACTTCCGGTTCTCACAATCAAGAATGGAAAGTAGACAATAAAGTACTTAATGAGAAATGCAGAAGAAGGCCTGTGCCATTGTTATTGGAATGTTATGGAATGCAACAATCTTCAGAAAAACCCAATACACAAGCTGAAAACAGCCCTTCCTTTTCTTTTCAAAATTCAAAACGAAATTAGATAATCACAACCAGAAGTTAAAGGAATATTCTCTGCAGGGGGCTGCTCAGCACCACTGTAATGTGGACATAAATATAATTTATAATAACTGGGTAGTGGAATCAGGGCTGTTAGTGATAGGCATAAATGACAGACTGGGGCGGTATTACTTAATTAGATAGGACTTAGGGGGACTTTGAGATCTCCTGAACATGGTGGTGATGTGATGAGTATTCTTCTTTAGGAAAAATCATCTAATTGCTTTATCCATATAAAAGAGAGAGGAAATATATAAAAGGCAAGTGATATCCAATAGATTTTGTAGTATGCAGGGGAAAAGGCAATGAGGAAGTGTACTAAAAGGGGAGCATGAGAGTAGAAAGAAGATGGCAAGGGATTTGGAAAGCACAATGAACAGAACCACGTGAGAGACCAAGGAAGAGCTGACCATTTGATGTTTGAGGCAGCAGGAAGTGAAAGAATGGAAGTGCTGTTAACCAAGAGAGGATGCCAGAAGAAAAAGCTTACTTCAGAGTAGAAAAAATTACCACAATTTTATGAGTTGTTTTGGTGTACAGGTTGAGCATCTGAGTGAGGATGCCCTGTGAACAACTGGAAATGTAAGCCTCAAGAGAAAAGGTCTGTGTCTGTCTTGCTCATTTTTCACCGTAGTATATCTGGAGACCAGTGCATAATAAATAGGTGATCAGTAAACACTGAATAAATGAAGAATGAATGTAAGTCTATTCAATACTCTGAACTCTTACAATACACTACTGTCATTTTTCTTATGCTTGTTTCTTTTTGTTTACAGATTCTGAGTTTTAAATATATATCTTAGATCTCCATTTTCAAGTGCCTAGTAAACATTACGCCCTCAATTCATGTTTGTTGAGTTAATAAGTTGGTAGATGTTCTTTTAATTTATATGCAACTCTATTCACAATTCTTACCTCCTTTTTCTATATTCAAATAAGAGCTCACTAAAAGTATTTGGTATATTAACATAAATAGATAATATACATATCCACAAAATTTATTTTAAAGAAAGATTAACAGTAGTAAATCATGGGTTTGTCCCATTACTTTGGGAATAACTCCTATGGGCATTTCAACCATTGGTTAATTCTATTTGGGCTAATTGCAGTTGTCAGAAATTCTACTTCTTTCCAACTACAAAAAGCCTGCAAAAGACCTTTGGGCAACAACTTAGAAATAATTGTTTAAGAGATAAACATGTTTTAATTTTGTGAATAGTTGGAGCTTCTACATACTTAGTAGTAACATATGACTCACTTTTCTCCCCAGCACACACTTTTCAGAGCAAAGCTGAATGCCTCACAAGGCTCCTGTGATGCGAACACAAGGTCCTCTCTCAACGCCTGCAGTGTGTGAGGGGCTTCGTAAGGAGCACGGAGTTTCCACTGGGGCAAACTGCTCATCTAGGTTCAAAGGATTTGACAATGTATGAACCTTGTGTACAGCTGGTCCCCAACTTCTGACTTTATAATGGTGCAAAGCAACACACATTCAGTAGAAACTGTGCTTCCAGTTGTGAGTTTTGATCTTCCCCTGGGCCGGCACTACGTGGTTCCATGCGCTCTAGTGATGCTGGGCTGAGGCAGTGAGCCACAGCTCGCAGTCGGCTGCGCGATCATGAGGGTAAACCATCCACACACTATGGCCATTCTCTACCCATGCAACCATTCTTTCAGTGTCAGTACAGTGTTCAAAAAGTTATGTGAGATAGTTAACACTTTGTTGTAAAATAGGCTCTGTGTTGGATGATTTTGCCCAACTGTAGGCTAATGTAAGTGCCCTGAGCACCTTCAGGATAGGCGAGGCCAGGAGGAAGATTTGAATAATACATTTACATTTAAATGGTCTCATTGGTCATTACTGATCATTCCCTGGAGATGTGCCTCATAAGCATGGTTTAATAGTAAAATATAAAATTCAAAATTGTAGTTTTCAGTGATTCTCCCCCCTGACTGCCCTTGGGCTGAAATGGTTTCATAGAAGTTAATTTTTTTTTTTTTAAAGGCAAAACTTAGAAACAACATCTGGTGTTGAGTTCAGAAATTAGAACCAGATATGCTTCCTTATCCATATTTCAATTCACATAATTAGCCTGCCAGAATGTGAAAGGGAAAAGGTTTGCTAACTTATTTTTATTTTGTTTTTGAAGAAATAATAGA
>JAQQAC010009165.1:27036150-27124691 GCA_029783875.1 Phataginus tricuspis | reverse complement strand
AAAGGTTTGCTAACTTATTTTTATTTTGTTTTTGAAGAAATAATAGAAATATTTTAATATTCAAAGTAATTATGGGTCTTTTTTGAAGCATACAGACCATTCCTGAATATACAGAAAGAAATAGAGATAATATAATTAAAAAAAATAGTTAGCATTATTACAATTCAGGTTCAAAGAATTCACTAAGGGTTTCCTCTAAGTAACAAAAACCAAACAGTATAAAGGGCTCACAGACAGCTTCTAAAGCCGGTTTTTCCAATAATTTATGCTATGTGGGTTTCTAAACAAAAACTGAGAGAGCAAATAATCATTTGATTGAGCCATATTACAAGCATTAGTATATACTCCATTCAGAATACCATTATACAAGAGCAAGTAAAATTTTTTTTTAACTTCAACAATGATTCATATTTTGGAAAGATAATTAAAGGTATGCACAGAAATTTTTGGGAAGGTGATTAGTAGAATTTTTAGTTGGTGTGTACAGTTTACCAAGTACTATGGAGCCCATTTTATTTTATATTTAGAATAAGCTTAAAATAAATCAAACACATACTGTTATTTCCATTTAACAGACAATAAAATTGAAATCTGCAAACATAGTATGTTACATAGTCACTTTCAAAGAGCCAGTAAGTACTAGCACCTAGAACTTCTGTATCTTAGATCAGAACTTTTTCTATTATTTCATGCTGTTTTTCTGCATGATAAAAATCCAAAAAACTGTATCTCTAATAAGCTGGTATTTGGGACCTAGAGTTTGATTGCACTCAGTCCCAGAAAAATCTACCTAAGTGAAACATTACTATTAAAAATAAATATTAACATTGCACTTAGAATATCTTTGTGGCAAGGATTCCATTAAAACTGGAACTCATTTTTCTTATGGACTATCTTTATTAATGGATTTTTCTAATTCACTTTGTAATTATGATTTCATTTTCTACTTTTTCTATTATTCTACATAAAGTTTTCCATATTCTTCCATTTCAAGCAATTCTTTTGTTCATTCAAGTGTGGAAAGATAATTAAGTTGTCTAATGCACATGTTACATTAATATGATTTATTTTTCTTTTTTTTGAGAAGGAATGAGAAGGCCTCTTTAGAAATCTGCATCACAAAATCTTACATATTACGAATGAGAAAATTGAGATGGAATGTCTCCCTTTTTTAAACAGGGTTTTCTAAGTTTCATGCACAACCCTTTGGCTATTCTGCTGAGGTCAGTTCCAAAGTCTATTCCAGTAGTAGATGACCAAATTTCCCAAAATGAGTATAAGCCCTGGAACATTGTCCCCTTTTCTTACCCCCTCCTCAGTGTTGCCTCTTTATATAGGGCTAACAATAATAAATGTCTCTTTTTATTTCAATTCAGTATTTGCAGGCATGAAAAAGCAGTGGAAGAGATGAAAAAAAATCACAAAATAATAATAATGCATCCTTTTTTCACACTTTATAGTATAATTTGACTTACTCCTTAAAATGTATAACATAGACACTGAAATTTTTATTCCTCCCATGCTACAAAATAGAAATAAAGGCATAGAGAAGGTAAATAGATATTGCAAGTTTACATGATGAGTAAATGGCAGATTTGTGTTAGGAAGCCAGGCATCTCTGCTCTGCTCCTTACTGGCAGGGGGTTCACTCTACCAAGTTCTCTAATTCTGAAGCTACATTCACTTTGAATAGTCAGGTGAGACAAGTGTGGACCTCTCTCCACCCCATGCAGGCTGATTTAGTACTATCACAAGATGACATCATACTTAAGGTCATGGGCCCTAGAAGCTTCCAGAACTAGCTTTACAACCCCATTCCTCTACTTAACTAGTTCAGTGAGCTTCAGCAAGTTAATTTCTCTAAGCCTCCAATTCCTCATCTGTAAATGGAAGATTGTTATGAAAGTTAAGAGAACAAATGCAAAATTCTTGGCCACAATAATTTTGCATAAATCATTCCTACAAGTATTTCATTTTATGCTGATTTCTCTTTCCACAATTATGTTTATCAATTGATAATATGTATATAAAATTTCTTGGTGGAAAGAAAAGGAAAACCCATAAAGCTTTCATCACACACTAAATGCTGAATGCACACAGAGTCCTTTCTCTCAGGCACTGACCTTCTATCTCTTTGACACCTCACAATCATTGTAAGATCCTTGAATCCAGTTATACATGAAGCATTTCTTTGAGCTGATTAAGTACTATGTCTTATGTAACTGTATAATTGCATTTTTTTATCTCTGTTTTTGATCCCAAAACAAATAAATCTAAAATTTACTAAAAAGTGTCACTGAATTCCACTATTGTTGGGAGCCGCTCCCCGCCATCACAAGATGGCGCCCATTTCCGGCTGCTGGTTTGGTAAACACCCGCGCTGCGCATGCGCGAGGCGTAGCGCTGGCACCGTCATCTGGCCTGATCCTAGGACGCCCTATAGAGAAGGGCCACGCCACAAGCGGAGCGTAGGACCTATATAAGGGGTCGCCTCCCTCACTTCGGGGTCCTCCTCCCTACCTTACAGTCAGCTTGTGATCTCGCTCTCAAGATGCATTAAAGCTGTTGCTGCAGAAGAATCCTATTTGTCCTGTGCTTATTTCTGCTGGCGGAAAACTGCGCGGGACACACTATGGATTTTCTTGATCAACAAATGCTTAAAGTATCATCATAATTATAGATGGGGTACGAAGGCATTGCTTTGTGAAAATACCTGACACTATTCAAAAAGGATGGGAATGAATGTTAGCCTTCAAACTTCAATTAACACGAATCTATATTTTTCTAAAATTGAATGGTCCAATTTGATATTGCTTCCTAGGGGCTAGAGGATATTCCTTTTCATTTGTGGATTGGATCCATTTTCTGGAATGTATCCTAACAACTAAATCAAGATTATGTTTGATGAAATAATCATAGTAAACAATGAATGCCCTGTTTTTTTCTTGTCACCTTTTAATTAGCATCCAAAATGTAGTTGACTGAAATACAATAGTAATAAATGTAAAGGTGAGAAATTCACTTATAATTACAAAGAATTTATTCAAAGACAGACCAAAATCTTTATACAAATATTAGCAGTGATGATTTCATTAATGTATTTGTGTGCATAAATTCAGATAATTTCTGGATTGTTTAGCATGCTTTCAGTCACAAGTAATAGAAAACTCAAAATGGATTAAACATTAAGGAAATTATTGACTTGCATAGCTGGAAATTCAGAGGTAATGTGAACTTCAGAGGAGACATTAGCCACTGGTTCTGATTGGATTCTCCTACAGTTCTCTCAACTCTGTGATCCTCAGGATGGAGCAAAATGACTTTAGAAAATACAAACCCTACAATAACAAACGACCACAGCCAAGAGAAGAAAAAAAGTAGCTTTCAGAACGCTCTCACAAAAGAGAAAACTTATCTCTGAATTCCCTAGCAAACTCTCCCTCAAATGCCTTTAATTGGTTTGCATGCCCACTTGTGTACCAGTGTTTAGAGTGAGGGAATTGTGGCCCACCCAAGGTCAATTTTCCCTGAGGTACTTGGCTGTATAACAAACGAGTGATGAATAAACAAAATTGGGATTCTCTTGAGAAGGAAAAAATGGAGAACCCATACTTCTGTGTAGGCAACCATCAGCATTCCTTACCTCTTCCTACCTACCCATTCATTTTCTAAAAGGATTAACTGAATTTTAAGATTCTGAAACACAAATACTCCTTCTGATATGCCCTTGGAAGAAAAGTGTAAATGTTTTAAGTATTAAATTGGCTTCAGCTATGAAATTCTTATACTGCTGGCAAGAAACCATGTCACAAGGCATGAACAAGATTAAACTTTAATCGTTTGGGTAAGTACAAGTACAGGAATACAGGCCTCTGCAAATATGTTCCATGCATGTATAATGGTGCATACTGTCTCTTAAAAATGTAAACCAGAAGATTTCATGCAAAGTAACATAAAACCGGAAAAACAAGCTTTCTCATGAAAAGCACTCAGCTTTGGGATAGGCTTGCAGGAGTAGTACGGTATTAAGATTCCTATAATGCCAGATACTATGATCCACAGATTAATTTCATCCAGTGATCTGTCTAGGCCCAAAAACAAAAAAGAACTTCCCTGGAAATCAAATTTTACCTACAAGAAGATATATATACAACCAGTAGTGTTCACCACAATATTAAAAAATGAAAAATGAGGATTTTCAGAACTGTAATAAATCCAAGAGGAAAATATGGACTTTCTGGAAATGGCATTTTGGACATTGATAACTACATCAAAATAGGAAATATTTTTATATATTAGAATTTTTGTTTTGTTCACTGTCTTAATCGTTCTTAAAGTGCTTTCAAATCTCCATCCCAAAGAAATAATTGGACTTTTCTCTAAAACTAATGTAAGTTTGAAGAATGACTAACTGTTTATAGTGATTATTTAAATATTTATAGAACAAGGATTATATATGCTCAGAAAGGATTATAATGCATAGTTCCTATCCTCAGAGAATTTACAATCTATTTAAGGACACCAATCCAAAAATATACGAAACAATCAGTAAACAACAAAAGATAGCATTTAATTAACTATTATATTGTGAATCAGGGCATGTTGATATAGAAAAGACTAAATAGGAAAATCATTGGCTTTAGGGAAATCACAGAAGCCTTACCATCACACTGACATCTATTGAACACTCAGCTCAGCATGCTCCAAATATGTTTAATATTTGTATCATTTAATCTCACAATCCTATAAATTCCAGTCACTATCGAAGACTAAAATATTGACAAATATTTTACAGACAAAGAGATTCAGGCTTAGAGAGATTAATTTGCCCCAAATTGAAAAGTTAGTAAAACGCAGGTTTAGGTACTGAGCACTATAGTCAAATTCTACAGTGTGGTCGCTGAGCTACTAAGGTATCCTGCCTTCCTGGAATAAGACAAACTTGAGCACTTCGCGACCAGCTGTCCTTCTTAATCAAGGAGGAGGGAGGGTACCCTAGGAAGGAGGGCCAGCGTGAGTAAAGTATAGTTGCCGGAGCGTCCATGGTATACAGACCGAGTCCAAAGTTTGGACAGGTTGAAGGGGAAAAAAAGATTGGACAAATCCAGTGGAGCTAGATTATAGAGACTAATAAAGGCATTGATAAGTGATACAAAACAATTTCTCAGTATCAGTTAACTGCTCAAACTCTCGTCTCCTGTCCACGTCCCAAGCTGCATCTTCCAACTCCTGAGGACTTGAAATGAGTCAGCGGAGACCACCCAACATCTTTCAGACATTTAGCTTAAAGCCAAAAGTGCAGAAGTGTTCTTAATAGCTAAAAGGTTAATACTTTTCAAATCATGGGTCAGACTACCCCAAAGAGAAAGCAAGACACATGTTGGTGACCTGGAAATCCCACAAGACCCCAGGTGGCTTCCCCGGCGGCTCCTCCGCATTCCACACATTTTGCAGTCGACTTTGCCACGTCAGTCTGAAATGGAATGCAGGTTCACACACCATGTCAGAGCTGAGGTTTTCCTAAACTGAAATGAAAATAGCTCCCAAAGTGAAATAGCTCATATATATGTGTCTATAAACATGCGGGTGATCACTGGGAGAAAACGTAATAAGTGGTCATTGTGATTGCCTCTGGGAAAGGGCACTTGGGGATTGGGGGACATTCAAAGAGAGGACATTTACTTTCCCCTACCAACCCCTTGTACATTTTTAATTGAGAAGGTTATACATGCATTGTCACATATTCAATAATATGTATATTGCAAGGGAATTTTTTTGTCAGCCTTATGATGCATTCAAAGCATAACAGCCAGATTAATCTTCCCCAAAACACAGTTCCATTACATCCTATCCCTGGTCCAAAACCTTCAGTGTTTGTCCATCACTAATAATACCTAACTTACAAGGTTCACAAGAATTGACTTACTGATATAATTTATGTTTCACACCACATTTTGAAGTAAGTTATGCCTCATATGACAAGTAGTAAAATGGCATGTAGAGAATTGAAAGATTTGTTCAGGATTACACAACCAGCTGGTAGTACTGCTGAGAGGTGAGCCTGGAATGCATGCCACTTTCTGGGATCCCAGAAAAGGATCCCAGAAATATGCTGCCCTTTGCATATTGCTTATTGAATTTAATCAAATTCAGTAGCCTACCATTGATTTTTAACCTTCCGCAGAATTTTTCTCATGCCAATCCCCAACATTCATCCTTTGTTCTAGGTAAACTGTTTACCACTTGTTCTTCAAATACTTCTCACTTTTCTATCACTGCGCATTTTCTTGTGTTCTTTCTTCCCCCCTTCATTTGTCACTTATGAAAATCTTCCATGGAGACCACAGATGGTTCTCTTTTATGTGCCTCTCCCTGATTCCCTCAGTATTTCAATGTTTCATTCCCAGTACTTTACTGGTACCACTCATAAAACTGCATGTTAGTCTTAAATTATAATGATATTGGTATTTGTCTTAACCTGACTACAAAACTGTAAACTTTGAGAACAAAGATCATTGCTATCCATGTTCATATTTTCCAAATAACTAACAAACTATTTTTCATCTTTTAGGGGCTCACAAATAATATGTGTTGAATTTAGTTTGAGCATTGATTTTTCTGGAACAACAACGGTGCATTATAAGATGAAGTGAACCTTAGAGAAAACCCAGAAACTCATACAACAGAGATCAAAAACTAGTAGTTTGTGTCACTCCCTGAAATCCAGATATATTTTGTTAGCACAAGGTTTGTTTCTTTTTGAATTTTAGTTTTTCATTTGAATTATTTGTTGGCATTTAAAAATCAGACGATCTCATGTAAAAATCTGGGATTCCTAGATTTTCTTGAAAATGGGAAAATCTAACAACACTGAGCCTGCCTTACAGAGTGACAAAATTGGGTAGAGTTGGTAACACCTGACCATTTTCAATGAGGTACAGGCTGCCTGGTGGGCCATAGCCCACCACTCCCTCTTGTCTCACACCTGACTATACTGACTTATGATACCTGCTGGGTGCTGTTTCTTCCATTTGCAGTTCCTACTAGAAATGTTGATTCTTTTTCCTTCAGAAAAAAAGTCCCTGTGACTTCTTCCCAGATCTCTACACCCAGTTTAAAAGTGACCTGTTGGAAGCAATTTAATCAGTCATCTTGAAAGAGTAACTTGCCCTTTTCATGTAGGAAAACCTCAAGGGTACGTTAAGCCAGTTGTTACATTCAGGAATGTTAATGAAAATACAGGGAAATTCTATATGCATAGAAAGAAAACTGTCATTTAAGTTACAGGATGTCACTTTGAGACCTTGCCAGTGAAGCCGTCTACTAGTGTTCCACAAAAGTGGGGTGAGTGGTGGACGAGTGTGCAATACAATGAAAGTGACAGAATTATATAGCTAGAAGGGATCTAAAGAAGGGCAATCCAAAGCTTTAATTATTTCTATGACATTCCTAAAAAGTTAACCTCTAAAATCTCCAAATCTTCAATGTTGGCAAGCCCATTTCAATTTTCACAGTTTGTGCTGCAAAAGCGTTCTTTACTGGGTATAGGAAAAAGACTATTTACTGTAATTTTCCCCCACTGCCCTTCATTTTCCCTTTGGAGTAACGATAATCACATGAGACAGACCCCCTTTTCTTTAAAAGAAGTACATACAATAAAATGCAAAAATCCTAGTGTACAGCTCGATGCATTTTGACATGTGTATATGCTCATGTAGCCATCACCTAGATCTAGATATCAAACATTCTCACTTATTTTTTTCCCCTTCACCTCCTTTATCCAACACCCTCCCCTATAGCAACCACCAATCTGTTCTCTGTGTCTAACATTCTATTTGTTTGGTTTGTTTGTATGTTTGTTTTGTTTCTTAGATTCCACAAAACATACAGTATTTGTCTTTCTGACTTATTCACTTATTTCATTTAGCAGAGACAGCCTTTTTAATATTTAAAGACTATGATTATGTTACCTTGCAGTCTCCCATTCTTCAGGTAAATACCTACGGCTTCTGGTTACCAGTACTTATCAACTACTGATTAACTCTTCTCTGGGTTGTTACATTCCATAAGAATTTCTTGTTCCCCAAACTGGACGAAGCATTACAAGTATTGTCTGGCCCAACAGACTACAGCAGAATTGTATTAAATCACTTCATTACTAAAACTTTATTTATGCAGCCTCAAAGTAACTAGTTGTCTTGGCAGCTATACATCTCTGTTGACTCATCTTGTGATTGCAGTCAACTGGAACCCCCAAGTTCAGTTAAAGCTCATAGCCACTATCATGTATCTCCACAATTTAAATTTTGGACTTCATATTTATCCCTGTTAAATCTCATCATGTTTATATTGGTCCATTATTACAATCAAAGTCTTCTTGGAGTTGATTCTAGAACTCTCCCTTCTTGATTTATGTCTCTGCAAATCTGATGTGTATGTAGTTAATTATTTCCTTCAGGCCACCAGAAAATAAGCAGAATAGGAAAGGAAGTGGCTTCAGGTCCTCTCTTGTGGTTCCCAGATTAAAACTGGTCTCTCAGTATTTTTTGAGAATAGTCAATTACCTGTCATTGATCTACCCAACTCTGTTGTTAGTTTTCAATAATACTGTGAAAGAATTGTTGGATGTGTCACATGAATGTACATACACACACAAATTTGTACTTTGCTTGGGAGAGGACCCATAGTGTCCATTGGATTTCAGAAAGTTTCCTGACATAAAAAAGATTAACAGGTTCTGGGAAGATGGCAGCAAGAGCAGGGCGGTGAAAATCTCCTCCCAAAACCATATATATTTGTGAAAATACAACAAATACAACTATTCCTAAAAAAGAGACCAGAAGATACAGTACAACAGGCAGGCTACAGCTACACCTGCGAGAACTCAGCACCTCACGATGCGGGTAAGATACAAAGCCGCGACCCCGCGGGACCTGAGCACTCCCCCACCCCAGTGCACCAGCGGGAGGGAAAGATTCAGAGCAGGGAGGGAGTGGAAGTGCAGGCCCGCCAAATAACCAGCCCTGGTGATCTGCGCCGGGAGCACTGACATACATTGCATGGTGTATCAGAGATTAGAGAAACAGAAGGGCAGGATCCGAGACGGAGACTACAAGTGGGTCCCCTCAGCTGGCTCCCTGGGACAAAAGAGAAGTGGGTGCTTTTTTTTAAAGTCTTAAAGAGACAAGGGCCCAACAGCAGAAAGAAAATCATCCCAGTGCACTCAGCCCAGCAGGCTGGGAGTCTTGGGGAATTTCGGACCCCCTGGCCAGCGGCTGGGCAAAGCAGCCATGCTGAGGCTTCGCACAGAGATCAGCAGCCTGCCATTCGTTCCACTCCCTCCCACCCCCAGGCCAGTGCTGCAAAGGCTCCGGGATCCACCACTGCTGTGGAACAGTGGAGGAGCAGCGCCGCCCACAGCAACCTCACAGAATCTACTCCTGGCTGATACGCAGCTAAATGGGAAGGACCCAAGAACCCACAACAAGGGCTGGAAAGCACCAAGGGGACCAGAAGACACCCAGTGAGATTTCAAACCCCCGCAGTGCTATAGGCTAGGCTGAGGGCAACCCCGCACACAGGCAGCTCCGGGGATTATCCCACAGACTGCCTCCTGGTGTGCAAGAGACCAGTTCAAGCCCCGGGGAATGGCAAGGAGAACAAGAAGCAGGAAGGGACTTTGTTCTCCCAACTGACACATGTGGCACCTACCAGTGATGACTTCTATCACCATGAAAAGACAGAGGAATATGGTACAAAGACTTCCCAGACAACCCCAGAGAGAGGGCTTGATGGGATAGACTTACACAATCTTCCTGAAAAAGAATTCAGAATAAAAGTCATAACCATGCTGATGGAGCTACAGAGAAATATGCAAGAGCTAAAGGAGGAAGTGAGGAAAGACAATGCAGAAATCAGACAAGCAATTGACGGGCTCAGGAGCAGAATGGATGAGGTGCAAGAGACTGTTAATGGAATAGAAATCAGAGAACAGGAATACAGAGACGCTGAGATAGAGAGAGATAAAAGGAACTCTAAGAATGAAGGAATATTAAGAGAACTGTGTGACCAATCCAAATGGAACAATATTCGCATTATAGGAGTACCAGAAGAAGAAGAGAGAGAAAAAGGCATAGAAAGTGTCTTTGAAGAAATAATTGCTGAAACATTCCCCAAGCTGGAGAAGGAAATAGTTTCTCAGACCACGGAAGCCTACAGATCTCCCAACACAAGGGAACCAAGGAAGACAACACAGCAAAGATCAAAGATAAGGACAGAGTAGTAAAGGCAGCTAGGGAGAGAAAAAAATCACCTACAAAGGAAAATCCATCAGACTATCATCAGACTTCTCAACAGAAACCTTACAGACCAGAAGAGAATGGCATGATATATTAAATGTAATGAAACAGAAGGGCCTCAAACCAAGCATATTGTATCCAGCATGATTATCATTTAAATATGATGGAGGGATTAAACAATTTCCAGACAAGCGAAAGCTGAGGGAGTTTGCCTCCCATAAACCACCTCTACAGGATATCTTAAAGGGACTACTCTAGATGGAAGTACTCCTAAGGCTAAAAAGATGTCACCAGAGAAAATAAAATCATAGCAAAGAAAGCAGACCATCCAAATACTAACTAAAGGCAAAAAGTAAAATCAACTATCCACAAAAACAGTCAAAGGAAACATAAAAGAGTACAGAATAAAACACCTAGTATATAAAGAATGGAGGAGGAAGAATAAGAAGGGAGAGAAATAAAGAATCATCAGACTGTGTTTATAATAACTTAACAAGAAAGTTAAATTAGATTGTTAGAGAGTAAAGAAGCTACCCTTGAACCTTTGGTAACCACGAATCTAAAGCCAGCAATGGCAATAAGTACATATCTATCAATAATCACCCTAAATGTAAAGGGACTGAATGCACTAATCAAAAGACACAGATTAATAGAATGGATAAAAAAGCAAGACCCATCTATATGCTGCTTACAAGAGACTCACCTCAAACCCAAAGATATACACAGGCTAAAGGCGAAGGGATGGAAAAAGATATTTCATGCAAACAACAAAGAGAAAAAAGCTGGTGTTGCAGTGCTTGTATCAGACAAAATAGACTTCAAAATGAAGAAAGTAGCAGGAGATAAAGAAGGACATTACATAATGATAAAGGGGTCGTCCAACAAGAGGATATAACCATTTTAAATATATATGCACCCAACACAGGAGCGCCCACATATGTGAAACAAATACTAACAGAATTAAAGGAGGAAATAGAAAACAATGCATTCATTTGAGGAGACTTCAACACACCACTCACTCCAAAGGACAGATCAACTAGGCAGAGAATAAGTAAAGACACGGAGGCACTGAACAACACACTAGAACAGATGGACCTAACAGACATCTACAGAACTCTACACCCAAAAGCAGCAGGATACACATACTTCTCAAGTGCACATGGAACATTTCCCAGAATAGACCACATTCTAGGCCACAAAAAGAACCTCAATAAAAATATTGAAATTCTACCAACCAACTTCTCAGAACACAAAGTAATAAAGTGAGAAATTTAAATTGTACAAAGGAAACAAAAAGGCTCACAAATACATGGAGACTTAACAGCATGTTCCTAAATAATCAATGGATAAACGACCAAATTAAAACAGAGATCAAACAATATATGGAGACAAATGACAACAACAGCACAAAGCCCCAACTTCTGTGGTACACAGCAAAGGCAATTCTTAGATGAAAGTATATTGCAATCCAGACCTATTTAAAGAAGGAAGAACAATCCCAAATGAATAGTCTAAAGACAAAACTATTGAAATTGGAAAAAGAAGAACAAATGAGGCCCAAAGTTGCCAGAAGGAGGGACATCATCATAATAAAGATCAGAGAAGTAATAAATAAAATTGAGAAGAATAAAACAATAGAAAAAAATCAATGAAACCAAGAGCTGGTTTTTCGAAAAAAACAAACAAAATAGATAAACCCCTAGCCAGACTCATTAAGAGAAAAAGAGAATCTACACACATAAACAGAATCAGAAATGAGAAAGGAAAAATCAATATGGACACCACTGAAATACAAAGAATTATAAGAGAATACTATGAAAACCTATATTCTAACAAGCTGGAAAACCTAGAAGAAATGGACTTCTTAGAAAAATACAACCTTCCATGACTGACCAAGGAAGGAACAGAAAACCTAAACAGACCAATAACCAGCAACGAAATTGAATCGGTAATCAAAAAACTACCCAAGAACAAAACCCCCGGGCCAGATGGATTCACCTCTGAATTTTATCAGACATATAGAGAAGAAATAATACCCATTCTCCTTAAACTTTTCCAAAAAATAGAAGAGGAGGGAATACTTCCAAACTCATTCTATGAAGCCAGCATCACTCTAATATCAAAACCGAACAAAGACCTCACCTAAAAAGAAAATTACAGACCGATATTCCTGATGAACAAAGATGCAAAAATACTCACCAGGATATTAGCAAACTGAATTCAAAAATACATCAAGAGGATCATACACCATGATCAAGTGGGATTCATCTCAGGGATGCAAGAATGGTACAACATTTGAAAATCCATCAACATCATCCACCACATCAACAAAAAGAAGAACAAAAACCACATGATCATCTCCATAGATGCTGAAAAAGCATTTGACAAAATTCAACATCCATTCATGATAAAACCTCTCAAAAAATGGGTATAGAGGGCAAGTACCTCAACATCATAAAGGCCATATATGACAAACCCACAAACAACATCATACTTAACAGTGAGAAGCTGAAAACTTTTCATCTAAGATCGGGAACAAGACAGGGATGCCCACTCTCTCCACTGTTATTCAACATAGTACTGGAGGTCCTAGCCATGGAAATCAGACAAAACAAAGAAATACAAGGCATCCAGATTGGTAAAGAAGAAGTCAAATTGTCACTATTTGCAGATGACATGATATTGTACATAAAAACCCTAAATACTTCACTCCAAACTACTAGAACTAATATCTGAATTCAGCAAAGTTGCAGCATACAAAATTAACACACAGAAATCTGTTGCTTTCTGATACACTAATGATGAGCTAACAGAAAGAGAAATCAGAAAAACAATTCCATTCACAATTGCATCAAAAAGAATAAAATACCTAGGGATAAACGTAACAAAGGAAGTGAAGACCTATACCCTGAAAACTACAAGACACTCCTAAGAGAAATTAAAGAGGACACTAACAAATGGAAATGTACCCCATGCTCTTGGCTAGGAAGAATAAATATTGTCAAAATGGCTATACTACCTAAAGCAATCTACAGATTCAACGCAATCCCTATCAAACTACCAACAGCTTTCTTCAATGAACTGGAACAAATAATTCTAAAATTATATGGAACCACAAAAGACCCCGAATAGCCAAAGCAATCCTGAGAAGGAGGAATAAAACAGGGGTAATTACGCTCCCTGTCTTCAAGCTCTACTACAAAGCCACAGTAATCAAGACAATTTGGTATTGCCACAAGAAGAGACCCACAGACCAGTGGAACAGAATAGAAAATCCAAACATTAACCCAAACATATACAGTCAATTAATATTTGATAAAGGAGTCTTGGATATACAATGGGGAGATGACGGCCTCTTCAGCAGCTGATGTTGGAAAAACTGGAAAGCTACATGTCAGAGAATGAAACTGGACTACTGTCTAACCCCATACACAAAGGTAAACTCAAGGTGGAGCAAAGGCCTGAATGTAAGTCATGAAACCATAAAACTCTTAGACAAAAACATAGGCAAAAATCTCTTGGACATAAACATGAGCGACTTCTTCATGAACATATCTCCCTGGGCAAGGGAAACAAAAGCAAAAATGAACAAGGGGACGATATCAAGCTGAAAAGCTTCTGTACAGCAAAGGACACCATCAATAGAACAAAAAGACATCCTACAGTATGGGAGAATATATTCATAAATGACATATCCAATAAAGGTTTGACATCCAAAATATATAAAGAACTCATGCACATCAACAAAGAAAAAGCAAATAATCCAATTAAGAAATGGGCAGAGGATATGAATAGACACTTCTCCAAAGAAGAAATTCAGGTGGCCAAGAGGCACATGAAAAGATGGTCCACATCACTAATCATCAGAGAAATTCAAATTAAAACCACAATGAGATATCACCTCACACCAGTGAGGATGGCCAACATCCAAAACACAAACAACAACAAATGTTGGCGAGGATGTGGAGAAAAGGGAACCCTCCTACACTGCTGGTGGGAATGCAAATTAGTTCAACTATTGTGGAAAGCAGTATGGAGGTTCCTCAAAAAACTCAAAATAGAAATACCATTTGACTCAGGAATCCCACTCCTAGGAATTTATCCTAAGAATGCAGCGCCCAGTTAGAAAAAGACATATGCGCCCCTATGTTTTTCGCAGCACTATTTGCAATAGCCAAGAAATGGAAGCAACCTAAGTGTCCATCAGTAGATGAATGGATAAAGAAGAGGTGGTACATATACACAATGGAATATTATTCAGCCATAAGAAGAAAACAAATCCTACCATTTGCAACAACATGGATGGAATTAGAGGGTATTATGCTCAGTGAAATAAGCCAAGCCGAAAAAGACAAGTATTAAATGATTTCACTCATATGTGGAGCATAAGAGCAAAGAAAAAAACTGAAAGAAAAAAACAGCAGCACACTCACAGAACCCAAGAATGGACTAACAGTTACCAAAGGGAAAGGGATTGGGGAGGATGGGTGGGAAGGGAGGGACAAGGGGGAAAAGGGGCATTACGATTAGCAGACATAATGTTGGGGGGCACGAGGTGGGCTGTACAACTCAGAGAAGACAAGTAGTGATTCTATAGCATCTCACTACGCTGATGGACAGTGAATGTAATGGGGTAAGCGGGGGGGGGGGGACCTGATGAAGTGTGGAGTTTAGTAACCATAATGTTGCACATGTAACTGTAGATTAATGATACCAAGAGAAAAAAAAAAGAAAAAAAGATTAACAACCATTAACTCAGTAAATTCTCCTGATATATAATGCATGAAAATAATTCTATTTTTCAAATCTCTAGTGATTCTTATTTACTGCATGTCTACTCTGTGACAGGAATGCTGTAGATATTGAGGACACAGATATACCCAAAATAGAGCAAATCTCCATCCTCATGGAGTTTACACTCTAAAGGCAGAACACTAGAGCACAATGACTGAGATTAATCAGGATATAGTACTTTAAATAGTGAGAAGTGCTGAAGAACACAAATAAAACAGAGTGAGGGGATATGAAGTGCTGGATGAGAAGGCTGCCTCGCTGAGAAGATGACATTCACAAGAACTAAGGTGACTGAAGGGGAAGAAGTTCCCAGGTAGAAATAATGACAAGTGCAAGATTCTTAGTCTACCCAGCAAGCACCAGGGCTGTGACAAAGGAAGCCAGATAAAAGTAGGCAGAGATGAGCTAAGAAAGGAAGGTGTGTAGGAAAGCCAAAATGGTTCTCCCACCTAGGGCGAGGGGAGGGTACTCCCTCAGGGTGCATTCAGAAATGTAGGGGTAAGGTAACCTTTGTTGGTCACAATGGCTCTAGGACTCCACTGAGACTTAGGGGCAGCAGAGATATCAAAGATCTAGTCATCTGCAGGGTATTTTGTACAGTGAAAACTATTTTTACCGAAATGCCATCATCATCATCCCCATTAAGAGATCCTTTAGTAGGAGAGAAAGAGAAGAGTAGAGGATAAATCTAAGATTTTTGGCCTGATCATTATCTATCCTTTGAATAGTTAGAATTGTCATTTGTGGTTGTGATGGAAAACACAGTGGGAAAATCATTTTGTTTGGAGGTAGAGGGATTGGGAAGAAAGACCACATCAGGCAGCTACTCAGGTTAATAAATGGATACAAGTATATAAGGATATATAATATATGTAGGTATAGTTAGAGAGATAAAGATACGAATATAGGTACTGACATAGAAAAAATATGGCAATAGAGATATAAGAATCTAAAAAGAAATCTAAAAGAGACCAAACATGTTGACATCAGCTATCTCTGGTTTTTGAGTTCATTGATGATTTTTCACTTACATGTTTCCAAAATTATTTACATTAAGCATGTCTTAATTTTGTGAAATGTAAAAATGATTAGTATCTACAACACTACTTCATAAAGCTCACTTGAGACAGAACTTCGTTGTTCAATTTCTTTTCATACTAGACTCTCTACCCATCAGCTACCAATGGCCTCCCCACTTATAGTTGATACTTTTAGGGGTTTTAAATCGTACCCTACTGTGATCATATAACCATGCAGTACATTTCTAGACCCCCAGGATTTTCATTCCAAGGAGAAATGGAATTCTTAGCAGCTGGATCCTCTTTGAAAGAGAGAGCTGCACATATTTACTAGAACTTTGGAGATTATAGGAGGAGAGAAACAATTGTCCCTTGGGTCCCCTCTCCCGGCAGCACCTCAAAGGTCACCAAGTGAGAACAGCAGTGCCCAGCTGCCCTGAAAAGCCAAAGGGAGAGTGAAATTTAAAACTTGAATTGCCTCTCTTGTTTCACTGTTTTTTATTTGTCAATTTTAGATAAAAAACAGCTTTTGCTCTCCAGCTGCTAGCCCTGGGGCGCATATATCAGTCAGTGGTGCCACTTTCTTGTGGAGCACTGCAAGAAATATCAATGGTTATATCATTCTTAAAAAGGCAGGCTTTTCCCCCCCATTTGTTTCTTCTTTTTTTTTTTTTAACTCAATGGTTTAAACTAGGAAGGCAAGTCACTTGAGCAAAAAAAAAAAAAAGAAGAACCCATAAACTTTGTTCTTATGGTGATAGACTTCATAGATACTGATACAATGTTTATTAGAACACGTATGGGGAACCTGTTTCCTCTTTCCTTCTGGAGCCAAAATGTCTGAAATTACTGGATTGTTGCAGCCTGCTGGGAAGGGCCTTGCAAAGGATCAGTAAAATGCACATTATCATTCAGTATAAAATTCAGACCTTTGGAAATAGATTCATTTTGATGCCCACCTTTAAAACTTATTTCACAACATCAAAACACATTTCCCTCATTTGTACATTTTATTCATATGACATAGGAAGTGCTTTTAAAGAAAATTTTATCACGATTTTAGGACCTAAGTAACTGTTTATGGTATTATGGTGGGAAGTTAAGACATGACGCCTAGATATGTTTTAAGTTGATGTCATAGATACACATCAAGCCATAGAGCACATGACTTTCTGTCTGTTAAACAAAGCAACAGGAATCACCTCCCTTATTCAAAGACATTGAAATAGGAAACTGTTTAGTATCTTAGCTTTTATAAAGCAGAAAAGTCCCAACAGAGGCAATACTAAAGAGTTCTTAAGATTTCTTTAACCAGGACAGTGCACTAAAAGCATTAGTTGTCACAGTTTTTATTCTTTGGTAAGTAAAACATCACTCACAAAACTATTCAAATTGTGATAAGTGGATGCATTTTTACAGGCAAATCAAAACACTAACATAATTGATCACCTGCAATGGAACTGATTCTGTTGAAGTAAGATTACACAATATTTTCTCCCTCTCGTTTTCTTTTTTCATAATCCCATGAAAGAACAGAAGTTGATGCCAGTGGGAAAAAAATCCAGTAATGGAAGCCCTAGCAAGTTTGGCTTCCCTTTCGTGCTCTAATTTACATGGAAATGTGAGGTGATAATATTTGCCATAAATTGTGTAGAATGCAGGTTTGGGTACTGTCAGTCCAATAGTTTAGGCCCACTTATTTCTTCAAGCTTCTTATTTTCTGTCAGCAGGATAGGCACCCTGCAGTAAGCTCAGGATCAAATGGAAATAAACCCACTGAAAGAGACACAGGGGAAGGCACTAAACTGCCCGGGCTTCCGGCTAAATATGTGCAATGCCATGGCATTTCATATGGTTTCCATCTAAAGCTACAGAGGACAGGGGCTTGTCTGTCTTTACCTATGAATGTATGTTTGCAGGCTGCCACCTTGGCTGGTTCTGATTTATGCCAATCACTCTCTAACCTCCCTAGAAATGAACTTCAGTGAACTTCGTGCAAGTTCAATATTCGTAACCAAATCTGGAATTCCAGAAGTCTTGTCTGGGGTTCAACTTCAAAATGAGGACATGTCTCTCCAAGTTATGTTTCCAACTTCTGTTGATTATTTGGCCCTGGTATCATCATGTTTAATGTTGTGCATTTCTGAATAACTAGATAATGTAAGAGAATGGGAACTGAGAGAACCAGCTTCATGGTGCGGGTTGATTGTGGAACATCCTAAATTTCAAAGTGTGTCTCATTAAGGGGCTTCCAAATATATGATGTTTCTGTGGTGATCCTTGGCAACAAGCATCTGTTAGCTGCTATTAACATTCCTTCCTGTCTCTTTATATTTCCTCACCCTCCTCAGCCCACCCATCAAAACTGAGACGAGAAGTCAGCCAAACTGAGTGCTTGCTCTTGCTTTGTTGATTCCCTCTGAGTTCCCCATTCTATGCCTTTCTTTTTCTGTCCTGTACCTGGAATATCTTTTTCCTTTTGCCATCTGGTCATAACTTCTCTGATCATCAGATCCCACTCATGGTTTCTTTTTCCATGGAGACTTTTCCTGGCCCTGCCAACTGGAAATTGAACTCTGTCTGAATGTCCATAAACTAATGGGGTGGTATCAGCATCATGATGTATATACACATATTACCTCCCACACTCAACTATGAGATACTTGAGGGTAGGACAAATTTGTCTTTCTATCACTCAGTTACAGGAAAGATGATAGAGATATCCAAATGATATTTTTGAAAGAATAATGAATGATAAATATTCATTTCAAATATAAAGTGAGAGGAAGACTTGAACATAGCCTATAAGTACAATAACAGAAGGCTGCAGTGAAAGGAAGTGTTTACGGAGGAAAAGCACTTTTCAGGACTCTTATTGCTCTCATGTACTATCGAGTAGCAACCTCACCAACAATGTGAGCCCCAGTCTGGCAAGCACTTCCTTGTCCTCATTCACTATGACATCCCCAGCTCCCTCACCCCCAGCACAGTAACTGGCACCTAATAGACACTCAATAAATGTTTGTTGAATTAATAACATATTGAACTTTTTAAAACAAGGACTCTGCATACTGTAAACTTCTGAGATAAAGAGAAATTTGAAAGACACCAGAAGGAGATGATAAGATAAACAAACAAAACCTAAAACATTTTAAGGTAAACTACTAAAAAAAGTTTCCCAATTTCTACCTGTTGGATCTTGTCTGAGCCTCCCTGAGCTTTGAGTTCTCCTCCTGCACAATGTCAAGTCAACGAGACAGCCACAGTGATAATCTGTGTAAACTCAGCTGGTCTCTCATTAGCCCAAAGCAGATTATAAAAACTGATACTGGCTCTTGAGGGTTCTTCTGGGGAGCACTCTCTTATTTCCAAAGTAGCTACCAACCTTGATAAGATCCAAGCCTTTGGAGGAGAGATTAGCATCAGACCCAGTGGGGATTTTTAATCACATTAAAACAAGATAACATGTTATCTGAGGGAAAACTAATCCTCACTTCTAGGCTATGTTGTTTATGCAACTTGACACATGGGAATTTCTTTTTCTTCTGTTTTATTTTCTTTTAAATAGTTATCTGGTCCATTTCATTTCATACGTTTACTGCCTTGACATCTAAACACCTTTAATTTATGAGTATTCAAATGGTTCCTATAAAAAGAACTAATTTTATTATTTCTTGCTTCACAAAATAAGTAATGCAATTCAACTCCTAAAGAGAGCTTATTAATATCTATTTTCAACTGGAACTCTAGGTTTATAACATTAGTACCCAAAGCTGGCAACTTAAACAAATTCATTTAGTTCTGCACTTAACAATTTAATATTAGTTGGAAGAGATCTACAGAAAATTGCATAGCAGCTTATGCTCGTTCATAAAAGGATGAAGAAAAGTTGATGCACATTTGAATGAACTTTGTAAAACAAGTAATTGCTTATTTAAAATAACTTGCATTTCCAGACAGTTTTGTGATTTTTGATTGCATCATATCCCATTTCAAAATGTGCAAAACTTTATTTTTAGAGCTAGCTGTTGTGTCTCTTTCCACAGATGACTTTTAATGAAGTCACCTCACTAACATGATTTCATTAGAAGGAGAAGAGGAAGTTTCCCTTTATTTAACAAACTTTATCTACCTGGGTGATGAAAAGGAGAGGTATAAGTAAGGTTATAAAGAGTTTAAGATACTTCAATGCCTCAAATACCTTCAACAGTTTAATAAATATCATTCATATATCAATCACAGCCAAGAAACATTTCTCAGTTGCAAATATTAAATGACGCAGCACAGCCAAAAGCTGTTTAAATCCAGGTACGTGAAAGTCACCACTATCACATTATTACTAAATTATAGCCAATGAGTTACCAGTTATTTTTACTTACTTACTATAAAGAAAGCTAGTCCCAAACAATCTCTCTGTAACCTGGTTTGTTACAGTTTATAATTATAGTTATAATAGCAACCAAATTACTGTGGTCACTTATAGCATATTAGTTCTCATTTAAACTACAGTTTTACTATATCAAGCACCAAAACGTGAGAGTGTAAACAAATTCATTTAACTCAGACACTTTGTGTATGATATGCATTGAAGCAAACTTCTCATGGGATGAATTCTAATATCCAAATGCAAACTACAATGACTTCTGTAATTGCATTTCTGATTGGACTAGTGCAGTAAAATAACTTCAGAATTCTGGTAAGAACAGCATTCACCTATTATTTTAGGTAATTCTTAATTTTCCATTTGAAAACACAAAGTGACTACCTCAATGATGAGTTAAAGTTTAATTATAGGTTTCAAACTATTACATTAGTTAACACATGGCAAACAGCCACAACATCAACATTGCTTCTCACCCTCACTCATGAAAATTCTATGGCCAGGCCAAAACTATGCTATCACATAGTCCTTCTTTTTTAAAATCAAAACAAACCTATAAAGTAACTATTACAGGCATTCCCAACCCCCCTCTCCATTTTACCAGTGAGAAATTTGAGACTCAGAGAGTCTAAGTTGCTCAAGATTATGCAGTTGGTAAGCAGAAGACCCAGAGAGCCAGACACAGGAGAAAAATATTTGCTGGAAAAAATTAATGGAGCAGGTCAGCATAACCTCTAGCTGTCCATTTTCTGTGTTTTTGTCCAAGAACCCTGACTTGTTTTCCTATGGATCTTCCTAATTTGTTTCTACTCTACTCGTATGGTAGCAGGTCCTGTATGTGTGATCAGTTTGTTCCAGTCAGATTTCTATTTCCCATCATCCTTGAATTCAGGTGTTAACATCCTTACACATTTTTTTTAGTTTGTCAATCAAATGTCCTATAAATTTTCTTTCCTTTCAAAGTACCCTGTATCTGAGAGAAATCAGAAGAACAGATCAGAAAATTCAGCCAGATCAAAACATATCTTAGGAAGAAAGTTGCTTTGTGTGCTGTCATCTAACAAATATTCACTGGATTCCTACCATGCATCTGACAATGACTGAAGTAGTCACTACCTAATAAGGAAGACCCACTGTAAGCCAACAGATGACTACAATGAGCATGGTATGTGCTCCAACTGATGCAATAAGTTAGAGACCTTCCAGAAGGGGTAGGAAATACTGGGGGCAATACGGAAGGCCAGTGGAGAAAGGGACAACTGAAATAGCCATTTAATGATGAAAAGGAATCAGCAAACTAAGAAGGCAAAGAAGGGCAACCTAGGCAAAGAAGAGAGCTGTCCAACCTGGTATTCCAGTTTTAAGGATCTGTCCACTGCTGATGGAGGAGATGTGTCTCACAGTTTAGCACAGTTCCACTAAACCTTTTTTCTTGAAATACCAGTTTTCAGCAGCTTTGTATTACCTATCTACTATTATAATCCAGTCTCCTCCTAATTGGCTCAGTAAAGGAACCCATCTATCTTACACTTTGAGGCAAGCTATTTGGTTTCGTCTCTCTTAGAGATAGAGGTCTACTCTCAGAGGTTTCATCTCTCAGCACATTCACAGAGGACTCCCAGGTCACACCACCTTAGTTCAACCCAGAGTCTAGTGCCATCCAATGATCTTAGCTCTTTTAAACATTTCTCCATCAAGTCTCCCTGATCCTCCTGAGCAACCCCTGAAATCATGGCAGGAAATCAAAAGATATCACCCAAGGACAGACAACAGTTAAATAGTGCTGGAAACTACGGAGGTTTGAGAAAAGCAGCAAATACTAGAACTGGAAAAATAAAAATAAGAACAACAAGAATAATAAACTTTACAAGCATTTAGCATTAGCTGTCTGTCAGGCACCATGTCAAGTAATTTTTGCATTATCTAATTTAATCCTCTCAACAGCTCTGTGAGGTAGATACTGTTGCTATCACTGTTTCAGTGTTTACAATGAAGTGACTGAAATTCACATAAGTTGAGTAATTCCCTAAAAATCACACAAGTGGTAAAGGCACAGCTGGATTCCCACCCACACTCCAGACCCCACACTTTCAACCTATATGCCTCCCAAATACAGACCTTATAGACTCCCATTGTATGCTTCATCAAAAGTCTGAATTTGATCCCGATGAGGTGAGTCGCTGAACATTTTTAGTCAGGGGTGTGTTTAGGCCTGCATTTTAGAAAGATCATTCTGGGGGTAGAGGATGGCATGGAGAGAATGGGGAGAGTTCAAAGACCTTTGCAAGACCCCAGTGTGAGAAGGTGAGGTCCTCAACTTGCAATGGCGAAAGGAGGAGACAAGAGGTATTTGAGAAGTGACTCCCCGTGTGTGGATGGGGAGGGTGAGCGGAGAGGAGTCCAGCCCCTGGCCTGGCTGCTGGCTGCATCAGCAAAAAGGGACGACACAGGAGGAGCTGGTTTAAGGCCCTGAGTGTGTTATGGCTCACCATTGGACACACTTCCCTCTGTGATCAACCTTGCCTGTGTCCAGATTGTTCTTCCAAGTCAATGTTATAGCTGGGTTTTTTTCTTTTTAAGTAACCTTCTTGGAGATCTGTCAAAGTGTAAAATACTTGAAGACAGAATCTGTGGACTGTCTGCTCTGATGAATCTGGCTTTACATTCCCTTCCTACTCCATTTCCTAAAATATTTATGGGCACAAGAGAATCCACTGTTATCTTCCAAATCAGTACCCAAGCCTTACAGGGAAAGAGCTCACCCAGCAGGTCTTTAATTGCCTCTGTATCTAACCAGCCAAATTTTCTTGTTATCTTCTCTTTTTTTGAATGCCATGAATCATCAGACCACCAGGTAAAAAGCCCCAGGTCAGTCAGGGAGAGCACAGAAAGGATAGAAAATAGCATCTCAAGTCTCTCATTTCAAGAAGCTTTTGTAGTTTATTCTTGCTGAATAGAAAGTAACTTTCAAGTGGTCCAACTTATTCAGATACCACAAGGCTAACACACTTGGGATTAAGCCTAGTATGAAAGTATGAATTGGCTTTCCATGCTAAGAAAAACAAAGCTGGTGACATTTACTTAGAGCCAAATATTTCATCACATGAACTAAGGCCTCTTACTTGCAGGTCATGTGTCAATAAAAGGGTTGTTTATTGTTTTAACCATGTGTCACATGACCCAACTGTATCATCTAGAATAATGTTCTGGAATGAATAGACAACCAGGACCCTCTCTCAAGCACAAATACTGAGGCCAAGTCAAAACGGCATCAACCGTGTGTTCCTGAATGGGCTGTTGTGATGTGACTGTCTCAGATCCCCTGGGAACTAAGGGAGGTGACAAGACCCAGAAGGAGCTCGGAAGTGAGAGTGTTTGTGGGGGTGGCTGAACTACGTGACCTTTAAAGTCTTCCCTCCACAATTCTGTCTCTGGTGGTTAAGGAACGTACTTGAGGCACTCAGAGGAAGCTTCTTGGGAGGCTTATTGAAAGGAAAAGAAAAATTAGGCTGCAAGTAGGTGGAGATGATGAAATTTTTTTTTCACATCTTCCACAGAAAGGATTTTTAAGTGGCTAGTTAAGCTGTGGGTGCCAGTTATGATCTGTCTTATGAGAAAAAAAGAAGTTCATTTTCTTGGGCCAAATCCATGCTAACATGGAGGGTGCTTGAACAGCAGTAACAGGCAGAGATCAAGCTGATCCTAGTACTTTGCTTGAGTTCAGCTAAGACAAATACCACTAAGCACGACCTACTTTCTGGTGTTTAAAGTTTAGAAAAAAACAGAGCTGGGTAACAGGAACTTGGAAACTGACAACCAAACTGTCATTATTATGGTCAAATTTTCCCATGAAGGTGGATCTTAATTTTATTCTAAAATTGTAGTACTTAGAATTGTACACTGAGACAGTTTTTCTGTGTACCAAGTAGTATTCAGTCAGCATTAAATAATTTCTAATTTAAAAAAATCATATAGTTACCCCAATACGTGCTAAAAAAGCTTCTGATAAGATTCAACAGACTCTCGTGATAATAATCCTCACTGAAC
This sequence comes from Phataginus tricuspis, assembly GCA_029783875.1. NCBI lineage: Eukaryota > Metazoa > Chordata > Mammalia > Pholidota > Manidae > Phataginus > Phataginus tricuspis. The sequence continues at coordinate 27,100,152 of JAQQAC010009165.1, read as the reverse complement.
TAGGAACAGAAAGATACTACATCAACATATTAAAGGTAAGTTGTGAAAAGCCCATAGCTAACATCATACTCAACAGTAAAAAGCTAAAAGCTTTTCTTCTAAGATCAGGAACAACACAAGGGTGAACACTGTCACCACTTACATTCACTTATATTCAGCATAACACTGGAAGTCCTGGCCAGATCAATCAGGCAAGACAAATAAATTAAAAAAAAAACCTTCCAAATAGTAAAGGAAGAAGTAAAATTGTCCCTGTTTGCAGATGACATAATTATCTGATAATGTAGAAAACTCTAAAGACTCCACCAAAAATCTATTCTAACTAATAAACAAATTCAGTAAAGTTGCAAGAAACAAAATCAACATCCAAAAATGAGTTGCATTTCTATATGCTAACAACAAACTATCTGAAAAAGAAATTAAGGAAACAATCTTTTACAATAGCATCAAAACACTTAGGAATAAATGTAACCAAGGAGATGAAAAATCTTAACAGTGAAAACTATAAAACACTGATGAAAGAAATTGAAGAAGATATCATTAAATGGAAGAATACTTGTGCCTGTGGATTGGAAGAATTGATATTGTTGAAATGTTCATATTGCCCCCAAATGATCTATGTATACAACACAATCCCTATCAAAATTCTCATGCATTTTTCACAGAAATAGAAAACAAACGAACAAAAAGAAATAGAAAAAACAATCCTAAAGTTCATATGGAACCACAAAAGATCCTGAATAGCCAAAATAATCTTGAGCAAGAATAAAGCTGTAGATATTACAGTGCCTGGTTTCAAAATATACTACAAAGCTATAGGACAGTACAAAAACAGACATACAGGCCAATGGAACAGAATAGGGGTTCCAGAAATAAATCTACACATTCATGGTTAACTCACTGATTTACAGTTAAGAAAGCTGCCAAGGACACTGTATGGAGAAGGATAGTCTTTTCAATATAAGGTGTTGAGAAAAAATGGATACACACTTGCCGAAGAAAGAAATTAGACTCTTATGTCATATACAAAATAAAATTAAAATGGATTAAAGATTTAAATACAAAGCCTTAAAATGTAAAGCTACTGAAGGAAAATATAGGGAAAAGGCTACATGACATTGGTCTGGGCAATGATTTTTAAAATATGACTTCTAAAGCACAGGCTTTACAATAAAAAATAGACAAATGGGATTGATCAAACTAAAAAGCTCCTGCCCAGAAAAGGAAACTGAGTCAAGAGACAGCCTATGAGTGGGAAAAAATATTGTCAAACCACCTATCTGATAAAGGGTTAATATCCAAAATACAAAAATAAATCAAACAACTCAGTAGAAGAAAACAATACCAGATTTTTTTTTAATGGGCAAAGGACCTGAATAGATGTTTCTCAAAAGAAGACACACAAACAGCCAACAGGAACATGAAAAGGTGCTAAACCTAACTAATCATTGGAGAAATGCGAATCAAAACTACAATGAGATGTCACCTCACACCTGTTAGAATGGCTATTATCAAAAAGGCAAGAAACAAGTGTTGGCAAGAATGTGGAAAAAAGTGAAACCTTGCACATTGTTGGCGGGAATGTAAATTGGTGCAGCCACTGTGGAAAACAGTATGGAAGAGCCTCAAAAAATTAAAATAAAAATACCATGTGATCTAGCTATCCCACTTCTGAGCATATTTCCAAGGAAAATGAAATCAGGATCTCAAAGAGATTTCTGCATTCCCATGTTCACTGCAGCATTATTTACAATATCCAAGATATAGAAACAACCTAGTGTCCACTGACAGATGAATGGATAAAGAAAATATGATGTATATATACAATGAAATATTATTCAGTCTTAATGTAGAAGGAAATCTTGTTGTTTGCGACAACAAAAGAGCACATTATGCTAAGTGAAATAAGCCAGACAGAGAAAGACAAATACTGCATGGTCTCATTTATATGTGGAATCTAAAAAAGTTGAACTCTAAGACAGAGATTGGAATGATGGTTATGAGGGGATGGGGTATGGGGAAAATTGAAGGACGTTCACTAATGGGTACAAAGTTTCAGTTACGCAGCATGAATAAGTTCTCTCCAGATGTACCTGTATCCATATGTATCTAACATACAACATGGAAACTACAGTTAATAATATTGTATTATACATTTGAAATTAGCTTAAAGAGTAGATCTTAATATTTCTCACAAAAGAAAAAGATAATATGAGGTGATGGGTATATGAATTAGCTTGATTGATTGTGGTGATCATTTTGCAATGTATGCATTTATCAAAACAGCAGGTTGTATACCTCAAATATATACATTTTAATTTGTCAATTATACCTCAAAAAGCTGAAATAATAATAAATAATAAAGAATGTGCAGTATGCTTCCACTTAAACTTTGGCTTGTTAAGAGGTGCAATGCTATAGAAAACCCCTGAGACATAAACTTTAAGATTGGCTAAACATTCAGGGCAGGATTTTTATTATTTATTATTAATACTCTTTGAAGAAAACTTCTCAGCATGATATTTTGTTGAACCAAAAGCATTTTATAGATTTATACTATATTCATTACATTGAACAGTAGTGTGTACAATAAATATCTTAGATATTTCCTAGCAGTTTAGGCCTGTTATCCAAAGTTAAGATTGCTATCAACGTTAACATTTCTGAAAGGATCATGATGAGATTAAGAAAGTATTTAAAGACTGTCTCTGTAAAAATATATAAGGTCACTGGGTATAAGGGACTACTATTCATGGTTAAGGTCATGTGTCATATCGTGGACCTTTCCATGAACTCTGAATTTCTCTTCCAAATGATATATAATACTAATTTCAATTCCAGAAGATCTAAGAGTAACTCAGATTTCGTCATATATGTTATATATTGAATGAATTTCTCACCCTCTGTGAGAACTGCCTTGTAAGTTTATGAGCCTGCAGTTCCCCCATAGGCTATCTCATGGGTCTCCAAGTGTTCTGTGTCACTTGGATCAAGATGCTCTACTTATAACCTTTGAAATGCTACACGGCTTCCAGTGATTTCTGACCACGGGTGGGAGTTTGGATATGGAAGTCCTTGTCAGATTTGCCCAGTGGACACCCTTAGACATGGGGTATGATCCTGCTCTGTCCTTCCCTCTTTTGACCCCCAAATCCAGGGCTGTTGGCAGGGCAGTCATCCATAGCACAGCTTGGAAGCTGAGCACACCCAACAAAGCCTTAAGAACTACTCCAAAAATAATATTTTGAAAGTTAATTTGGGAATCTTCTCAGGCCTTCATCTGGGATGCCTCTCCAAACTGGAGCTGTTTTGTATTTGGTGGGTTCAGAATTGGAACAATCTCTCAAGTACTCTGAGGCTGCCTTTGACCATGAGGAGAGAAGCAGTAAATGAAATCACTGCCTCCACTAATCTCAAAGACAGAACTGTCTGAACTAGCAGAGACAATTCAGCTACACCACCCTCCTGCTGCCTCTTCTGGCCCTCAACCAGCCTTAGTCCTTGGGTCCTGGTCGCCTTCCTGTTTTGGCTTTGTTTGTCTTCGCTGGTTCTCGGCTTAGCCTGGTCCTTATTGTTCATTGCTTAAATAGAACTGTTTAAAGAACACAGATTAATGAATTAATGTCAAGCCAGAAGGGGCCCTTTAGAAACCTGGGCAGGTTATGTATCTTCCTTGCCTTATTCTCATATTATCTACTCCAATGACTTGATAGAATAAACAGTTATGCTTGACAAATTCTCAAATTCTACATAGTACAATTGATATACATTTTATATTTACTCAGTGCTTTGCTGTTTCAAAAGGTTTCTGCATATAGTATCTCATTTGATTCCAGGGATGATAGGTGTAGATGATAAGATAGATTACAGTTCATTGTGAAGGACAGCTTTCCCCAAATTGACCTGTCCAAAAATGACACAGCAAGCTTCACAAAGAAGTGAGTTCCAGGCAATGACGATGTCTGGGTAGGTGGTAAAAGGTCAACTTTTGGGGATTTTGTAGAAAGATGCTTGGGTTGGATTGAATGCTATTGTGATGAGAAAGAGAAAGAGAGAGGGAGAGAGGGAGAGAAGAAGAATGCATATTAATACAAATACATTGTGTAGGGCGAGAGTACAACTGGGAACACAAGCTGCAGTTTTCTTAAAATCTTTGTTTGGCAAGATTATGGGCCTTTTAAATACAGGCTTAATGTAGGAATTTAAGCACATGTAATTGAGCAATTCATGATTTTTTAGATTTTGTTTCAAGTTCAATAAAAGTCTGAAGTAGTGTAGGCTTAAATCATGGTCTTTGGATTACACCAGGGGCATGTGCTTTACTCCTCCTCAGACCAAATCGACCAAAAACTGAAGAGTTAGTGGTACCATCTGAAGAATTAAGAGCAAGTGGGAGCAAGATGCATGTGAAGACTGAAAATACTGCTCAGTTATAGACTGAGGGATGAGGGTAGGGAGAGCAGCGGGGGGTAGAAAATGCTGGGGTGGCCACAGTGAGGAGTGTAGGATCACCAAACCAGCATAGGGTGGGGCTACAATGAGGTCACTGCCCTGTTGAATTAGAAGCAGAAGAATTAAACCAACCCAGAACTGGTTTGTATTAGTGCTTCCATAGCTGGAAGAATGCCCTTCATTACTCTAAGACCAGTAGAATGTTTTAGTGAAATAGTCACTTGATCTAGTCCAACTTTACCTTAAAAAATGATCACTCCATAATTTCTTAGAAAAACTTTTTAATGATTTTATGGTACTAGGCCAGGTGGGACAAGAAAGGAGCAGAATAGAGGATTCAGTATTGAATAGACCAGAGTATAATATTATTCAATGTGAGCTTCTGTTCTCTTAAAACAGCAAAAATCCTCTTAAATTTCTTTTATGATTATTTGAATATTCAGGAACTGAATGCTTAAGTTAAACAGCAACACTTAGAAATGGTAATTATACTTCAATTTAGTAGTTTAAGAAATGTTTGTACGATATATACCAGGCATTGTGCTTTTAAGAGCCTTTAAACACATAATCTTTAAAGCTCTTATAACCTAATGATCACAATTGTACACCTTTAACACTTTTTCTATTTGACAGCAGTATTTGATCTCCCCTTGAGCCAACTACTTACTATTTCACTGAGACGATTTTTTTAATCAGGTGTCATATAAAAATAAAACATTCTAATCACTTGCCATGTTTCATAATTGACTCGCACACAAAAAAATGAAGGATTGTGAGAAGTCTTAATTTGCTTGACTTGGATACATTTTCTATTTTACACCTGGATTGTCATTGACAAGAATGCCTAGGTAATACTAAGTTAGGCTACAGATTCCAGAAGCTCTGCAAATTTTACCATGTGTAAAAGGGTCACTTGAAAAATATTCAGGATAGTATATGTTCCCCATTTTTTTCCAGGGAAACTGATTCTAAATTACTAGTAGTGCTCTATAAAATGTTAATCACCAACCATTCCGATTTTGTTTTTTTCCATTCTCCAATAAAAGAAACCAGGGTTCCTTGGAGAAACATCTGATTCAGGACTAGGGCAGGAAATAGATAAGGTGATCCGGGAGCATCTTGTGTGGCACCATAAAGTAAGGTTCTCAAACATAAAACAAAGCAAAACAACAAACCAGAAAGAACCCCAGCAGACTACAACGACGGGGCGTGTGCAGGAAACATCAGAGCCAATGGAAAGTGCTCCCAACAGCCCAGCCAAAGCTGAAATGATTTGAGCAAGAATGCAAATAAAGCTGTACTGGAAAATAACCCCAAATATAAAATAAATAACCACGAGTCCAAACTGATATGAAAAACATGATTGGATAAAAAGGTTAATTGGGGAAATAGACAAATCTCTAATGCAAAAAGAATTCCAAATAATTCATGTCCTCGGTGAGGTGCAGCATAATTCCTTCTGTTTTAGTTTAGACTATGGGTAGTGACTTGTTCCCAAGAGTACAGTATGGAAAGAGCAAAAAAGAGTCACTTTAGAGTGTACAAACTTAACAAATCCTGCATCAACCCAGTGATCAAGGTTAACATCACAATCATAAATCATATACGCAATGCATAATGAGGATGGCCCTTTACTTCTGTGCTCTTCCTCCCAAAACTCATAACCCCAGTCTAATCATAAAAAAAAAAAATCAAACAAATCCCCATTGAGAGCCATCCTATAAAATGCCTGAGCAGTACTCCTCCAAACTATCAAGACTGTTAAAACCTAGGAGAGTCTAAGAAACTGTCATATCCAAGGAGTCCATGGAGAGAGAAAGACTAAAATACAATGTGGTATTCTGGAACAGGAAAAAGACATTAGGAAAAAACTAGGGAAATCATGGGCTTCACTTAATAACAATGTATCCACATTAGTTCATTAATTGTGATGGATGTACCATACTAACGTAAGATATTAATGTTTGGGGGAACTGGGAATGGCTGCTCTCTGTACTGTCTTCACAATTTTTATGTAAATCTAAAACTAAATTCTAAAATAAAACTTTATTTAAAAAAATCTAAATATGTGATCCTGTAAGTTAGAATTCAGTTATTCACCTTTTGAAAAAAGTTGTGAGATCAGGTATTATTTGAGACCAGTTCAGTGCCCAGTAATCACTAAAAACTGAAGAAACAAATGGTTATATGGCTCAATACTTCAAAGAAGCACTTTGGTAAAGGGCTTTTTAAAAAAAAGATTTGCTAAAAACAAAAGGTGGTAAGCTGGTCATAGTTTTGAGGCACATCAGTTCCTCTGGTCCTTCAGGCACCAGTAACATGTTCTGATAAAAAGCAATGTATTCAGTCTGCCCCGCCCAATACCCTGGCTATTAGCCACAGTGCCTATGGAGCACTTGAAATGCAGCTGGCCCAAAATGTCATTGCAAGACATACACCGCATTTTGAAGACTTGGTGACTTGCCAATGGGTTTCAGCCCCAGGCAAGTTCACTATGGATCCAGTGAGACAGAGGATTGACAATGGAACATTCTTAGGGTGAAAGGGTTTATTACCTGGCTTGTTCTGCTGGTGATAGGTTGAGCACTAGAATTAGGTCTGCATCGAACAGTCTGCAGGTCTGTAATCCTCCTTCTTCTCTGCCTCTGCCCCGAGCCCTGGGCGGGGCTCTTTATATAGTGACTTAGTCAATAATAGCTTATCGCCCACAGGTGTGGAAGCAGTAGCCTAACAACAGGCCAGTTACAACATCAAATAGTTTGGGTTCAGGTGAGGCCCTGGCCATAGGAACCTTCACTTTATCCACACTTGGTGTGAACAAAAGGAATGCAAAATATTTTATTAATAGTTTTTGTGCTACTTATATTTTGAAATGATGTTTTGCATATAATGGATTAAGTTAAATGTTACTAAAATTTATTTCACTCATTTCTTTCTACTTACTCTATTTTGACCAGTAGAAAACTGCAAATTAGATACATGGTTCACATTACATTTCTATTGGACAGTGCTGGACTAAATGGATCCCAGGAGCCTGGAAGATCTCTCAAAAGCAAAGAGGGTCTCTCCCAGAAGGTGTGTCAGGCCGTTGTGGGTTTCTGGGCCTCCACCACAAATAGCTGGGATTATGCCATATTTCAGCAATTTGTCTGTGATGGCTTTTGCCACCATGAAAAACCACCCACAGAGCCAAGAGGCTTTCTTGATTTTTCTCCCTTTATTTCTTTGAAGGTTACATGTAAAAAGGAATGTTGGAAAGCCATTTCTTGAAGGATTTGTCAGTGAGAAAATTAAAATATGTAATTAAATATGTGCACTGTATAGAGCACTTCTACTACCAGCTTTTCCATGGGTTTGCCTGTGAGGTGGAGATGTAACTTCTATTAAATTCCCTATTATAGCAAAGCAACTGCTCACAAAGTGAAAGTATCCATATTATGGCAAAGCAGTTGGTTGAAAAATGAAATGTCACCGTATCATTGTCAGGATTGTGAGGCTATCAGACAACCAACACGAACAGTTAACAGAAGACAGGTCTTGGTTTGCTGAACCTAAACTTCCTTTTGGCAGACAAGTGAAGAACAGTTTTCAGCTGGTACATGGGGAAAACGTGTGTGCTTTCTCATTTTGAACAAAATTTTGGTTTATTAAGTAAACTTCCCTGACTACATTATCCTGAGAAGAAAGAGAAATAACAGTCACCCAGAATGTGTTTTATATAAGCAACACAGGTGTATCCTATCATACAATTATACTAAACTTTGTCACTATAAGCAAGATAAATCAATTGTCAATAATTATTTTCACCCTCTTGCTGAGTGGCTTTTAAAAGGAAATTATTCAAAAAGAGATAAAGTCCTGTGTTTTCACATTAAGAGCCTCAGGGAAAATGATTTTGTGGAGTTTGCCCCACTCTGATGGGTTGAATTGAGTATGAGATATGGAGGGGGGGATAGTATAAAAATATAACTTATTTAATAATTTGACTATTCGTGCAATTACATGTACATTGGGATTTCAGGAGACTCATCTTAAAATTGTAGGAAAGAACCAGGACGAGCAATCTATGTGTCCACACGCAGGATTCAGGTGAGAAGACGGAGGTTCAGAAAGCCCAAGTTGTTTGCATCCGTACAGTCATGCAGTGGGTCCTGGACTGGGGTTCTGTGACTCCAGGTACTTTCTAGGAAACTTCCCTGCCTCTTAGAAGTACAAAACTCAGCAGGCACACCTAACCAGTGTGATGGAAGACTACAGGTCATGTCCTGCCAGGCTAAACAAACCTGCTGGTGAAGATCAAGTTGGCTGAGTCTGATTCTTTTCTTTAAGCAGATGGAAGAAAAGCAGCCTCATGGCTTCACTGGGTCTCCCGCTGAGGCCATTCCTCCTCAGCATCAGGAAAGCTCTGTCTAAATGGTGTTGCTTTGCCTCAGAAGTTCAATTTGATGAAGTCATATACTGATGCAAAACCACCAAGCTTCTCAAGTGATCACATTAGGCTCAAGTCGGAGTCTACACATGTTCTGATGCGCATGAAGAGCAGGAAACGTGTCCACGGTGTTTCAGCACCTGTGCAGGACAGACATGCTCACTGCTCTGCTCTGGACAGAAGCCAGGTCAGTTTGCCCCCTTTTTCCAGCTCTGAAAGCCAAGTCCTGTGTTAAGGGACAGAGGAGAGGCTTGGTGTTGCATTAGGCTGGCCCTGCTGTGCGCGGCTGGAGAAGCGCATCAGTAGTAATTTAGTACTCAGCAGCTGCAAGAGCGTGAGCCCCTGCCAAGTGCCAGTCTTTGATTCTCCTCTCTACCAGGCAATAGCTAGTTCATTTTCTGGGCACCCAGCTACATTCAGAGAGAGCCTGACCGGCGATGGCTGGGACAGCACAGATACACAGCCCCCTAAACAAGCCACTGCTATGAACTAGCCTGTACCATGAACAGTGTTGAGGAATTGAGCCATTAGCAACAAAAAGGATACAGGGATGATTCATTTAGAGAATTGTAGAGCCAGTGATAAAGCATCCAGTTCTAAATAAACACGTTATAATAAACAGAACATGATTTAGAGCACTTGCTTATAGGGTGGTTTCTAACTGAGACCTAATTTTAAATATATGGATTCTGAAGCTCCGTTGCTTGTGCAATTAAAAAATAAGTAAACAAGCCACCACTTCCTGTCAGATCTCAGGGTGGTGTCCTGGAGCGAAAGGGGCATCAGTCATTGCAAACATGAAGTATTCAGTGGATTGGGAGGGGGCAGGCTTTATGAAATACCGGCTGCCACAGCAGTGTGTGGCAAGCTCCTCAAATCACTTCTACCCAACATAAAGCCTCACCCATATCCTTAGTTTTTCACGCTCATCTCACCTAGAGCAGGTTGGTGATTTCAGCGTCAAGCCCTGCTTACAATGGCATTATTGCAGCTCTCTGTTTTCATTGGAAATGGAAGCTCTGATTCCAACAGACACCCTGGCTTCTGTTTGTGGCAATCCGTTTCAGGTTTGTTGTTAGCCTAAGGGGTTAAACTTCCTTTTAAATAACAGCCTGATGGATGCAATCCTTTTCACTGGCTTTAGGAACAGTTTGATAATTTGCATTTAAAGTCACAGAACCTGTTTGGGTTTAAGAGCAATTTTTTACAATCAGGTTTTTTTTTTTGAAGGTACAAAAAAGAATAAAATCATTATTGAAGAGGCACTGAGCTAATATGGCATGTTACAGAAAGGTTATTGAATAGAAATGATAGGTTAATTCTTTAAAATAAATGGCAACGTTACTACAGTCACCATGATTTTAAAATCTGCATGCATATTTTTTCAAGAAAGAAGAACCTGAAGCCTCCTGAGGTCTTAATCTCGTGGAAGTCCTAAGGGATGCTTAAGCCAATTAACAAAGAATCTCTTCACTTGAAGTATTTGAAAGCCAACATTTGCGGTGAACAGGGAACATCAGTTAATCACCTATTAGAGATGATTCCTTTGTTCACTGTGTGAAAGTGGTTTCCAGCAGACATTCTTATATCCCCATACACAATATTTATCTTCTCAAAGCCAAACTAATTCAAACAGCCAATGGGACCTTTAAATAGTATTCTTTTTTTGGTGTCTCGGAAAACAGTTTAAGGGGTTTCATTATATTAGTGGGATTTTCCCTTTTTTTCTAGTCTTCAAAAGGTTTTTCTTTCATCTTCTTTTTCTTTTTTTTTCTCCAGCTACAAAATATGCTCATTATGGGCCTGTCAGTTACCAAAGGGAGGAGACTCCTTCTTTCCAGCAGGTATGAATCTCAATAGCTGCTTTCATCTCCAGGGAGTTCACTTCTGCTCCATTTTATAAAACCCAACACTTCAGATATCTGAGTCATTAGGAAGAAGCAGGATTGGAAGGAGGAAAGCCTTCATTTATTTTGGTGTCATATATAATTATACGGTTTATTTCCCCCATGGGCTCTACATTTTTCCACTACCGTGTTTTTCCTTTTAGAATATTTCGGAGGGAAAGCCCCCAAGTGGAAAATGACGAGTAAATAGTGACAGAATGAAAAACAACAGTCCTTCAGAAACTAAAGTAGTTCTAGCACCAGGCAATTAGTACGAGTACCAGGATGCTACTTATTCCAAACAAACCAAGTCCCATTGAATGTCATTATCACCTTCTTTATTGTCTTTTTCTCTCTACTAATTTGATGAGCCATATTTGCCCTACGGCACAGTACAAAAGAGATTTAAATTTGATAACCGTAAAGGGCTCCAAGTGTGAGTGGACTGTAGATAATGACTGATAAAGATTATAAAATACATCTCCTGAAACTACAGTCAGAAACCCAGTATTGCATTAGCATTTGCAAACCAAGCTCAATTAATTACTTCTAATAACTATCCTTTGTTTAGGAAACTAAAAAAAATATAAAAAGTTGCAATTAGTTAAAAACGCCAAATATACTGAAAATTGTCAGTGTTTGGTCTGTAGGGAAGTGGATTTCAAAGGCTTTTCACCACGATTATCCGAATCCTAGGCCCCAGAGTTCTCTGAGCTATGAGATAAGCCATCAGCTGATCCTAACTGATATTAATTCAAATTATTTTAAGAATGGAATTGTAACATCTAATTGTCTTATTCAGAAGAAACCCCCAAATCTATATGGTTTGGAAATTTTTACCTGGGATTCATAACCTCCTGAATTAATAAGCATAATTTTTTTAAGTATGTGCCTACTTCTAGGAAGAGGATCCTTAGGTTTTATCAGCTTTCCTAAGAGATTTATGACCCAAGGAAATGTAAAAAAATATAATCTAGTTCATTCTCCATCTCTGCAAGAACTTGCTATATAGTAAATCTGTATTTTTCCTAATCTTCTAGGCTAATCCATCAACTGATGATCAGTCTGCATCCAGTCAGCTAGTATCATGTGGCATTCTCCACATATAGTTGTTAGTTCAGTATATTTAATGAACAGAATCAGAAACTTTGCAACACAAAGCATTTTCTGGAACAAAATTTTCTCTAACTTGCTCTTGGTCTTCTTGGTCAGTTGCTTTATTATAGCCAAATAGATAAACCTGACAATTTTCATTCTTCAGAAATCAATGCTGATTCTTATCAAATCTCTAATCTTTGTGTAAAATATAATTTAACAATTATTTTTTGTGCATGTTTCATATTTTTCAATGCATTTTTAAAGGTGTGCAGAGCTAAAATTTCTAGTCTTTATAGAAATGCGAATTTCACTGAGGAGTGAACTGGAAACCTGTAAAGATGATGGGTGACATGTGCACCATATGGAAAACATTGCTAAAATTCAAATTGTACCTTTCAAGTGTCATTCACATCTCAACATGGTTTTTTTTTTCTAATAGAAAAGGGTCACCAGAAACATCGCTGGGGTTAGGTGTCTTTTGCCTAGATTTGACATCCTGCACTACAAAAAAGAACCCTTTTGGTTTTGTTTTTCCCCTTCTATTTCTCCTGGTGCTCATTTATTCCCCATCTCTCCCCCAACTCGCCTCATCCCATGTGTTCTTCCCTCCCTGCATAGCCTTCCCAACTGGATAAAGAAACTAAAACTTGCTATGTCATGCCAAAGTAAACTATTCTGACAAATACATGGAAAACAACCAAAACATAAGTAATTACAGTCTATCTAGTAAAACAAAAGCCAAGACATCTGAAGACCAAAGGCAAGGGAAATCTTACTTTTCAAATTTCTGTAAAATGCATAAAGATGAAGAAACAGATTTTAGTAGGTGGCCACAAATGTTGGTAGAGTTTCTTCTAGATTTACTCAAGAAAACGCTACCTGTCTGGCTTAGCTGAAACTAATTTCCCTGGCAAGAAGAGAATTGAGTTATAAGTGCCTCTTACTTTATATAAATATATATCACAGATTTTAAAACTGATGGTATTCATATGTCACTTTATTTCAGTAATACTTCCATTTATTTAGCTTTCAGAAATAGAGGCATTATGACATGAAGAGCTCTGGCCTTAGTATCAAACCATCTGTCTTAGCTGAGAGCCACCACTTAATAACACTGCAGTCAGCTAATATTGTGTCTCTTTGAAATATGTAGCTACAAAATGGGGACAATAGTAGTAAGTACTTCACAGACTTATTGTGAGGTTTTAATAAGATCATGAATGAAAGCAAAAAGTCTGACACACCTTAATTTTGCCATAAATATTATAATAATTAGTCCTGCTATTTTTATTATCATTAAGCTCTCTACCTTGTGCTCTTACATCATAAAACACTCCACAGTGACCCCCTCACTGGGGATGCAACTTCAGTTTTGTTCTTCTTAACAGCCTTCTGTACCAGCAGTTCTCAAACTTTAGCATCCAAGTCACATAGATGGTTTGTTAGAAACACAGATTACTGGGTTCCATTCCCAGAGTTTCTGATTCAAAAGATACAGGACTTCTAACAAGTTTCTAGATGGTAATGATGCTGCTAGTCAGGGATCACTCATGAATGTTCTATATCAGATTTGGCAAAGTTTTTCTATAAAACATCAGAGAGGAAATATTTCAAAAGAAGCCCCAGACCCAATGTAGATAAACAAGTGTGGCAGTGTGTTGGTCCAAGTTCATTTATGCACACTGATATTTGAATTTCATATAATTTTCCCATCATTTTTTAACACATTTTAATCATTTGAAATATAAAAGCCATTCTTAGCTTATGGGTCATATAGAAAGGGGCTGTGGGCCATTTTTGGGCTCATGGGCCCTCATTTGTCAACCCCTGTTCAGTGGAGATGCAAAGTGCTCCCCACCTGCCCTGTCTGAGGCGTGGTATCGCCTTTCCTCCCTGACTCAGCCTGAGAACAGCAGTTTACTACCAATAGAAGTCACACCAACTGGTTACTTACTGGTGAGGCAGCACTTACTACCATCATTCCTAGAAAGTGCTGCTCCTGTCATTTTAGTTTATTAGCTACAGTATCAGCCTCTCTTAGAGCATATACTTTGGTATATGTAGAGGAATCAGTTGTCTTTTTGGTACTGACGGCCTCTTTCTTCTGGCAAGTGTACACTGATTTTCCCTTGAGGACTTTAATTTCCTCCAGTGGTAGTGGCGCTGTGATTTTGGCAGGTTAGGCTAACCAGAGCATCTGGTTTCCCCTGGTCACATTGTTTTAGGAATGAGGACGAGACTTGTTCAGGCCAATGAAGTGTGAAAGAATTTTTTGCTGGAGAATTATGGGAAGGTTATTTACCTGTTCTTTGCCAGAAGCTAAGGAAGACAATTTCTTTTGCTATGGACAGTTTCTGAGGGGACAAATTCCGGAATTGCTTCAGCCTTATTGCTATGATGAAAGAAATATGGGTAAGGCAAAAGCAAAATATGGAGGCTAGAGCTGAGGAAACTATATGTAAACAACAAGAGTCCTGTTCACAGTTCCAAATCGTACTTCTGGACCAAGCTGCACCTGAATCTATTGGATTACTCAGGATTATTCAGGTATTCGAGTCAATATATTCCCTTTTATTGACAGAAAGATTAAACATAATGTTTTCTCTTACCTGCACCTGAGCTCATCCTAGCAAATGGAGTTAGTATAATCTGGAATAAACTTGTGGAGAAAAATTGAGAAGGATCAGGATGCTTACATTCTTGTTTTGACTGAGTAGTTATCTACTACATCTCTGAAATACTTCAGGTCCTCAAGTTAGATGAGGTGAGTGGATTAGATTAGTGGTTTTCAGTCATTTTCTAAGAGCGAAAAGATGTGATTTCCAAGAGTGAAACACTTTCTTCAAATAAAGTCTTATGTAGAATCCAAAGAATTACTACCCAAGTGGAGGCCCAAAGTGTGGAGCATATTCTCTGTTCTGTGACCTTGAAGAAATTTTAAGGATTGTCTATGGTTTTGAGGACCACGGTTTGAAAATAACTCGTGGTCTGGAGGCTGGAATTAGACGTGAGACTACAGGTCTGGTGTTGAACAGACATGGGTTCTCATGCAAACTCTGCTGCATTCACTCTCTATGTGACCGTGTATATGTTACCAAACCTCTTAAGCTTCATTTTTCTCATCTGTAAATGGAATAATACCAGCACTTATCTCATTGGATGGCTTCCAGAACTAGCAAATAGTGCATTGGAAGTCCTCAGCACAATGCTTGGCACTGTGAGTGTCCAAATGTTAACTGTGATTAAGACTCTTTATAAAAGCCTTTGATTTAAGCAGCTATTGAAAAACATAAATCTTCCTTCCCTTCTCTTTTCTCTTATGGGATATATTTCAATTAGGTGTTACACCCAGGAATAGGGATAAAAGAACAAGTAATTAAACCATTGGTATGATCTTAATTACCATTAATTTAACAAATGTTGTTATAGCAGAATAAAATGCTTTCTGCTAGTCTTTTATATCAAAAGCTGTTTTGGGGGAGCAAATGGATTGTCAAGCAAGCTGGCAGGAATTATAAGCATCCTTTGATTTCCTTTTGAAAGTTGTTTCTCATTACAGAAAGATGACCCTTGACTTATCTAGAAACATCTGGATACTTTAAGGGACCTTCCAAGAACTCTCTCCTTATGGAAGGGCTTGAAAACATACAAAGTACTTGACATAATTATGTCTAGAGTCATAAGTAGAGTAGATGCCACTTTGGTCATGCCTTGTGGAGTCTTCCAGGGTTTAAAAGCATCACTTAGCTGTGCTAAACTGCATCTAGTTGTCCCTGTCCTAGTTAGAGGAAGGGAAACACTCAGCCAGCTACCAATTCTGGAGGATGTTATCAAGAGGAACACTTGATAATGAGTCCTTCCTGGATTCTCTATGGATATAAAATAGTACTACATAATTATGAGAGCCTCTGGATGTCCTTGAATATCCTTGAGCCCCAGTTTGCCCCCCCAAAAGGAGTGTGTTTGGTATAGTTATTTTAGTTTCTAACAACAGAAATAAAATTAGGCCAATTTAAGAAATAAATAAGTAAATAAATCATGTAGGAAAGTTACTGAAAAATTTGTCAGGGTTTTCATGAGTATCTCATCAGAATGCTGTCATTAATGCACTTAACTCCACTTACTTCAAGCCTCACTTTCTCTCTAAACCAGATTTCAAATACTTGAGAGAATTTGGGATTGTCTACATTGGCCCGGTGTCATCCACACCTGGAGGCATCAGCCCAGGTGGGACTATTCCCAGAGAGGCGGGAGAGCGAGGCTGGGCTGGCACTCCAAAAGGGTCCAGGTCAGGAAACTAGTGCCAACTACACATCACTCAAACACACACGATCTCCGTGAAAGTGTCAGAGTTGAGAGCAATTATCTAACTTCCACAGAAGGAAGAAGTCCATTTCTTGCTAAACTCAGACTAATGTGATTTTTTGCTAAGGAAAAATTTAGTACTAAGCTTACATCTGCATTTTGATGGCCAAGCCACACCAGATGCCTCATTGCCTAGGTGTTCATTACCTCATGATCCTTGAATTAGCGGGAAGACACATGCTGTTTAAGATACTCCTTAGGGACTGGGTAACATTAACAATGGACTGGAAGTCACCCCTGAAGCCTGTGTCTCATCTAGAGCAATCTGTATAACATATAGTCACCAACAGCAAAAGCAACTGCTGCTTATTTACAAAATTGACCTGCCCGTAAGTCTCTTTTGCTATACCAGTAGCAATATAATAACTGACCCTTCTCTAAGCCTGGCAGAATTTACCAGTGAATGACCTTAGAACAATCTCTAGCAACAGGCTAGGTGGACATAATTCAGATGGTGGGGGAGAGGCATCTGAAACTCAACATCCCATGGAAACTTGGATCCCCAAAGTCTCCAGGTGCTGAGCATCTATCTCTTATTATTGCCCTGAACAATTATGGCTTATTTTTCTTGGCAGGTGAGTCCAAGACATGTATTCCCCCAACCAATATCTGACCTACGAAAAAGAAGACCTACTGGGGGTGGCAAAGTCTGTTTCTTGGAGCACAGTCCTTGCTATACATTAGCTATGCACTAGGCCAACCACGGGTCTTAGAAGGATGAAGAGGAACTAGTTATCATGGATCAGCTCACCTTTTGGATTGTACATTCTCTTCTTCACCGAGTCATGCCACTTATGTTAACTCTGGACTTCTTGCCCAGCACAGAGCTATGTCTGAAGCCACATTTAGGAAGGTTAGAGAGGCCAAGGGACTAGAGGTAGAATCAGACTAAATTTGCCCCAAATTTCTGTTTTTGTTCTCTCAGAGGTGTCAGAGGAATGATGGTTAAAATTCTTAAGAGGAAAAAAAAAATGGTGGTTGGCAGAAGTTGCCCAGATTTTTATTTTTTTGAAGGAGTTTAACTCTTGCTCCTGGTACGTACATGTACAGGGGATTAAACATCTTTATAAATAATCTCATCCTACCTTTCCTTTTCACATATATTTACTTCTAGTAAATCTTTTGGGGTATGAGGATGAGAGTAGAACAGTGTATTGATTCAGGGTTTTATGAAGACCCAGGGCAAAGGTCTTACAAATACTATCACCTCACTGTCATGATTTTGGAGAAAATGATATTCCCTCTTCTTTTCTTGCTATGTAGCCCAGGCCTCCAAATACCTGCTCTTTTCCAGTGAATGACCTTAGAACAATCTCTAGCAACAAGCTAGGTGGACATAATTCAAATAATGGGGGATTTAACTTCCACTTTGCAGCTATTCCATCTCTTTACTGTCTGGGGGAACTCCACCGAAGGGAATGGGAAAGCATAAAGACCAGGCCTTCTGATGAATATTTGCTGCTTTGAAGGCTGCTCAACATTTGTGTTGCCTTCCATAGGGCCCTTTCTCCCCTAGAGGAGTAGAAAGGACTAGATACTTGCTTTACTCTCCCCCTTGGAGGATAGGGTACTGTCACAAGGCCTGAAGATGAGCAATAGGAATTTTCCCTGGAATAATTAGATTATTAATATTAGTCCCAATTCTTCATCTGCCATGAAGATGAGGAATTATATATATCTATATAAGAAATGTATATACTGTGTCCATGACTTTTGTTAGGTGACTTCATAGCTCTTCTCACTAGAGGTGGAATAGTTTTCACTGCCCCCTTGATTTTGGGCTTGCCATTTGACTCGTATTTGGAGTATTAGATTTGAGGTTGCAGAGGATTGAAATGTAAGTGACATGGTTTGTCTCACCATCTTGCCCTTCTGCCATCACTATGAGAAGAAATGGCAGGCAGCCCACTCTGATCTAATAAGAATGAGATATAAGGAGTTCAGAGAGAACCCATCCTGAAGTCTGGAGCCACGTACAGCCAAGCACAACTTAACCAGCTAACCCCCAGCTGACCCCAGACAAATGAGCAGAAGTCATTTATCATTATTTTAAGCCACTGAATTTTGGAGTGGCTTTGCTATGCAGCTCCAGTGTGGCAACAGGTGACCAATACAGTCAATCTTGGGACTTCAAATCTGGAGCCTATGAAGCATACAAAGAGAGGCACTAAGGAATTAACTTTGTCCACAAAGATACCACATTTAGGGACAAGTGATGGAGTGCTAATGACAAGCCCCAGTGTCCAGCAGTGGCATTGATCTGGCTGAGGTTTCAGCTATCCAGCTTCCCTATGTCTTTATTTCCTTTCCTTCCCTGGATTGCTGGTCCTCTGGATTATTCTAGGAGACAACTAATATACTCATGAGACAACTAACATCTTCCCAATAAATGTATTTTCTGCTTAATTTCATCTGGGTCAGTATGTGTTATTTGCGAACAAACAAGAACCCTGTCTGAATCAACTCTTATATTTCACTGGAAGCGGAAGATTTGGAAAAGCAGAGAGTGAAATTAGCCAGAAGTGGAGGAAGCAGGGACATTAGTCCACAGGCCCACAGTGCTCGTGGCAGGGTGTGGAGGAGAACGTCTGTAGCATGTAAGGCGGGATTTTCATTTTTTGCCTCTGAGAACTTTCAACAATTCCTACTTTCACACAGAGTATGAGTGATGGGATCAGTGAGTGGCTGTTTTCCCAAAGGAGTGATGAAGTTCTTCAATCAGTAAACTATATTCATCAACAATCCTAAAACTAGTAAATTATGCCTCATTGACACTTTTATTCCTTATCTAATTGTTAATACTTACATATCCTTTTGATATGCTAAGAAGTACTAAGGAGGAAGGTGAGAAAGAAGGCTTCAGTAATTAGCAACAACTATATAGCAGGCTTTTTCAACATGCCATTCACTCACCTGGTTATAGTAATGAACAGGATTATAGAAAAACATTTTAAAATGTCCAAAGCCATACATAACTATTAAAAAATCATTCACATATAGATTTTCTTACTAAGACTGTAAGATACTTCATTTCTTCAAAAGCCTCAAAGTATATATAATTGAATGGTGTAATAAATACCAAATTCTCCAGTGTTTTATAAGGTATGTAAAGTGAATGGAGATATGTTTGCAATTATTGTCATAAACCAGAGAATGAGGAAAATGTATAAAGTTGACATCTTTGTGCCATATAATCCCAGAGAGATGCATTTCATTTCATTTAGGATAGAAGAGAATAGAGTTTTAGAACTCAGAAAATAAACTCATTTACTTGGCATTAATTTTACATTCAAAGCAAGGTGTTCATTTCTGGAACTTGGATCACACTCACTCGGTTGTATATGCAAAACTTTCAATGACTAGCATATACACTTTAAGTTTATTATCTTTTGCCTTTACACAAACCCATGGCAGACTATTCTTAATGCATATATGTTAGAGATAACTGAGTCTGTTTCCTGTCAGTTCTAAATTTAAATGATTTACTTCTCTGGGTGGTTGAAAATGCTTGAAGTTAGGCATTAGTGGGTAAAATTCAGTCCATTTGTGCTTCTTCAAAGAATTAAGAATTTACATGACAGATGAAAGTTTACTAAATATTGCTCACATTCTGGCTTTCCAAAGGCAAATAAGGAGTGACCACCCTTAAATCATTTAAATTCAGATGAAACATCTAGTTTGAGAAAGTGAGTGTGGGAGAAAGTGGGAATAATGGGAGATAGAGCAACAGATCTGGAGATAAAATGACGAAGATCTTTTTTTTTTTTAATTCTCATAGGAATGAAATAAAGAGGAAGAAAACAATAAAGCAAGTTGCAACAAGAGTCTGATGGGCTTGAAAATATCAAGCATGAAGAAAAAAAGTAGAGCTTGATATTCAAATGTGCATACTTACCAAATATTGTATAAAATATGTGTACTATGAAAATACAGATTTAACAAATAAATGGAAAGAAAAATCAATGTTATTCTTACCTCCTAATGAAAAGCCATTATTAGCATGATGGTATGTATTTTCACAGCTTTTATCCTATATATGTGTGTGTATTTTGGGGGCTGTACACATATACATACACATTTAGAGGACTTTTTCCAGTAAGTGATCACATTCCATGTGCTTTTTTAAATGATTTCATCACTTTAAATAGAGTGTGTGTATCATTTCATGTCAAAAACGTGCTTCAATATAACTTCATGACTGAATACATATTCCATTTTGTAAGATAATGAAACAAATGAATTCTATTAAGACTTTCTGTAAATTGATTCCATACAGCTTCTGCTATCCAAATGGAGCCCCACTGCATCCAGAAAGACTGAAAAACTGGAAGCAAAGGTGTCAGTAGGATGGAGGGCCGTCTCACATTCAGGCTGCTGCTTCCGCGGTGCTTTGCTCAGTTGGAATGTTCTATCGCACACTTAAACAGTGGCTCACTTTCCAGGTTCCTGTGTCTGCTATTTTTCTGTTTACCTTACTTCTCAGATCCATAATTTCCTTTGCCTACCCTGGGGAATATCTCTCTTGCTTAGTGTCCTGCAATGTTTAACAGAACTGGATTCAAATATGGTACGTCTGCTGATTCCCCCACTTAATGCATGCAGGTACTTCACTGAAAACTCATGGTGCTGGGGGGAGGGGGTAGAAGATGGTTTAAATACATTGTGCCCTATTCCAATAAAGGGTAGTCTTTATGAATATTAAGGTTTTTAGGAGTATAATTTCAGCTTGCAGGAAGAAGTGGAGGGGAGATATTTTAAGTGCCCTTGAAACATTCTGAATTAAATAGTCAATTCTTTTGCCTACATGTACCTCTTATCCTGAACACAAGATTTGTTCATGCAGAGCTAAGTGGAAACTTCATATATCCATTTAAGTACATGTGCGATATAAATTAATCTTAGAGGACACTGATATAACTTGTGCCATGCTGTCCTTTGAATTATCATTTCTGAAGTGGTAACAATATAATTGTTAACAACAGGCTATAAGTAAAATAAACTATGTTATATGCTGTAGTGGATTATTCTCCAATTATTTAAAAATACCATAAGAACAAAAATCTATTTGTGTAAAGAATCTATTGTGTAAAGACAAAAAATTGTGTAAAGATGTTCTATGGGGAGGCTACAAAATAGCACATATTATTTTATCACATTTGGAAAAATAAATTATGTGTTATTTTTACATGGGTATCTTTATATGCATTGTTAATGGTGGTTTTGGACTGGTAAGATTACCGGACGCCTTGATTTGTGTGTGTGTGTGTGTGTGTGTATGTGTGTGTTTTCATTTTCTAAATTCCCTGTAATTCATAGATTTAAATTTTATAGTGAGAAAATTAAAAAAAATATTTTTTAGGTAGAATGAGACTAAAGATGCCATGGAATTTTGTCTCCCATGCAATTCTGCAGGGGCTCAATGTATCATCTCTGAAGCACAGAGCTTGTCCTTCAAAGTTCATCATCCTCTTCGAAGGAAGAGTGGCCGAAAATAGAAGCATCTCTTGCTTAGTGACTTATACTTTGCTAGGGTGATTGGAAGTAAGGAGCAGCTACATAAGCATATTGTCTTCGATCATAGTGAGTAAAAACATATGGAGAGCAGAGAGAGAGGGAAATGATAAGCAATTAAAGGAGTAATTTTCTATTTTTTTCTCTTCTTTCAAGTTAATGTGTCTATTTCCCTTTGCATGGTGTAGCCAATAGCTGAGTTGATTCTTGCTGATATTCTTAGATAAGGTTAATCTTCAGGCTTAGGTAAAGAAAGGATTAACAAGCACATGCACCTTCAATATTTCCTACTGAAGTAACCACTGTTATACTCCCAGAATGTCTCCTATAACGCTTCAGAAAGACCCAAGGGAGCCCTCACAGAATTTCTGGCAGAGTGAATTCCTGGGTACATTTTGCAAAGTAGAACTTCCGACCACAGTGGGATTTCCAAGAATATGCCTGGAAAAAACAAATGAACTTCACTCTCTAAGAGCTCTTTGTTCCTGTGTAAGCAACTACTGAGCAATATAAGTGGGGGCCACAGAAGAACAGTTTGTACTATAAATACAGGGCAGTGTTCGGTTTTCAGAGCTGGGAAGGCTTTTAGAGATCTTCTAACCCAAACCCGAGGGAGAGGTGGAGACTTGCCCCAAAGTTCTGTATCTATCTTATGATTGCAGCTCCCTCCCACCACTTTCCCATTATGTAAATGGAAAAGGAGAACCGCATTCATTTTCTTAGGCTTGAATTTCTCTTCCTCACTCATGTTTTATCAAAATGCCTTTTGGCATTTGTGCTGCAACTGTGATTATATATACTTCAGTGGAGAAGTGGGAGTAGGAAGTGTAACATGGCCTATGCCTAGGTTATACGGACAAAAATACTAAATAGGATGTGCTTACTGCTATTTGTCCCCTTTAAAAGAAAATTAAACCTAAGGATTGAGTTTATTTTTGTTTTAAATCTCAACAAGTTTATTTTCTGAGAGCTAATTTCTCCAGAGATTTCCATGACTAATTAAAAGATGACAAATTTCGATGGAGCAGGAAAAGTTCCTATGGAATAGAGTGTTAACATGCTTAAGTAGAAAGAAAACTTTTATAGAATTAGTGATAGATGATTTAGGTTCTATAAAGTCTGCTGACTATACCAGCACCAGCTCACCAGTGCCTTCCAATGAACCATTTACTTCCTTGTAACTCCATTGGGTGTGATATTCAGAGTGTCCAAGATTATCTATCATTTTTTTTGGACTTCTTCACAGCCCCTCTGCTTCCTGGCTGAGTTATTTATGTAACATTATTCCACATGGGAAAGCCCAGCTGTTAAAGTTTCAGAATCAAGAACACATTTTTATTAGGTCTTTCATCTTCTCTACAGTGTGTTTTTCTTGGTTTAAATAATGATAACAGCATGCTAACTCCTCTACCATAACTTATTCCCCTGTATGTGTCTTTGGAGCGGAGAATGCCCTTGTTGTACTTTTGGGGTTCCAGAATAGGGCTTCAATCAAACTACATATGAAATCAGTGTGTGATTGTATAATCATCTGGTTTGAACTTAAACCTGGGGTGGTGGGTCCCCCAGAGGTAAAACAATAGAGCTGGGAAGGCTTTTAGAGATCTTCTAACCCAAACCTGAGGGAGTTACAGATTGGGTTACCTAAGTTACCTAAGTTACCTAAGTTACAGATTGGAGGAGCACGAGGGGAATATGATGGACAGAAAATTTAGGCGATTAGAAAGTTTTGATCATACAAGTTGTACTGTTTACAAAAATAGGGAAACCCAGGAGAAACATGTTTAAGAGGCATGATTAAGACCTTTGTTTGGATATATTGCTGGGAGGAGATCCAAGAGGTAGGTTCTTGCATGATGGATGACCTTGCAATGTCCCATTGCAACTTGGTTAGGCCAAGCTACCCTTCCCAGAAGCCCCTTCCCTACATGGTTCCAGTTAGAGTGCCCCAGAGAGTCTTCTCTGAAATTTGGAGGGCAGAGGTGAAGCATTTTTTGTTTTTAGCTCGGATGTCACAGGTGTTGTCACAGATGTGACCAACCTTGTTAATGTGAGGTGATGGCTGAGCATACAACTATTTTAACTTCTTCAGCGTTTCTGACTCCTGGTCCAGATGTGTCTGTTCAGCTCCAAGATGGGACACTGGCTTCTTTATGCAGGACATCTATGGCAGTAAGATCACAGCAACAACTGACAGGTTTCGGGCCATCCTGAAACTTCTAGCATTCCTTTCCTAACTACCTGTCCTTGTAGATCTCGGTTCCAATATTAGATGCAAAGAAAATAGCCTTATGAAGACGACTGTAGCTGCTCCAATTGTGTAAGGTCAAATCCTTGGGTGAGTCTGCTGGCTTTTTCTATGCTCAAAGCGCTGTATGATTTGGTCTGTTTTTCTATCCAATGTACACCATTATTTCTCAGTACATTCCTCATGCTAGCTTTCTATCAATTTTTCTACCACTTCAGGTCCCAAGCTTTTTTGCATCTCTGGGTCTTTGAATATGCTGCTTCTCCTATGTCTTAGCTCATGCTCTTGGCCTAACTTCTTGGACTGGCTTTTTCTGACCACTCCCCAACAAAATCAGCCTTTGCTTCCTTCAGGGTCTTTGCTAGAGGTTGTGCATGCTTATTTTTTAGTTAGTTGGTCTTCACAAGAATCTAGGTTCCGTAACAGCAGGATTTGTCATTCCACATTGTATGCTTTGATTTTAGCACTGTGTCTGGCACAGTGAACACATCCTGTTCGCAAAGGACTCTTCTAGGAAAGGGGGGTATGGAGACCCCTACTTTGTGGAATAGGAATGCTAGAGGGATTTATTTTCCATTCCTTGGTGTCATTAATATTATCCTGACTTCGCTTATTTCTGTTCTTCCTGACAGGTCAAACTAATTGTCTAGGGATTCAGGAACCATCTCACTAGTTTTCTATGTCCAATTTCTAAATATTAATATATCCAATTATACTTTATGAGAAGATGCTTGTGATGGTAATACTTAAAATGTTTAACTATTACTGGAGTTGCTAGTAGTATGAACATAATTTTACATTATGGGTTGAGTCACTATACGTTACTTTGGCTTTGATTCACTTAGAGCTACGAGCAGTGACCATTAAGAAATCTAATGAGGTTACTCATAAAACTAAATTTTCAGAAAACTCACTCAACTTTATTACCCCGTATTTTGTGTTCTCCAACCCGTTTAATATTATAAACTTCTTAAACATTTACTTTACAAGGCAAAGTACTCTATTTTCGAAGATTTAATAGAAGCTGCATTTTTTAGTAACACTTAAAAACCCAGGAGTAAAATTTTTGTTAAATAAAATCAAAAGGAAAACACTCTTATTTTTCAGAAGCCCTAATGAAATATTACCGAGTATCCTATCTTCTTAACTCTTAATTTCCAAAGTTAACTTTTTTGGTGAGACCTGAGCCTGCAGATCACTTTTAACACTGAAATACTGCAAATACTCCTTTGATGCCATATTTCTTGAAATCCTTCATGCCTTAAATGTTTCCTTATTTCTATTTCAAGACATTTTGCTATCTTTGCACATTATTTTTCCAGCATTTGGGCTGGACATAGTACTTGATCAAAAATGAAGTGGCTCATAAATTACCCGTTTTGGCAATTTAGGTACTAACCCTCGATCACTGCACATTTGCTCCTAGGCTACTTCCCTTGCCAAATGAGCTAGTACAATAGTGTCTGGGTATTCTGCAGTTCCTGAGTGTTCTCTTCCTCCACAAAGTGTGTGTGAATTGACTTGCCCTTATTTTCAATATTTAAGTTTTCTTTCCCCCCAAATATGTTATGGTTAAGGATATTAATGCAAGGCCTCTGTGCTAAAAACAGATTTTGCTGTACTACTGTTAAATTCAATAGTCTCAAGCAAAGTCATTTTGAATTCTTTTGAGTAAGTTAGAAACCAGAAATAGAGCTTATTTTTTCTATACTCACCATCAACTGGTAGTTACAGTGAGCTGTGAGGTAGGTTTACAATATACAGCAAACTAAAATACTGTTTTTCTATTCCTATCGGAAGTACTTTTTTGGTTCAAAACTCAACTATATATATAAATATACTTGTTACAACTCATTTAGTTAAGTAAATTCTGAGTAACAGGTCAAAGTATTATCTGTTAATTCAGTGCTGGGAAGACAACAGTAGAGAGACCATGGTACCCAAAGGCATGCAGTACATACAAGCTTTTTATTACTTCACAATAAATGGTGTTAGTTGGCTGAGCAATCTGAATCCGAAGGTCCTCAGTTGAGGACAAGGTTGAAAGTACTGTCAACATTAGTAACCATCACTTTCATTTAGAACCAGATTTTGACCATCTCTGGGAGAATTAATGACTTCATATGTAAATCAACTCTTGAATTCTTACTCAAAGAAGCAGCAATGTTAATAGACTGAAGAACTTTCAGATGCAAAACGTAAAAACTCTCCAAACTGGTCTTTACCAGTCATGAATTAAAATGCAGGTAAAACAAACAGAAATATTTTTCTATTCTCATCTTATTCAAAGGGTGGCAATTTCAATTTTTTATCTTCTAAAAAACGTTCACTAATTGGACAATAAGACAACACTAGGAGGCTCTTGAGAGTTCATTTTGATTTTATTACACATCACAGACATGTTCACTAACCAGAGCAGGATGATTCTCTGCACTCTAAAGATCACAGGAAATGTATTTCCACCGTTTCTTTCTCTGATATTGGAGTGGTATTTCAGATTATTTTTTTGGGATTAGTTTAGTGCAAAATAATTGAAACCATAGACGGCAGTGTATTAATGACATCATTATGAAGCTATTTTTGGAACTTTGTAAGAATAACAAGGCTGTGTAGTATTCTACAACTGATACTACTTAGCTACTTATATTCTGATAATATAAGTAAGAAATACCAAAAAAGTGAAGAGTGGTCCTTAATAGTCTTCCATTCTTGTTTTTAGTTCCCTCTGACCCCCCATTTCACCACGCCTTTGAAAAAAGCACAAGTCCTTGCATACTGAAAATCTTTTCTGCACCCAGAAAAAGTAGAAAATACAACCACCTCCACTATTTGGTAATGTGTGCTTTAACAATCATGGCTACTTTTGGCATTGATGGACAGTGAGCTACTAATAGAGTTCCTAAAAATACCTAACTAGTTAGTTAACTTAGCTTTACACACTTTATAGGTGAATCTCTGGAAAGTATACTCTTATATTCCTGGTCCAAATTAAGTTTAGCATGGATATATTAGACATTGTTTACACATACACCAAAGGAGATTTTTTCCTTGAAGTTTTTTGGCAGGGAGGAGGGAAACACATATTCAACTTCAGTTCTGAGGTAGTTAATAAGATAGTAACAAGAAAAACACAAGATCTTCTAGGATCTAAGTTTTGTCTACCTTTCTGGCGTTATGTCTTAATATTCCCCAAGTGGCACAACAAATGAGGTACTCAGAATCCCTCACATACCACTGGTGCTTTTGCATAATGCTTTTAAATTCAGCTTCATCATTGTTTCTCTGGAAGGAAGTTCATAACCCTGAGTTGTCACCCTTCTTTTATTTTTTCTAGAATCTTGGTATTACCTCAGAAATAAATGCCATCACACTGTACTTTGTATAAGTAACTTCATTTCTCTCACCCACTACATTATGAACTACCAGAAGGAAGAAACTGTACATTTGTCTTTCTTAAGTGATAATATACCATAGGTACTCTATAAATGCTTCTTGAAACAATGGTGAAATATAAATATTCTATTTACAAGTGCTAGCTAGGTCTTTTCACAAAACTGTGCAAAACTATCTGTTCAGTATGAATTTGTAAACTTGGTACGTTACACTTCATTCAAACCTCTGTTTTGTCCTAAGATTAAACTAGAATGATTCGTACATTACTACAATGGAGTCTATTACAAATTACATATTACTATTATCTCCAGCATGAACAGGCTACTGTGAATTTGAACATGTAAAAGCACTCATGAAAGTGCTTGGCATGGCAGCAAAGGCATTAACAAGACACCGGACTTGAATCTAAACTTTTAATCTACAAAGGGAATTCAAATGACTTAGTGGCCTTTTGAGTGACCACCTTTTAAGCCTCCCTGGGAAGACGACATGCTCCCGCCATTGGCATAGCTAAGGCCAACTGGGAACTAATTATTATCATGAAGCAAATTCCAGGAGAGATGGAATCAAGATTCTGGAGCCAGGAAGGAGGTTAGGGAGGGTATTTGATCCTAGCAAGCTGTGAACTTGAGTACCTATCACCCCATACAGCCCTATGAGAGACTATGTGACAGAGGCAGTCCATCTGATGTTTATATTGAGCCTTAATCCTCTTCTGCATCCTACCACCCCACCAAGACCAGAAACGGGTATCTGAATTTCCTGTGGGCTTAGAACTACCTACCTGTAGCGCCCTTTTGGTTAGAGAACAAGATTCAGTGGCAACTCTTAAAGAAAAAATACACTGATGAAAATGCCAACTGCTTTTCTTCATAGAATTCAGTGTCTTTTCCCTCCTCCCAAAGAGCTATTTCAAAAGATCACTATGTCTGAGGTCAGAAATAAGCTGCCTTCTGTTCTGTTCAGTATATGAACCCAGTAAAAATTTATCTTACCACAAATTTTCCATTCTGCCTCTGCTTTCCACTACTTCCTCTGAAATGCCAAATTAATGTCATGTCCCAGAGTTGATTATCTAAAATATTCTTTCCTTTTTCATATTAGATTTGTGTTAGCATATAAAAAACCAGTTGACATAGCTTTTGGAAAGTCTAGTTGGCAGCAGAGTTGGACAACAGATGGTCACTCAGAAACTAGACACAGAAAGGTGACTTACTCTGCATGTGTATGCTGGTAAGAGTCCTATTTTGGGGCTACCCTGAAAATCCTTGACCTAATGCAAAGCCGAAGAGACAGGTCAGAGTAGAATGATCATCACAACCTGATTACCTGTCTAAAGCAAAATATACCACTTTTAACCAGTCACAGATATGCTGGAAATGTAAAACAAATATGCTGACAGCCCACTGCAGCTTTTATCCTTTACAAAAAAAAAAAGAAAGCAGACAATGCATAAAAAGGTTTTCCTATAATTCTTTTCAAGTACTTTAAAGTGGTCTTCAAAAATAGGTGGCTTTCAGTTCCGTATTTTGTTTCTGCAAAAAGGGCAACTAGCAGACCCACTTTAAAATAATTCTAAATAATTTTCTCTTCTTAGAGTTTCTTCTTTTTACCTTAATGGGGAATTAATAGCTGACAATAAAATCTAATTAATACTATTTATAAAGGGTAATTATTAGCTAAGATATTTAAATTTCTCTTAGCTTTGAAATTTTAACTGGATTTTGGTTGAATTTTAAGAAATGTTAACCATAAACTAATAGTAACTGCTCTATTGCAAAATTTGTAAGTCACACGCCCAATGTTTTTCTTGCCTTGATGAAAATTATTGAAAGTCTTAATTTATTACCAAAGCTCACAGAGACTTATGACATGGTGTAAAGATAAGCAGATCTGAAAACTGTTTGTTATCACCCATTACACAAGAGATTCCAGTTCAAGTTGATAGAAAAAACAAACCAGGTTTAAAGTGCTGTATTAAAAAACAAACAAAAAATACAATTTGCATTTTGGGGCAATTGAAGTGAGTGAAGACCTGACACTAAAAAGAATAAAAAACACATACAGGATTATCATTCTGTAATTGTTCTCTTTCGCTCTTTTCATTCTAAGAATGTAGTCTTATTCAGAAAATGACAATTAGGTGGTCAAATTTATACTTAAGACATTTATACATACTTAACCAGAGAGGTTTCAGAGGCTGTATTGTACCAGCTGGCAATTCTAAACTCTTTTATGTTAAATATGAACATTTTCCCAATACTACTCTTAAGCCACATCTCATTTATCTTCCTCCTTAAGAACTCACAGGCTTGTTTTAAATAGTTTAAACGCCTGTAACACACCACAGAGTTTGTTAAGAGTAGAGGTACTTTGGTTAATGCTCAAGACGGTGTGGCCAGAGGAAAAGCAACATTATTAAACATGAATGCCATCTTTACCAACACAAATTGAACTTTTGTTTAATAAAAAAGCTAGTCCAAAAAAGGGTCTCATCTTATAAAGATTTATCATTTCCAAATCACAGTGAAAGGAACTTGAGTAATTTACCAATTTTGTTTTCTACTATAGGCCTTATAAAAACTGGTATCTGACAAAGAGAATGACATTTGCAGGCTATAGTATTGTAGTGACAATACTGAGGTTGATTGTTACAGACATATTAAACTCTTTGAGCATTAAATGGTTACACCCTAATTATTTAGACAGAACACTGGTCCAGTAACAAAAATAGAGAACAGCAGCTGGAAATTTTTCTCACTCAATGTTCAGAGATAAAAGAGTTAACCATTCTTTCCACTATTTTCTGCAGATAAGTCCTTTTTTCAAAATGAAGTATGATGGCGATTAAATTCTGGCCTTTTCCCAAACTACTGCATGAAGAGGATGCTGAAGGCCATCACTATACAGCAGACTGCAACATACGGACTCTTGCGTTCACCTGTTGAAAGAAGGAGATATGTATGTTGATTAACTGAACTGCTAACATGAATATGGTAAGGTTATTATTATGACAAAAGGATACATGCAAATCAAACAAAGTTCTTTCCTATGAAGCCCATACATATTGGGGGGGTGGGGCAAAACAAGAAGTAGATGCAACATCAAAAGTACAATATGGAAGGAGCTAAACTACACTGATATTTTTTAAGACCACCTTTGTGTGTTTAGAAAACCTTCAAAGTGCCAACCCTGTGCCACTGCGTAAACCCAGATATTAAAAAATATAACACAGAATCCAGAAGAGAGATCCTAGAAAATTGATCTTGAACAACTCAATTAGAGCCAAAGAAATATTCCTTATTTTTTTCCTGTAAAAAAAGGGGAATTCTATGTATAAAAAGAAATTCAACATAAAATTTTTAGCCGTATTTTTTTTCCTCACTGGTAGCAATCCATGACACTTACAGGGTTAAGCATTAATGGATGAAAATAAACAGAAGGTGATCGATAAAACTGCACTTAAAAAAATGGGCATGAAATAAAAGGCTTAATGAAAAACATATTAGAAAAAAACTATTTCTGAGATCGATTTCATATCAAATCTTTTATTACATGATTATTCTGGGTTAGAAATGTGGAACTTAAAACAACCACTTCTTGTATCGTTCTTTTGTCAATATTCTCACATGTTTAAGGAATGTTTATACTTGGAGATCCTTGGCATGAAGTAGACCTGGTGTTGGCTGAAATTGTCTGGAAACTCACCTTTTTCTTTCTTCTTTCTTCATTAATTGCAAAGCTGAAAAAATGCCATGAAGCACAAGGCATTCATAGCTCGCCTTAAGGGCACATAGAAAGAAGGAAGAAAGGAAGAAAGAGTGATGCTCTTCTTTTAGAAATAATCCTGGATATGTAGCTGGTGTCCTCTAGGCGCGATGGTTTATAGTCCTCTCACTTGGCCTTGTCTATGGTGTTTAAAATCAACTCTTTCCCAGTACCTAAGTTCCTCTTTCACTTAAGGAGTTGGTTAGCACTAACTTAGCAAGTTTAACTACCTCCGAACACTTAGCAAGTTCAGTTAATTGTCTCTGGAAAACATCAGTCTTACCAACTTTACCAATTAAAATCCTCAAAGTCATTTTCATTTATTTCAGAGCTTCCTCATTGAGCTCACAGTCATATTCTAAGTTTGTTTCTTTGTGTCTGCACAATGATAATATTCACAAAAAATACTACACAAACCCAAATAAAATAAATATTTGGTGTTTTTCTATCCACAGACATTTAATGGACTGCCTTTCAGCTAAAGGAAAATCTGCAAAGTAAGAGAATAGTATTTTCACAATGCCACTATCTCAACTGGAAAAAAAAGTCTTTTAAAACTATGAAATACCTTGGGTCATCATTTGAAGCAATGCTAATTCTTCTGGGGTAAAAATCCCAAGTTATCAAACAAAGCAAAACAAAGATGAATTTCAGGCAGATCTCATCAGCAAGCCTGTTACTCTTGTTAGGGCTAGATACCCTCATTGTCCAATATAATATAGTATCATTAAATTTTTAAAAGAATCTATATAGTGCCCTAACTTTTCCATCTGCTGGAAATTAATTTTTGAGGAAGTTCTCTTCCTCATCCTCCAACTTAGAATGCGGTAATTTACATATGGGTTTCATTTTCCTGTTTTTAATTTTCTTAAAAGAGATTGCCATATGGTAGAGCTAAATATCTCTGGTTGAATTTGGGTCAGAATGTTACTTTTTGTCTGGTCTTAGGTCGCTGTAAGTGAATGTGAAACAGTTGCTGTAATGTGATGTGTAACATGCTAAGATGATTTCACTGGGCTTTTTCCCATTAATATCGCATCCTTTCTTTGTGAATATATTCTCTGTCAAGATAAGAGAGGAGCATGTGGTTGAGAAAGCAGGATATCAGCATCAACATTTTCTAAGCCACTCTGCCAAAATGAAAAGCTAATGCTTTCACATAAGTGGTAAGAATGAATATTAAATAACCATATAACCTATGGCACTTATATAGTCAAGAAGTCAAGAGAGAAAAACGGGAATAATGAGCAAGCAAAAAAAAAAGGCAGTTTATAATTAGACATAAAACCGATAATTCTATAGGATATCATTAAGAAAGCTACAAACTAGATTGTCTTAAACTTTTAGCTATATTTTCAAGTAATAATTGTGAACAAGAGTTGGCTACTCAAAGGAGCTATACACACTTCTCTAAATTATTACATAAAAATGGATTTAAAGTAACAATATTTTATGAGTTAGCAACTTAATGATAATACTGAGAACTCAGCCTCCTAACTCCAGACTTTTTATATTTTTACTAATGAATATTTAGTATGCAACTCTTATACAGTGATATTCTCTCTGTTCTCTCAACCTGTCTTGCTCTTCCATTATATTCTCTCTTTGTAGTTTACCTGAGGTATTCTTACCACTCTGATCTTTGACAATATTATTTCTTTTTCTGGGTGACTTGGTTCTGAAGCCAGGAGTTTGGTTCAATATATATTTACATTTATCATTAGCTACTGGTATTAATAAGCGAGATGCTAGTTTACCTCTTTATCTCTTTCTTCTTGGTTATTTTTTTGAAGTACTAAGTATTTCTTCTGTTATTTCAGGGTTTGCAGGTATTGAGTATGACTGAATACCAGATAAGTCTGCACCACAAAACTCTGTGAATCTAGACTGGGCCATGCCAATTTCAGCACTACTGGCATTTTTGGCTAATTATGCCATAGAAGCAGTCTTGTGCACCACAGAATGTTCAGCGGCATCCTGTCCTACACCTACTGTATGTCCTCCAACTCCAGTTGTGACAACTAAAAATGTCTCGAGACACTGAGAAATGTCCCCTGATCAATAACCACTTACCTAGGTTCTACCTGTGCTTTACCAATCTAAGGTCAATGATACTTCTTAGAAAATATATATTCTAATGCCTGTCACCATAAGAGATAATAACATGACAAAGTACACCAAGGAAGGACAGCTTATCATGTTAAAAGCACACTGAAATCTCTGAAAAATGTGGGTTTCCATCATCAATGTATTAGAGTAAGTGCCTTGAGAGCTTCATACTTCTCTATGAAGCTCTTTATGTTTATACTATCATTTTCTACAGCAAGAAACCTGAAAGGCCAAGGAATATTATAAATCTAATCAAAAATCTGATCAAATAAAAAAAAGGACTTCTATATAATTTGGTATGATGCTTACCAGTTCTTATCTATCATTAAAAGCTCAAGGGAAGAAAACTTGCTCTCAAAATGATTTCACTGGCTAACAAACAAATATACGGATCTTGAAAGATGCTTTAAAGAATCTGAATCCCCTACAATTAATTTTTAGTCCTTAGCTGAGACAAGGTTACAGCTACAGTTATCTTCAGATATATTACATCAATTCTTAGGCTTCTTTAGAAAAATTTCTAAATATTATAAGAACTGAATTTGTATTTTTCAATCTTTAATCAATTTTGTTCTGTTATGAACCAGTTTCTAAATTTTCTATATCTCTGAGAAATGAAAACCAAAATAAAACACAATACCCTAAAAGGAACACAGTTTATTTAGGGAGATGACTCTTAAATTTGCTATTACATTTAACAAGATTAGTTTGAGGAATTCAGGCTGTTGTCAGACTGGCTAACTGGACTAAAAGTCAAATGTAGGAACATTTTTCATTATGAAAGCCTGACAGCTTTATGAAAGATAAAGGTAATTATGTATAAATTCAATGTTAGAAGAGTACTAAAACACTTTTTTGATGGGATCATGTAAATAATTCCAAAGTGGATAAGAAATTTCAGTTCAAGCGGTGTTAAGTCCAAATGTCCTTAAGTTTCTTTTGGAATTAAGCATGTTAGAAAGAGTATAACCTATTATTCAAGAAACTGGTGAATTACATCAATAAAATATATTTTAATTCATTCACTTACCAATCAATCACTTGAGAGTCTACTATGTGCTGGGCGCTTTGCTAAATGTTAAGATATATATGAATATGGGACAAGAGTATATTACTATCAAAATGTAAATACACTTAAGATGCAACTAATCTTACTGTGGTAAGTTAGAAGATAACATTTACCTTAATCATTTAGAACAAAGCTCAGCTATGACCACATGGGTTCAATAGATGGAAAAACTATTGTTTTGTAAAAGCAACAAATAACATTCTGTGACTTTGCATAAGGCAATAAAATGCTTAGGTTTAGATGGCTGCTGAGCAAGCCTTTCATTAAATGGGAAATTCATCCTGTTACCAAAATGGCATACATTATCAGAAAAGCACACTCTATACAAGTAGGTGAGCATAAAACTATATGCATTTGTCTGAAATCTCCTGAAAAGAATGCATAGTATTTGATGTCTGAATTGGATTTCTCTTGTATTTTCCATCTTCCTGCTAAGTAAGTATCATATGGTATCCACCAAGTTTTAAATAGCATATTGGAAAGAGGTTGGTGGAACTCTACAAACTTTTGCAAAAATGAACAAAATTGGAAATCCTGTACTTTTAAAACTGACATTTGGTTTATGTGAATATCATGTAAATAAACTGGCCAAAAATTTATAGCTGAAGAAGTGGAGGAGGGAAATTATAGTCACTTACCAATTCTGGCACACTTCCAAAATACACCCAACAATCTGCATAGAAAAGAAAAAGTAGTTACTGATCACTGGGAAAGGCAAATCCTTCTCTCAGTATTATGTGGAGAATTCATTATATATTATTAGGAATTTAACTTCTGAAGCTTTGCTTCTGAACTGAAATTTGTGTAACATTGAGCCACTATTTATGTAGGAAAATAGGACTAAGTTAACTTTTATTCATCAATGGATAGAAACTGTCACAAACTGGATTATATATGGTGTCCTAAGTTAAACACAGGGTAAATTAATGTTGAGAGAGGCAAAAATTTGTACAAGGGCTTACTTATTACAGGATTAAGTCAGCCAACTTCAAGTGTTTTACCTTCAAAAAGCAGAAAATACATAGGCCAATTTAAATAAATAGTAATTTTGAGACAATGGTAACCAATAGTTTTGGATGAATTTTGATATTAAAAAATAAACTTACTAAAAAAGCTTGCTTCTTATAGAATGTAGCTTGATATTTAAATGACCTATAACCATTAACTCCAATGATAGCATTTATATAACTATGTCATTCAGTAAGTGGAATGTTATAAAAATATGTGCCAATGTTTTCAACAGAAACAGAAAATTCTAGTTTAGTGACACTGTATGAGTTAACTAAATATGGCATTTAAAACATATTCTGGAAATAAGAAAAAATTAGAATGAAGATGCCTGTTTCAATTCAATGAATATATTATGAATTAAATACACATTAAATGAACATGTCCCTTTATTGGGCATGTATAAAAACACTAGCTCAAAAAAAACTTAAGGCAATGAAAAGATATCTGAAAAAAAACACTGTAGACAATTATTTTGTTGGTTGACAAAATTATAAATGGTGTTACACATTGTTATAAATCAAGATTAATTAACAATTATCAAAGTAAATTAAAACTGGCACAATCAAATCATAATACTTAAATTTTAGGGGAACTTTAATTACATTTTTTTTTTTGCCCAAAGAGATGGCTGGCTAATGAATCATTGTAGTTGAATGGTTAAGACTGAAAGAAAATACTGGTTCAATTAAGTTCTATATATGTTCTTCCTCTGAAGTATAATAACTTCCTGACTTCAAAGCAAAAGGTCTCTTAATTCAGATTAAGTGATATGACAAAAATACAAGTTTATTTAGAAGACTGATATTATGACAGGTGAAACAATTTTACTACAGGAATAAAAGGACAAAAATCATACATACCCTTGAAAGTAATGTAGGATATAACATAAGGGCCAGACTGTGCAGAAGTTCAGTTCTACTTAACTGGTTGTGTAACTGTGAGCAAGTTATTTTATCTCTTTCCTAGTGCTCAACCTCTATGGTTTTTCTAAGGATTAAATGAGTTATTACACAGAAAGTCTTCAGAAGAGTAACACGTGACTAACACATAGGCCAAAAGCACATGTGACAACAGCTCCAGATAACACTTAAAATTGGTTTATATTTCATCAAAAAATGGAAGACAACTGTTCAGTGATCTGCAATGACATGGTTCCTTGATTCTAAAAACTTCTTGATTATAACACATGCTACTGATTAAAGTTACTCGTTTTATCCAATCTGTCCAGACATCTCCACTTAAGCATAGATGGAATAGTCATTACAGTGAAAGGAAAGTGCATTACAAGTTTTATAAAAGTATATATTGTAACAGAAAAAAATAATG
Organism: Phataginus tricuspis; assembly: GCA_029783875.1. NCBI lineage: Eukaryota > Metazoa > Chordata > Mammalia > Pholidota > Manidae > Phataginus > Phataginus tricuspis. Next base: position 27,063,487 of record JAQQAC010009165.1, on the reverse strand, counting down.
GCCTGCAAAAATTCTTCTACAGAGACTATGTACAAGTCAAAATAAAATGGGTTCTAACACTTATATAAATAGAAACAAAGTTTAAAAAAAGCTTTCAGTTGAATGCATCAGTATACACTTCAAACTGTAAAAACAGGCATGTTATTTCTTTGGTCTTTTATGTAGGAGAAATATACTACTACTCAACCTCTACTGTAAGGTTGGCAGCCCTGAGAACTCCTTTTTTAATGTAGCATGTTATGGATGTATTTCTGTTCCCAAAGGAATGAGGAGCAGACATTTCCACATGCAATATACTTTTCTTCACAGTACAATCAGAAAAGTACAAATATTACCTTCTACTATTGTATGATTATTCTTTAATGATGTAAACACTTAAATATTAGATACACATTATGTATTATGTTATAGTTACAAGCAACTGATTAATAAGAATGCTCACTGGTTTCTACCATACGCTTGGAGGTTTCAGAGGAAAAAGAGTAGGAAATAAAACTATGTGGTTGGGTAAAAAGGTTTCAAGCACAACAAGGCAACAACAACAATATATATATATATATATATATATATATATATATAATTCCAACAAGTGGACAAAATATTAAACTGAGTGCTGAGACTACAACAGGATTTCAAAGAAAAAGGTGGCATAATGAGAAGACAGTATGTACACAGGAAGTGGGGATTATCATAAAAGCTGATGGACAAGTAACATCTGTTTTCACCTTTAGTAGGTTAAAAAAATCCTCAAGCCAAGAGAGACAGATTATCAGTTTACTGGAACAGGACTAGTTATTTTCAATATTCAAAACTGGTTAAGGGTCTTAATTATTCCTTTATAAATGCCCAAACAACGCTGGAAAATAAGAACTGTAACAAAAGCCAAATGAATTGGATAATAGGATGTCTGAATAAATGTTAATTATGACTCCAAAGATAAAATGGAGTCAAGAGTAGCAGAAAATTATTACTCTCATAGTTGACAATCAGGACTCTTTTAGGTGCTTTTTATTAATGGAAAAGTGAGTATGACTTTGCAGGATTATAATTTGACCTTTTTCTTTTCACTAAAAACAAAAGTTGCTACAGATAATTAATTATTCCTATCTGAAGTATTCTATTATTTCATCCTTTTATTTCTTAAAATGATTCTGTGAGGTACAGCCTCTTCCCAAGAAAGGATTATTACGATTTTCATAGAAATTAATAAATATGGAAGGCAAAGAAAGTTCACATATCTTTTGTCCCATTGTCTGTTTTTTTTATATACTTTTCTTTTTGGCTGAATTCAACATGTGTTTCCGTATTATGAACACGGCACTTCAAAATTTTAATTGTGTGGTATCACATTAAGCTCATTTTTTCAGGGTGTAAATATATATTAAAAGGGATGTAACATGTCCAAGATTTAGTTTTTATTACTGTTTTAAGTAAGCTAAATAAGATGTTTGCTTTATGATACAGACAGGAAGCCTACATGATGAGACCAATCTCAGACTGGAGAGGGAATATCTATATTATTATTTCTATGGACATAGAGCTTTCCTTGCTAACTATTTTATATTTTCAAAATATGATAATCAACTTATCTAATTAAGTCTATAAAAAACTAGCCAAACACTGCCTTTAAAAGTACTAAACTATATCTCCAATCCCAGGAAAAAAATTGTCACAGCTTTTTAAATTCACTTTTTATCAGTCTAACAAATTTCAGGTCACTTCTGATATTTATCTTTTTATTTAGTGAGATTTTGTGAATAGAGAGTTTTGTATTTTTAAAAACAAGAGGGAGAAGGTAATGAAAAAAGTTATTATAAAACTAAGTTACATAAAAGAATCAAATTATTTAATGACTTCTATGGTAATTTACATTCAATGTTTGTAAGAACTAATTCAGGGAATTACACAGCATTAGCAACATACCCAGTTTTATTTCTGTCCAGGAGGCTGGGTGCCAAGGATCGGATATAAGCACAGGTACATATAAGCAGCAAGATTACAGTCAACAGACTCTGAAAATTGAAAATGGCAGACTGAAAAGAGAAAGAGAAAAATTAGTATTACCAGGTTAAAAAATGCTAGACAATTCCGTATTAAGAATCATACTTTTTACTTCAAAAAACTGCTATTCACTGAGTGTTTTGAATTATTTATTCTCACATATTTGATAATGATGTTATTAATCCTCTATTTTATATATGAGATAACTGAGGAATAGAGCAGTTATAATTGAGTTAGAACAGGACATGTACCTTAAAAATGAAATAGGAAGTCATTGTAACATATATATGTAAGTGATAACTGATTAATGCTGACAAAAAATGCTTTTTTCATAAAGAAAAATCAGGAGAAGCTTCAAGGAGAAACGAGGAACTGAGTCAAGCCTTGAAAGGGCATAATCAGATGAGCAAAGAATAGATAGCAGGCTTGAGAAGAGATAAAAGCATGGAAAACATCTCCACAGAATCAGGAATTTGCAAGTTTGGGAATAACGAGCAGACTTATTGTAGTCTGGATTCATGTAGTAAAGAGGATGGAAAGAAATTTGCCAAGTAGGTTTATCATCATCTTAATGGAGTACTGAAATTCATGATTTTGCAATATGTACTTTTTCCTTCCCTCAATGTCTTGTTTAAAAAAATGCTTACATGATATGATGCCTGGGATTGATTTTTAAATAATCCACTGTGTGTGGTGGGAGGTGTGGGGTTAATGATGAAATGCTGAGTATATGAGGCTTCATTATACTCTTCTACCTTTGTATGTTTGAATTTTTTCATAATAAAAGATTTTAAGAGGCACTTAAAAATATGACTATTATTAAAGAAGTGGGGTGTGTATACATACATTTGTGTGTGAAACCATTTACAAGTGAAAACCATTTACAAGTATGCAATATATAATATATACTACTTTGTTCCTGGGGTTTATAGACCATAAAGTTTAAACAAATAATCTTAGGTGGTAAAGTCTTTTAGATATACTAAGACTGGTCAAAAGTGTTTCAAAACCACAGACATCAGCCTTCCACTGCTTAGCCTACCTAAGCATTCCTCTTAATGCTTAGCATCTGTTGTCTGCTGATATAAAATTTTAGTCTCAGGGTTAAAGCAAACAGATGTTCCTGTTTTGTAGAAAAATAACTGGGATTTTCAACAGGAAAATGTCACAAAGGGAAGAAGCTAAGAAAAAAGTAAGCACTGTGAGTACAAAATAAGAGGAAAGATGGTAAGGTGACAAGGGAAGTAAAATTTTTCACTGTGTTTAATTTTTCTCACATCCTTTAAATCATGAAATCTTTTTCAAGGTACTCTCTTTTTCCACATGCCATCTATTTTTGCCTGCCTGGTGAACTGACTCAACCTTCTGGTCTCAACTCAAGAGTCCCCTCCTTAATGAAGTCTTCCATGTCCCCACTCTGTACATGTAAGTGTTACACAAATCCCTGCCCATGATAGCACCCATCAAGCTATACTGCAATTGTCCCTCTTTACTGAGGCTTTTAGCAGTTCCTTGTGACTATTAAAATAGTACACAGTAGTCAGTGAAGAATGTTGAACGAAAACTTGAAAACAACAGCAAATAATGAACACTTTAACAAATGCAAGAGCATCCTCAGTTTCAAATTAACAAGCATGTTATTAAAAAAAAAAGTATAGGTCAGAATGCTGAGTATTTTGTTGACTATTCAAGAGAAACCTCCACACAATGTTTTACATTTATATTTACTTGTCCATAGTATTTTGGAAAATCTAGAAGCAAATAGTCTTGTTTATGTTAAGGGCACAGGCTGTAGGGTAAAATAAAGGCCTGAGGTTATTTCCTTTCAGCATCTAAATCTACTTGTATCACCAACTGAAGGTCAAAGAAAGTTTTATCAAGCAGCCAGCCTTGAAGTACTTGCATATGGAACCGTGTGTTCTTCTGAGTCCACCTAATTTGTAAGAGCTAACATCTTCAAGAGATGGGAAGACTGAGTAGGAAAGATGGCTGTCAGAAAGTTCTAGAGCCTCAAATAACTCTCAGACCTAAGATTTACCTAACTTTCAGCGAGGACATCCTGTGACAGTGCTAGGGAGTTACACAATGCCATGTTATCCAGGTTAATAAATTTAGCTAACTATTCAGTAATGCACATTGTAACTAAGGAATTATACAAGACAACTTGATTTTTCTGGAGGCTCTATGGAAGAATATGTTTTCTTGCCTTTTTCAACTTCTAGAGGCTGCCTGCACTCCCTGGCTAGTGACCCCTCATCATTCTGACCTTCAGCCCCTCCTGTGACAATGACCCTTCTCCTGCCACACTCTTACAAGGATCCTTGTGATTAAATTGCCCCCTTTTCTCCATAATTCAAGATAACCTTCCCATTCCAAATTCTTAACTTACTTATGCAAAGTCCCTTTTGCCAAGTAAGATAACCTATTCACAGGTTTTTTTCTTTAACCACACCTTCAAACACTTATAGAGATATTCAGCAATACTCCTAGACTCAAGGCTGCCTGTGGCACCCTCTGAAACACAACCTTGAATACATTCAGAACGGTCACTTTTTGGGGTGTGGAACACAGCAGTCCTGCCTTAACCTTTGAACCATTACTTTGAGTTGTGCTCACTCTTCTAAAAAATGGCAGTGGAAATTTCCAATTATTTTTCTCCAAAGGCCTTTTATTATCCCTACGCACTACAGACCTATCATACTACTCATGGCTAATCAGTTTCTGATACGCTCCTAATTAGTGTTTAATTAATTAATTTATCCAAAACAGAAGGAAATAAGCTTGATGAATCAGTTACTTTGTATAGTCATTCTGAAGTAAACCACAATTTATGAAGCCATTTGAAATAATGGAAATAATTCAGACTTTCATTTGGCCACAACTACAGTACATGAAAAAATTTACCTATGAATAGATGGAGACTGGTCAATGCAAAGCTCCGTATCCAAATACTAAATTACTTGCAATGTTGACATATCTTTTAAAAATGATCTATTTTCAAGTGAATTTGAAAAATTATGAATATTTGTTTCAGATTCAATTTTTATCATTTTACCTATAAAGTTACAGAGCTGACTCCTGAACAAATCTGGGGTTGGGGCATTGACTCTCCATACAGTTGAATATCTATATTTAACTTGTGACTGCCTCCAGTTTTAACTACTTATAGCCTACTACTGACTGGAAGCCTTACTGGTAACATAAACACTGATGAACATTTTGTATATGTATATATGCCATATTCTTACTATAAAGTAAGCTAGAGAAAATGTTTTTTTCTAATTGTACTTCTCTCCAAATTTTTCCAATATATTGCAAAAAACCTGTGTATCGGTGGACCCGTGTAGTTCAAATCCACATTGTCCAAGGGTCAACTGTAATTTCTTATTTTTGGAGTCATTCCTGAATGTAAAAACTATATTCACTAAGATCGGATATAAGGGCAAAAATTCAGTATGTTTTGTTTTTAAACATATATATAAGAATACTTCTAGGTAAAAGAAACCATCTAAAACATTTAGGAATAGAAGGGGGAAGATCCAAGCATTATAAAGGTACAAAGAAACAGAAATATGTATTAATAGAAACAGAAATATGTATTAATACGCTGAGGAGTGCTTTGCCCAGAGTGCTCAATGATTGGTTGGGAGCTATATTTAGTCTGCAGAAAAGACTGACTAAACCTACAATATTTTCATTGGTCCTGGATCACTTGCGCTCAAGGTAGCCTGAGCTTTTATTTGCTTTTAGGATTATCAAAACAAACTGTTTAACCAATTTGTTGATTAAGGGCCTTCTTTATGCACTGTCTGGGAGCATCAAATGTTGACCGCCTCCTATGTGGGAGATGAATTTCTGTTGACATATTACTTCTTCCAGTTTAACCGAAGTTCATTTTAAAACAGGAATTAGATACCAAGGCTAAGATTTTTAAAACTCCAAATAGAAACAATTTTACTTGTTTTAATATCTACTGCTTTTAAACAAAACTGAAGTCATTTTTCTCTCTCTTGAGGTGGAAGGAAAGCCAGAAATGACATTCCTGACCTAATTGTGATAAAAATTATACAGCACTGGAAAAGTGGATGAGCATTTTATCAGCTATAAATGTGGGTCAGGTCAGCATTTTACCTCTAGCTTCTACTTGTAAATTTGTTGTGTGTACCACTATTATCATTTAAAATGGAAAACATGGAAATACTGATACTCGGTTTAACCACAAAGTGGGCAATAGCTCCTACTTTGCAGGGTTTGTGAGCATGAAATGAGAGTATCTTGTCAGTCACTTAACATACCAACAGAGGAAGAAATAAGATAAACTTTCTTTGTTAATAAAATAAAAGATGTGAACTAGGAATGATCCTCACCCTGTTTGGCTCAGTCTAAAGCCACTACATGTTGTTTCTCTATATTATGGAGGTAATATATGGAATTTACACTGAGCATGTTTTACATGACTTTGTATCTCCAAACTCTGAATCATTTCAGCACTAACTCTAGTGCTATGCTAGAGGGATACTGGAGATATATACATGGGCTATGAATTACCTAATGAATACACAGGAGTAGAGGAAAACAGAAGCGGCAAGGAAGGCTTATGGGAAGAGACGAAATGAGATGTATTTTGAAGGATTTTAAGAGTAAGGTAGAACAAGGTATTCTGAAGGTCTTAAAAGTATTAATCGTGACTATCAGACTATGCTCTCGCAGTTGTAAATTATTACTGATAAACCTTATGTCTTTGAAATATTTTTTCCATTTTAAAAAATTTTGGTATCATTAATACACAATTACATGAGCAACACTGTGATTACTAGATTCCCGTTATCAAGTCCCCACCACCTACCCCATTACAGTCACTGTCCATCAGTGCAGTAAGATGCTACAGAATCACCACTTGTCTTCTCTGTGCTATACTGCCTTCCCCTTGCCCTCCCCCCCGCTACATTATATGTCTTGAAATACATTTTAACAAATGGATTCATTAAAATAAATTCAAATGTAAGTCCTTATCACTGGGTTATCTCACAATATAACAAGTTGAGGTGAAAACTCAAAAAAAACCTTCACTGTGTAACTCTTCCAACCACAATGTACTTTCTCTAAAACCCTGACATTCTAAGCGCACAGGAACAGAGCCAGAATAAAAAATCAATCACTCAGCAGTTGTTTCTATTATCCACCCATGTTATATTTGAAAGCAACAAATCACTAAGACATATTTTATCCTCACTTATGTTGTTTCCATTAACAGTGGCAGGAAGATATATGGCATCTGGACATTAAAATAAGTTTTAAGTCCTGGCTTCACTACCTTCTAGGTGTGTGACTCCAATCATGTCAGTCTCCTTATGCCTGGCTTCTTTCACCTGTGAGCATCTACTCAGAAGTTGGAAGCCTGAAGTAAGACAATGCTTATAAACTGATTTTTAACAGTCTGTCACAGAGGGAGTGCTAATAAATGTAAGCTTATTATTGTAACTTTTGAAAAAAACAAGTATGGCCAGACAGTTTAAATGCTGATCTTAAACATGGTACTCATTTTGCTGTTAGCTAGCACCTAAGACAGTGAGATGATCAAAAGAATCTACCTTTGACTTGCACTATGAGTAAAACAATTTACTTCAACTTCTAGTAAGTTATACAAGAATTAAAAGAGTAACAATCTCTCTACTTTTTTTAAACTGAAAGAGGAAAAATTTTTGAAGTTGAAAAACAGCTAAGGACACCCTTTAAGAGCAAGTGTATCCATCCTGTCACATGGTACATGGGGAAAAAACCTGGAGACTATCCTTGGCTAAGGAACAATAACCTGCTGTCTTCTAAGTAGTAAACTTCTCCAGGGATAGACTGTGACTTATTTCTAAGCTATAATCAATGCAGCTGGCATAAAGTAAGCAACAATTAATGAGTTGTGGATTAAACGTCTAAAGGTTTTGTGCTGTATAGGATTCTTCCAGAACTTCTAGGAACACAAGTTCAACTTTTCATGACTGAATAGTTTTTTTTGGGTCACAGTTGCTTTTGATACTATAATAAAAAGGAATGCATCCTTTCCCAAGAAAAATGCTTATAAATGCAACTTTTGGCACGTGGACTTTACATAAATTCCCCATGAAGACCTGGTGTAGAGGCCGTTGGCCTTTACCCTAACAAAGGCAAAATGCCCTCAGATCTCTTACTACTATATCTGTTGTATAGCCATGATGGCTTTACCTCTTATTCTTTACCACGGAGAACTAAGCATTTCTTTTGTTAACTTTTATGCCTTATTTCAAGCTTTTCTAACAGGCCCAAACTACCAAGGAAATCTGGAATAACACGCAGGACCTTAATAACGTGTGGGGAGGAGAGGAGAGCCAGAAGCCAGACACCACTCCAAGTACATTAAGGTCCTAGAAGAGAAACCACCTCTACAGAGAATTCCAATCACAAAAATCCGTAATTTGTAAGCGAGCATCTTTAAGGTTGAGAGAATGCAGTAAGAGAGGCCTGAAATGCCACTAATTCAAGAAGTGAAAATTAAGGCGTGGAGTTTGGGTGTTGGCAATAATTTGCACATTTGGTCAGGCCCGCAGTGATAAGGACACGGAAAATAACGAGCACAAACTCATTAAGCTCTAATGCCTCAAAGGTTAATGACTATAAAGTGTTTACGTAAGCGCCGAGTAAAGCAAAATGAGCGGATTTCTTCGCAACCAGTCAGGTGCGTGGCGATGGAAGGGCTGGGCTCCACGACCCCCGGGTCTTTCTGGAGGGCTCGGCCCTGGCTCTCCCAGGTGCGCGGGCACGGGCCACATGGCACTGAACATGCGCATCTTCCGAGCCCGGGAGAATCAAGTTAGTGACAAGGCTCCATGGCCCAAGCACCCAGGGCCGCCGCCCAACCCTTCAGCCCTAGTTCGGGCCCAAAGCCCCTTTGCATAATTCAGCCCCCACCCCAGAGCCCAGGTTCTTACCATAGTGAGGCCGGAGGAGCCCCAGCCACATCACCCTTCCGGGCCCAGGGCGGAAGAGGCGTGCACACCCCGCCCGGTCTTCCTGCCCCCTCCCGTCGTCTGGTTGGGCGAATCATGGCACCACCTCCAGAGCCGCGGTACTCAGACTCTAGGATAGGCGCCCTTCTACCGGAAAAGGCGGGATTCAATGACGTCGGCGGCCTTGCGGCAGCAGGTGGTACTCTCATTGGCTGAGGGACGTCCGTGTGTGGGCGCCGACCTTCTGGAGGAGACCGGAAGTAGAGCCCCTGAGAGGTAGGGTCCGGAAGTCGGGCTGCCTCTTTAAGTAATATAGTAAGCCGTAGTCCTCTTCTATTTCTGTTTTGTTTTTCTTTCTTTCTTTTTTAGTTACCAGCTTTTTTCCTGCTAGCTCTCCTTAGTGCGAGAATTTTTCCTGGCTCGTTTCCTCCTCGATGTGTAAGCTCCTGGGTCTTCGGTTTGTGGGCTCTCGGGACGCCGGGTTCCCCTGCCTAATCCCCAGGGCGTGCACTTGCTGGGCCCCGTGTGCGGTTTCTTCCTTTGCCCCTGAAGGATTCTTTGGAATGCAAAGCGCATTTGAAATTCCTTGTAATGGTTGTGGAATTAGGAGGGCTCGTGAATACGGAGAGTTGTGTTGAGTAGTCTGTTGGATCATTTCTTTTAACACTGTCCTGATTTTTGTAAACTGTCGGTGGGTTCCATCTGGGGTTAAAACGTACTAGGCTCTTTGGGGTCAGGAAAGAACATTCTGTGGTAACAAATGGAAAGGAACTGCCCTATCCTGAGTTCAGTAGTTGATAGGTCCTCTAGAACAGTGATCCACTAGCAAGACAGATCGGATACCAACTTTGTCTTTTAATCAGTAGGATTATTATTTAGCTTCCTCTAATTTTAATAACCCTGTTAGATGAGGCTCTGACATGGCGCGCGGGGGGGGCCCCCCCTTTTTTTTTTTTAGCACATTCTAGATGGAGAAACAGGTTTGGGCGTGTTCGGTTTGCATAGTCCTTGACTCAGTAAAAGGTTTTGAACTAAATTGGTATTGCTTTTTAAACACAAGACCACTTTCTCCTCTTTTTCTCTTTTTACTAGTACTTAATAGCTGATGGTTTCCTTTTATGATTTCCCTTTTTTTCATTCACTAATATTCACTTGTAGTAGAAGAAAATGGTTTTACTTAACTGTTTATTTTCTCTGGGCTTCTACTAGCCTTCCATCTGAGCCTGAGGTTCTTTGTGTTCTAGTGTTTGTGTTGCCCTTTTTTGTTTCCTCCTTTTTGTTCTTTTTCCCCAGGCCTTTTAACTTTTAAGACCCATGTAAGTTGTTAGACCTTCATATTGTTCTTATACATTAAGAAATGCTTCTCTTAACGTTTCTTCATTTCTAACCCCATTTATTTGCTCTTCGGAAAAGAAATTCTCTCAAGGACGTCTCTGCTCCAAATCGCAGTTGCTCTTTTTCTGTTCTCTTGAGATCATTCCAACTTGGCTATTGCTCCCCCTCTCTCCCAAAATGCCCCTGTTAGTGTCGCAAGTGATCTCCAGGTGTTGATCATTCTCCATTATTAATGTGTTTGACCTATCAGTAACCCTTGAACCACTTGGTTACTCCCTTCTCCATGATGTATTTTCCTCCCGTGATTTCCAGAACACCACACTCTCTTGGTTTTCCTTTTATTTTGTGGGTTGGACCTTCTCAGTCTTCTTTCTGTTCTTCCTGATCGCTTATTGTTGAAGTGTTCTAGGGCTTAATATTTGGTTTTCTGATTTTCCTCTTTCTACACGTCATGACGGTAACACTAAAAGTCTTAATGGCTTTATTACTGGAGATTCCCAAATTCATATTCCTAGTCCCCTTTCTGAACTTCAGACTTACATATCCAGTTGTCTACCTCTACATCTCTTCCACTTATTTGTTTAAAGGTATCTCAAACTCACATGTCACAAACTGAGCTCCTTTTCCCACAGACTTGTCCCATTCTTTCCCATCTTAGTTGATGGTAACCCTATACAGCCACTTACTCAAGATTAAATATTTGGAGTCATCCCTGATTCTCATTTTTTTTATATTCCATCAAATTCAACAGCAAATCATTTTGACTCTCTCTAAAGTATATCGAGATTTTGGCCATTTTTAAAATTATTTCTGCTGTTAGTACACTGATTACATTTTTTTTTTGCTATTATTAATATACAATTACATGAGCAACATTATAGGTACTAGACTCCCCCTATTATCAAGTCCCCACCACATACCCCATAGCAGTCACTGTCCATCAGCATAGTAGGATGTTATAGAATCACTACTTGTCTTCTCTGTGTTATACTGCCTTCCCCTTATCCCCCCACCCCACCCCCACCCCCACCGCCACTACATTATGTGTGCTAATTGTAATAGCCCTTTTTCCCCTTTATCCCTCCCTTCCCACCCCTCTTCCCCAGTCCCTTTCCCTTTGGTAACTGTTAGTACATTCTTGGGTTCTGTGAGTCTGCTGCTGTGTTGTTCCTTCAGTTTTTTCTTTGTTCTTATATTCCACAGATAAGTGAAATTGTTAGATACTTGCCTGGCTTATTTCACTGAGCATAATACCCTCTAGCTCCATCCATGTTGTTGCAAACGGAAGGATTTGTTTTCTTCTTATGGCTGAATAATATTCCATTGTGTATATATACCATGTCTTCTTTATCCATTCATCTACTGATGGACACTTAGGTTGCTTCCATTTCTTGGCTATTGTAAATAGTGCTGTGATAAACATAGGGGTGCATAAGTCCCTTTCAAACTGTGCTGCTGCATTTTTAGGGTAAATTCCTAGGAGTGGGATTCCTGGGTAAAATGGTATTTCTATTTTGACTTTTTTGAGGAACCTCCATACTGCTTTCCACAGTGATTGTACTAATTTACATTCCACCAGCAGTGTAGGAGGGTTCCCCTTTCTCCACATCCTTGCCAACATTTGTTGTTGTTTGTCTTTTGGATAGCGGCCATCCTAACTGGTGTGAGGTGATATCTCATTGTGGTTTTAATTTGAATTTCTCTGGTGACTAGTGATGTGGAGCATCTTTTCATGTGCCTGTGGCCATCTGAATTTCTTCTTTGGAGAAGTGTCTGTTCAGCTCCTCTACCCATTTTTTAATTGGCTTATTTGCTTTTTGTTTGTTGAGGTGCATGAGCTCTTTACATAATTTGGATGTCAACCCCTTATCAGATATATCATTTATGAATATATTCCCCCATACTGTAAGTAAGATGTCTTTTTATTCTACTGATGGTATCCTTTGCTGTACAGAAGCTTTTTAGTTTGATATAGTCCCACTTGTTCATATTTGCTTTTGTTTCCCTTGCCTGGGGAGATATGTTCATGAAGAAGTTGCTCATGTTTATGTCCAAGGGATTTTTGCCTATATTTTTTTCTAAGAGTTTTATGGTTTCATGACTTACATTCAGATCTTTGATCCATTTTGAGTTTACTTTTTTGAATGAGGTTAGACAGTAATCCAGTTTCATTCTCTTACATGTAGCTGTCCAGTTTTTCCAACACCAGCTTTTTAAGAGGCTGTCATTTCCCCATTGTATATCCATTGCTCCTTTATCATATATTAATTGACCATATATGCTTGGGTTTATATCTGGGCTCTCTATTCTATTCCACTGGTCTGTGGGTCTGTTCTTGTGCCAGTACCAAATTGTCTTGATTACTGTAGCTTTGTAGGAGAGCTTGAAGTCAGGGAGCATAATTTCCCCTGCTTTATTCTTCCTTCTCAGCATTGCTTTGGCTATTCGGGGTCTTTTTTGGTTCGATATGAATTTTAGAACCATTTGCTCCAGTTCATTGAAGAATGCTGTTGGTATTTTGATAGGGAGTGCATTGAATCTGTAGATTGCTTGAGGCAGGATGGCCATTTTGACAATATTAATTCTTCCTAGCCAAGAGCATGGGATGAATTTCCATTTATTAGTGTCCTCTTTAATTTCTCTTAAAAGAGTGTCATGTAGTTTTCAGGGCATAGGTCTTTCACTTCCTTCGTTAGGTTTATTCCTATTCGTTTGGATGTGACTGTGAATGGAATTGTTTTCCTGATTTTTCTCTCTGCTAGTTCATCGTTAGTGTGTAGGAATGCAACAGATTTCTGTGTATTAATTTTGTATCCTGCAAGTTTGCTGAATTCAGATATTAGATCTAGTAGTTTTGGAGTGGATTCTTTAGGGTTTTTTATGTACAATATAATGTCATCTGCAAACAGGGACAGTTTGAGTTCGTCCTTGCCAATCTGGATGCCTTTTATTTCTTTGTGTTGTCTGATTGCCATGGCTAGGACCTCCAGAACTATGTTGAATAAAAGTGGGGAGAGTGGGCCTCCTTGTCTTGTTCCCGATCTTAAAGGAAAATTTTTCAGCTTCTTGCTGTTAAATATAATGTTGGCTGTGGGTTTGTCATATATGGCCTTTATTATGTTGAGGTACTTGCCCTCTATACCCATTTTGTTGAGAGTTTTTATCATGAATGAATGTTGAATTTTGTTGAATGCTTTTTCAGCATCCGTGGAGATGATCATGTGGTTTTTGTCCTTCTTTTTGTTGATGTAGTGGATGATGTTGATGGATTTTCAAATGTTCAACCATCCTTGCATCCCTGGGATGAATTCCACTTGATCGTGGTGGATGATCTTTTTGATGTATTTTTGAATTCGGTTTGCTAATATTTTGTTGAGTATTTTTGCATCTATGTTCATCAGGGATATTGGTCTGTAATTTTCCTCTTTTTAGTGTCTTTGCCTGGTTTTGGTATTAGAGTGACGTTGGCTTCGTAAAATGAGTTTGGGAGTATTCCCTCCTCTTCTACTTTTTGGAAAACTTTAATGAAGATGGGTATTAGGTCTTCAGTAAATGTTTGATAAAATTCAGCAGTGAAACCATCTGGTCCAGGAGTTTTGTTCTTAGGTAGATTTTTGATTACCAGTTCAATTTCTTTGCTGGTACTTGGTCTATTCAGATTTTCTGTTTCTTTCTGGGTGAGCCTTGGTAGATTGTATTTCTAGAAAGTTGTTCATTTCTTCTAGCTTATCCAGTTTGTTACCATATAATTTTTTATAGTGTTCTCTCATAATTCTTTGTACTTCTGTGGTGTCCGTAGTGACTTTTCCATTCTCATTTCTGATTCTGTTTATGTGTGTAGACTCTCTTTTTTTCCTTGATAAGTTCTGGCTAGGCGTTTATCTATTTTGTTTATTTTCTTGAAGAACTAGCTCCTGCTTTCATTGATTCTATTGTTTTATTCTTCTCAATTTTATTTATTTCTGCTTTAATCTTTATTATGTCCCTCCTTCTACTGACTTTGGGCCTCATTTGTTCTTCCTTTTCTAGTTTCATTAATTGTGAGTGTAGACTGTTCATTTGGGATTGTTCTTCTTTCCTGAGGTAGGCCTTTATTGCAGTATATTTTCCTCTTATCATGGCCTTTTCTGCATCCCACAGATTTTGTGGTGTTGAATTATTGTTGTCATTTGTCTCCATATTTTGCTTGATCTCTGTTTTTATTTGGTCATTGATCCATTGATTATTTAGGAGCATGTTATTAAGCCTCCATGTGTTTGTGGGCTTATTCGTTTTCTTTGTTTAATTTATTTCTAGTTTCATACCTTTGTGATCTGAGAAGCTGGTTGGTACAATTTCAATCTTTTTGAATTTACTGAGGTTCTTTTTGTGGCCTAGTATGTGATCTATTTTTGAAAAAGTTCCATGTGCACTTGAAAAGAATGTGTATCCTGTTGCTTTTGGATGGAGTGTTCTGTCGATGTCCATTAGGTCCATCTGTTCTAAAATGTTCAGTGCCTCTGTGTCCTTACTTATTTTCTGTCTGGTTGATCTGTCCTTTGGAGTGCGTGGTGTGTTTAAGTCTCCTAAAATGAATGCATTGCATTGTATTTCCCCCTTTAATTCTGTTAGTATTTGTTTCACATATGTAGGTGATCCTGTGTTGGGTGCATAGATGTTTATAATAGTTATATCCTCTTGTTTGTCTGACCCCTTTATCATTATATAATGTCCTTCTTTGTCTCTTGTGACTTTTTTTGTTTTGAAGTCTATTTTGTCTGATACAAGTACTGCAACTCCTGCTTTTTTCTCACTGTTAATTGCATGAAATATCTTTTTCCATCCCTTCACTTTCAGTCTGTGTATGTCTTTGAGTTTGAAGTGAGTCTCTTGTAGGCAGCGTATAGATGGGTCTTGTTTTTTATCCATTCAGTAGCTCTATGTCTTTTGATTGCTGCATTCAGACCATTTACATTTAGAGTGATTATCCATAGGTACGTACTTATTGCCATTGCAGGCTTTACATTTGTGGTTACCAAAGGTCAAGCGCAATTCCTTTACTATCTGACAGTCTAATTTAACTTACTTCATATACTATTACAAACACAGCCTAAAGGTTCTTTTTTTTTTCCTCCTTTTTCTTCCTCCTCCATTCTTTGTGTGTTATGAATTATTTTCTGTACTCTTTGTCTTCCCTTCAGTGACATCATTTCCGCCTTAGGAATACTTCCATCTATAGGAGTCCTTCCAAAATGCACTGTAGAGGTGGTTTGTGGGAGGTAAATTCTCTCAGCTTTTGCTAATCTGTAAATTGTTTAATTCCTCCTTCAAATTTAAATGATAACCTTGCCAGGTAAAATATTCTTGGTTCAAGGCCCTTCTGCTTTGCTGCATTAAATATATCATGCCACTCCCTTCTGGCCTGTAAGGTTTCTGTTGAGAAGTCTGATGATAGCCTGATGGGTTTTCCTTTGTATGTGATCTTTTTTCTCTTTCTAGCTGCTTTTAAAAGTCTGTGTTTATCCTTGATCTTTGCTATTTTAATTATTATATGTCTTGATGTTGTGTTCCTTGGGTCCCTTGTGTTGGGAGATCTGTGCACCTCCATGGCTTGAGAGACTATCTCCTTCCTCAGATTGGGGAAGTTTTCAGCAATTACCTCCTCAATGACACCTTCTATCCCTTTTTCTCTCTCTTCTTCTTCTGGTACCCCTATAATGCAAATATTGTTGTGCTTGGATTGGTCCTAGAGTTCTCTCAGTATTCTTTCATTCTTAGAGATCCTTTTCTCTTTCTGTGCTGCAGCTTCTTTGTATTCCTCTTTTCTAATTTCTGTTCCATTTACTGTATCTTCTACTACATCTAGTCAGCTTTTAAATCCCTCCATTGTATGTTGCATTTCAGATATGGAATTTCTTAATGATTGAAACTCCAACTTAAATTCGTTCCTGAGTTCTTGAATATTTTTCTGTGCCTCCATAAGCACGTTTATGATTTTTATTTTGAACTCTCTTGCAGGAAGATTTGTGAGTTCGGTTTCATTTTGCCCTTTTTCTGGGGTTTGTGACATTTCGGCCCGAACCATGTTCTTTTGTTGTTTCATATTTCTGTGTGGTGACCACTAGTGCACAGGAACTCCAGTCTCTGGAGTTGCTCAGCCCCTACAGTGAGGTTGGGTGTCTTAGGGGAGCAGAGCTGTGCCTGGGGGGAGGAAAGATTTGTTTCCTGATTCCTGTCTGTGGTACCTGTCTCCAGTGTCAGAGTCAGTGGGCCAAGCACACACGTGTAAACCCCTCTGCTTTGCATCTCTAGGTGTTGTAGGCGGGGCTTCCCTCTGGCTGGCCTGACGCCTATGCAGTGACTGCTGGTTTAGGAGCAGGTGCCTGCAGGCCAGTAGGAAGGTTTGGCAGGCTGTGTGTCACAGTTGGGGGCCTTGGAGCTGAGTAGACAGCCAGGGGGATGGAGCACCTGAAGCTCCCCAAAGTGCCCAGACAACCTTGTCCAGCTCTCCCTTCTCCGGCACAGCAAGCTCTGTGCAAACCCCACCCCTTCAGCAGCCCTCTGGCTGCTAGGAAGCCTCTCAGACTGCCTGCCTTTCCTCTGACACAGAGCAGCCGGGTGTGGATCCCCTCTTCCACAAATGGCTGGAATGTCAATTTCTCAAGCACTCCGCCTGTCCGAGCTCTCCAGGGTCCAGAGCACCACACACTATAGGATTCTGCTCATAATGCAATCTCCAGGGCCAGGTGTTCAGCAGTCCCAGTATTCCACCCCCTTCTCCGCTCCGTTTCTCTTCCTCCTGCCGGTAAGCTGGAGTGTGGGAAGGGCTTGGGTCTCGCCAGATTAAGGCTTTCGTACGTTACCCTGTTTCGTGGAGGTCTGTTTGCAGTCTGGTTCAGCCTTCTTTCTTGTTGCTGTTTTAAGGTTAGTTGTATTAATTAACTATATTTTTGTACAATTTGTGGTTTTGGGAGGAACTCTGTCTCAGCCTCTCTCGCCACCATCTTGCATGTCCCACTGATTATCTCTTGCTTGGGTGTTTGTTATGAACCACTAACAGACATTTCTTGCTTGGATTACAGTAATAGGTCTCCCTGTTTTCCTTATTCCTTGCCTCTCTACAATCTATTCTCGATATTTTAAAAATGTAAGTAAAACACTTGCATTAAAATTTAAAGTTCTGAATGTAATGTGCTATTCTAGATTGGATCCTGTAACAGACAAAATATATTAGTGGAAAAACTGGTAAAATCCAAATAGTCTGGAGTTAATAGTAATGCAGTCATGTTGTTTTTTTCATTTTGATAAATTCACCATTGATAATATAAGACGTTAATATTAGAGGAAACTGGGTGAATAGTATATGGGAACTGTGCATTACCTGTACAATTTTTCTGTAAACTCAGAATTATTCCAAAATAACAAATTTATTGCAGAGGAATGTAACATTACTTCTTCAGTTAAAACTTTTCATGACTTCTCATTTGACTCATGGTAAAAGCCAGTGTCGGTATATTGGCCCTATAACACTCTACATGATCTGGTTTCCCATTACCTTTCAGACCTAATCCCTTTGTATTCTCTCCCTGCTCACTCTATTCCAGCCGTATTGGCTGCCTTGTTTTCTTAAACAAAGCAGGCCCACTTCTACTTTAGGGCCTTTGCATTGGCTGCTTTATCTACTTGGAATTCTTTTTTCTAAAAATCCACACAACTCGTTTCTTCACCTCCTTTATGTGTTTGCTCTGTTACTTTTCAATAAAGCCTACTTCAGCCTCCTATTTAAAATTGCAGCTTTACAACTATCTGCCTTCCCCTGCTCCCCTCAAATGGCTTCTGCACTACTGGTTTTCTCTACTGTGTTTTATCTTGTCCTTTTACTGTAGTACTTCTTACCACCATACTGTATATGTATTTTGCATACTTATTGTGTGTATTTTTAATTGTTCATCTCCTATTAAAGTCTAAATTCTACAAAGGCAGGAGTTTTTATCTGTCCTGTTCCCTTATGCTAAGTTCTAATAGTCTGAGGCACAGAAGTGCACAATATGTTTTGGTTGAATGAATGCTTGACTAGGTTTTTGGATTTGTATGTACTCCTTGATTTACAATAAGTCTGAAATTGTTTATCATTTCCATATATGATGTTTCTTGCCTCCAAGCCTTTGCTCATGGAGTTTCTTTTTCCTGGAATGCCTTCCCTTATCTTTTTACTTCCACACCTAAACCGTTTTCACCATTTAAGATTCCTATCAGGTGTAATACAAGGAAGCCTTCCCTGAAATGTCAGGCTGGCTTGCGTGCTACTTTTCAGAGGAGCCCCCATCTGCTTCTGCACTTTGCAAGCTTGTGAAATAATTCTCTTTGGGTGTTTCAGTCTTCCTAGAGAACTGGGAATGTCTTGCTCATCTTTAGGATATCAAGGCCTGGTGCCTAGAAAGTAGTCAGTGAACATTTTAATGCATGGATGGCATGACCAAAAGTCACTCGGCTATGAAAGGTAGAGTTTTTATTTCAAGGCGGATCTTCTGCGTATAAAGTCAGTTTTGTATTTGCTATGCATTTTATTCCAGCTAAAAAGTTGGCTGTCTTAAGAAAAAAATAGAAGGATAGTTCTTTTTATACAAGTAGGAGGTAGTAGATGCATATTATAGCCCTGGACAATTTGCCCCTGTCATTTGTGAAGCTGCCAGAGCTGATGAGAACTTGAGTTGTGCGTTTTTCTAAGACACTGGTGGAGATCAATGAACAGAGGGTTATTATAGTCAGGAAATTTTTAATGTTGAGTAAATTGGGCTCTTTTTGGGAGAAAAACACTGTTGATACTTCTGTTGCCCATAAGAAGACATCCATGCTAAAATTTCAAACTGCTCATGAGGCATTCATGCTTTTGGTAAGTGCCAGTATTAGCAGTAACTTTAAACTTTTGCTGGTGTGTCACTGGGAAATCCTAGGGTGTTTCCAAGACATCACAAAGATTTTCTCACAAAGATAAGGAAATTTGCTCTTAAGGTTGAGTTAATGATTACTTTGTTGACATAATTTCTGATACTTGGCACAAAAATTTATAGATAAACAAATTTTGCATTTAAAACATTGTTTAATCCTATATAATAAGCCAGGCTTTCCAACTACCTTTTATGGGAGACATTCTGAATTCAAACTGTCCTCTGAATGTCATCATAATTATTGCAGTCTGTAAACCAATCTTTTGGAACTTTGCCTAGCCTTCACTTATAACCAAAAAGAAATAATTTAACTGTAATTTCTGAAAAGGCTTCATTGGCTTTCAATTCCAGCAGTGGGGCTGAAAATGATGATTACGCTTAGGATTGATTAAGTAATCAAACACAACTAATACTTGGAGGACACTCCTGAATTTGTGCCTTGTTTCCCTGAACTCTAGTAACCCTGTAGAAGTGACCAAAATGAAGTAAGCAAGGAGCTCAATCTGTCTTTGTGTGAGAGGATGCTATTACTTACTTGTAGTTTTATCTGAACAGTTAATGAGAATTTTATTAAAGACCTTGCTCAATTGTAACAGAAACAAATGGCTGCTAAGAAATAAGATGCAGCCATTGTTGAAGAGACTCATCAAAGTCCTTACAGTATAAATATTGACATGCTGACATATGTCAATATTTACCATAGAATTTGGTACTTGCCAAGTTCCTGTTTGAGAAATGTGACCCTAGCATTGAACACAGTATATCAATAAATAAGGAACATGGCCAAATGAACAGCTGCTCTGAGAAAATAGGATAACAACTGTCTAAACTTTGAGGCTCTTAAAAGGTTAAATATAAATTTATTGATACCTCTTTGGTAATTTGTCAGTAGATGCTTGTACTGTAGAGTATACTAATATACTTCCTATATGGGCTTAAGTATCTTTTTAAAATGACAGCATAGTTGTAATTGATAACTTTGTAAATTAGGTGTGCTATGATACTCAATTATAAATTGAATAAATAAATCTTGCTTTAATATTGTGGTTAGGAACCAACCTCTTCATTTTACACATCATACTTACAGAAATTGGCTTTTTTTGTGACTTAGATATTACTTTTGGGGACTAACAGTTTGTGTTCTGAGAATTTAGCAATGGAGAAAACATAAGTTTTTGAGGTTTAAATGTGATGAAGTATAAGGTAATGTGGCCTGGTTATTATCTGACAGCTATGTTTCAGAAGAGAATCTGTGGAGTAAAGGGCAAGTAATCTGTTCAATCTGTTTGATTGAATATCACAAATTACCACTATTAATTCTCATATGAATATCACTGCAATAGAGTATTGATGCAAAATAGAGAGGCATTTGAAGCTTTTCTGTCAAGTCATTGGAACCACACGAGCAATCTTACATCTGTTTTGCAGATTTCTAGAAAAGGCTTAACTTCACATTCTTTGATAACTCCTGAAGCAGTCCTGAAGAGCATAAACCATGGGTTATTGGGCTGTCCTCTCATTGCCTCTTTTCTGATAGCAGCAATTGATGGCTTTTATACAGTAATCTAATCATTTAGCCACATCATGATGTTATGTTGATATTATGAAGAATGGATACAAAGTACAACCAAGGTCATATATTCTGTCAGAAAGCACATTTACTTCTACTAATATCTTCATAAACATGAAAAAGCAGATTTGCTAAGTGGTTCAGAAAAGGCTTTTAGCCTATTCTTTTTAGTATTTAAAGATGTAAGAGAAAGAAACACAATTTTAAAATTTAAATAGATTCCTCTTTTAGAAAGAATTTGCCAGTATTTTGAGGTAAGATACTGACTTTTAATGAAAAAACATTTGGCTTACTAATCAATGATTTTTGAAATCTGGAAAACATTTTTTGCTATGTAACCAAGACTTGACTTTTGTTTTGAATAGATTTTTTTTTTCCCCCTAGAGTCATTAGGGCCTTATGCAGAATATTCTTCAGTTGTCTCCTGGAACCACGTGTTGCCAGTTATTTGTTATGTAGTAATACAGTTGCCCAGTGTTTTCAAAATATGTTTTAGATTTAATGGCAGTGTAAGCATATTAAGCTAAAAAATATAAAACTTCCTGTTAGGTGTTGAATATTACGAGTTTAACATAGTGTTTATCAAAGTGTGGTACTTGGACCACCGATGGAATGTTACACATTGCTTACTTACAGCTGTTTTGCAGGTACTATGGGATAACTGAAGTTAGATAATTAGATGAAGTTAAGAAAATTAAGTGATTTGCTGAAGTCCATACAACCAATAAATGACAGTGAGAATTCATCCTGAAGTCTTATTCCAAGCCTGACACAGGTAGCATAAGCAAAAAATTTAGATAGGTGTCTAAGCTTTTAAGTATTAAATTACATATTTAAGAATATATTTCTAATAGATGACTTGTTTCTTTTTACAAGGTACCCCATAATAAACATTATCAGCCTGGTGATCAAATAACACTTAATCGAACTCTTTTTATTTTATTGTGGAAAACTTCAAAGATATATAAAAGTAGAGAGAATAATGGATTCCAGTGTACACATCACCTAGCACAATAATTATCAACTCAGAGCCCATCTCATTTCATTTATATCCTACTCAGACTTCACTCCTCTATTCTAAATTATTTTAAACAAAACGCAGTGTAGGGAAAATGAAAGTTCCTAGGTCATAATCCTCATCTGACCCTAAACTACTTGATGATATAATTGGCCCACTGCTAGGCTAATGTTTACACACCCATTGGCAATGAGCCATTATTGTTGGTGTTACCATAAAAAGAGTGTTCTGTCCAATGTTCTCCCTGGAGGCAGAGATGGAGATGGGCTTGCTGCGTGCAGACTGCCCCAGAGGCAGACATGATTTGAGCACTCAACCTGCCACCATGAGAATAAAGCTTGGTATAAACACTTTTACCCCTAATGTTCCAACTCACTGAATTCAGAGTGAACTTGTCAGAGGGCAATCCCCCACAGGTGAGACACCCAGACTTCATATCATTTTATTTGTAAATATTCTAACATGTATCTTTACAAAGTAAGGACATTTAGAACACATAACCAAAATTCTATTACCATACCTAAATAATTTTCTAAATAAATAAATTTTCTCAAATTACTTCATCAATTTTAATATTTTGGTGGTTGAGTCAGGATTTAAATAAGATTAATAGGCTTTTAAGTCTCTTTCATCTATATTCCAAGTCTCCCATCTCTTTTGCATTGAAACTTATGGAGTCTCCCACAGTCTACATTTTGCTGATTGCATTCCCTCAGTGTCACGTCTCATACTTCTCCATTACTTGGGTGTCCTCTGAATGGGTAATTATATCCAGAGATTTGACCAGATTCATGGTGGATTTTTTTTTTTAGCATGAATATATGATAGGTAGTGGTGGGTATAGAATTTATTGCTTTTACCAAGGAAATATATTAAAGCCAATGGTTTATAAGTTCTCTTTATATCTCAAAATACAGTAAGTTTGGCTTTAAAACAATTTATATCAGGTCAGAAAAGTCAGAGTAGGGGGGAAAGGGAGAGGATTGCTTAATAATTGATGTATTTAACTAGCCATAAATCTTTAATTACTCCAGTAACTCTTTACGTCTTTAATTTTAAGGCAAGTGATATTAGATCTTCCTATAGATGTCTTGACCCACATAAAAATGAAAAGAAATGTTTTTCTTAAGAATTTCATGACTTCTTTTTATTAGTAGAAGGATTGGAATCTATACTTTGAAAATTGTATCTGTTGTTAGAATAATTGAAAATAAAACAGGTAGATAGGGAGAAGGCATAATAATGTTGTATAAAGAACTTTGCCTCTACTATCTGAAGTCCATACATGGGAAATTCTGGGTTATACATCAACTCACAATTTAGATTTGTGAAATACATTGTGATAACTTGCTTATAGGTTAAGCAAAGGCAGTCCAGTAGCTGCAGAAGCAGAGAGCATTTAAAGGTGAAGTGTAGCTGTAGCTCTGATAATAAAGTGAGAAAACAGATGCTAAGAGCCAAGAAGTTAAGTTAAATATGAGACTCACATAGAGGCTTTCCAGGGTTGAGATTTCCCTTCTAGTCAGTATGTTGGATAGACTTAGTTTTGAATACACTTCTACCCTTACTTCACCATGCTGAATTTCAGTTCTCTTGTTTTTAGAGTGGGTGACTCTGAATATTGAAGCATATGTGAAGTTTCTACCACAGTTCGTGACATATGCCTGATATACATTTCTTCCACTCCCTCACTTACAACTATATAGCTTGAGTTTTTAGGAGAAATTAATGGTTTAATAAGACTCTATCTGTATTATACATTGTAATTAGCTATATAGGTGCCTTAATTTAATTTTTCTGTGTTTATTTTTATTCTCAAATTATTACTGCCCCCTGTCTTTTTCATTTTGTTTTAAGTCAAAGAACCTCTTTAGATATTAAACCACATATACCTGTACTGAATTTTTTCACCTATGTAACTGTGATCTTCATGTCCTGGAATATTCTAACTTGTTTGAATCTTATATGGCTATCAGGTAAATAGATACCTCTATTACAGATAACTCTCAAACAGGGTTTAACCAAAAATTAGAGATTTCCTAATAACAGCAGTTCCTGTAAAATTGGTCATGGTCATCATTTATCCATTGTTTGAGCAAGCAAGATACATACTAACATATACAAGACATTTAATATAACCTTGTTTTTGAAAATTTCGTAATTTTGGTGTATGTTTTTATTTAATTGGATCTAAGTCCCTTGTTATAATGAAAAGTATTTACACTCGTTGGCATTTTTTGGAATATTTTGTAGTTCTTATTTCCTGTACCTTGGCCAAAGAGGAGGCAGATTGTATTTAATAATACATATTTCACTTGTTGCTTAAAGGTAAATTTCAAAGCATTTTGGAATTACATTGTTGTTTTTAGTGAATCTACTATTGCTGGCAGTTAATTTTATGAATGTTGGATTCCTCATATAAATATATTTTTATATCTCTCATTTTTGTTTATTTTTGTCCTGTAATTTTTTTCCATTGGAAAATGCAGCAACTTCATTTATCATCTACTATATATTTGACATATCTTTCCTTTTTTTATTAGTACTTTAATTTCTATGTATTTTAGATAGGATTTTTTAAAACTCAGTTGTCATTTTAACTGAGTTAAAAGCTTCTGAGGGAAGATATCGTTACTTTTTTTTTGAATGCTGGAGTTCTTGTTGAACACAAAGTTTGTACATAGTGCTTCCTCAGTGAGTTACTGGCAGATGGAGTGAACTTTGCAACTGGATTCTCTTAGACTGAGGTCAGTTCATTATTTCAACTTAATGAGATTTGGTTTTCTTCTATGTACTAAGTGACTCAAAAACTAACTTTGAATGACTTTTCAGATCACCTTTTAAAGTTTTCTCTTGCAAAATTATACTTGCTTTTCTTGCATGAAGTTGCTTCATTTTTATTAAACATTTCATTAATTATTTTGGGAAAATATTTGATTAAAAATAATTATTTCTATACTTTCTAAAGTATGTAACATTTCTAGCTTCTTTATGAGAAAAGTCATTATTGAAAATTCTGTAGTTTGAAGATTGTTGATGACTTTATTGTCATCAACATTGTTCCTTAATAGGCAGGAACATCTCTGATTTAGAGCTATTTCAGAATCCTTTTAAGAAGTCCAATAATCTTTTTAGGATTTAGTTCAAAACTGATGTTTAAGTTGTAGCCATACAAAGGCTATGGATTGATTAAGTTTTCTGATTAATACGGTTATGTAAAGGGACTCTGTTAGCCGCGTGGTCTCATTTCTTTGCTACCTGGTACAGGTGGTGACACTTTTGCTGCAACTTTCTGCTGCTAGACCCTGCTATTCCACACTGCAGAAGCACAGCTTCCAAAATTCTGATGCCTTAATAACAAATGATGTTTAATTTGGGTGAATGTAATTGTTTGCTTTATTCAGACATTTATTCAAATGTGTCTTTCTTCAAATGTTAAAATATGGGAAGCCAGCTGAGTGGTACTAGAATTCTTAAACTATCAAAGTTCCATTTCAGAGTCAGTAGTAGTTCTGTATACTCTGACTGCTGAGTGATTCAGCATGCTTAATTGAGTTTAGGGCCTCTTCCATCAGGAAGAGCTGGCAGGGAATTTCTCTGAACATGATTATCCCCAAATCCTCTCTCTATTAGGTCTTCTTTTTTCTCTAGTGATGCAAGGAATAAGATGATTGACAGCTGCGATACTTGGAGGCTGATTATTACTGCCTTTAGTGCTTTTGGTCCTTGAAATTTTTTCACAGGTACAGACTGGACATTGATATTTTAGGAAAGGTGACAGAATAAGTAAAAGGGCAGTAACAATGGATTCAGAACTCCTCATACTCATTCTAGAGGTCTTAGATCTCATTTCTTCCAGAAAGCTTCCCATGGCATTGTCATCTGGGTGTAGCTGATCTGGGTTCCCTTGTCACCTTTTACTACCTCATTGGCACTTGCCACAATGTTTTGTAATATGTGTTTGACTCTTCAAAAGAATATAAATGTTCTGAGGTCAATGGATATATCTCTTTTATTCACATGTCTGTTCCCGACACCTAATGTAGTACCTGGCATCTGGCAGGGTCTAAATAAATATGCTTTATTTGCCGTATTTCAAAAGTTACTCTATTTGTGAGAGGTCATCTGGGCCCTTTATCCAGTGACATTAGAAAGCATCAGATTATAAGGTAAAGATTCCCTATTCCAAGGCCTTGGGAACAAAGGACTTGGGTTCAGTTTTAGTAGAGGTTATACACTGCTGGCCTTTAAAGCTGGAACTATGGCTGTTTTGTTTGGCATATTAGGGGTATTTTCCAACACCGATTGGGTGTCCAACAATTTAACTCAGTTCTGACACTATCCACCTGGAGTTACTGTCAGTTCCCACAGGTTAAAAGGTTCAGTCTTACAAGACTGCCCTCATTTCAAATGCTGGTCACAAATCCTGGGTCACTTGTACTTAAATAGGGGGCCCCCATGACTACATCCTCAAGTTTGAGAATTTGCTAAAACAGCTCACAGAACTGAGGAAAACACTTTACTTATATTTAACAGTTTAGATAAAGGATCTTACTGAGGAACAACCAAGTGGACAAAATGCATAGGGCAAGGTATGGGAGGTCAGGACACTGCATGAACTCACTGGGATGCCGCTCTCCCAGTGCACCGATGTGTTCATCCCAGAAGGCCCCTCAATTTTTGTTTTTTTGTACCAGAGTTTTATAGAACTCAATCTCCAGCTCCACCCTCTTCTCCAGAGGTGGGTTAGGATTGAGGCTGAAAATGCCTCAATCATTTGGCCTTTCTAGTGACCAGCCCCATCCTAAACCTATCTGCTGACCCCACTTTAAGTTATCTCATTAGCATAAACACTGGTGTGATTCAAAGGGGCATCTCATGAATAACAAAAGTCACTCCTATCACTCAGGATATTCCAAGGTTTTGGACGCTGTCAGAACAAAGACCAAATGTATTTCTTATTACACCACAAACACACCCAGTACTTTTTAAAAATATGAGCCAACTTTTAAAAGGTGACTTAAGCATAAAAATTAGGATTTGTAGTTTTTTCGACTAACCAGAATGTCAGACCCCCAGGACCAGTACTTACCCATGCTAACAATCTGCACTGAGTGGTGGCTGCCACCTTTATATAGTTACTTGTTTGCAGTTGCCACAGTCTCCACTCCTCATGGGAATGTACATAGACTTATTACAAATGATGTGTGTGGCCCCTGGAGACATTAGGACATGTAGCCTTGCATAAAAGTACAAAGCTTGATTTAAATTTTTGCAGGTACAAAGTTTCAGTTTAGTTTGAGAATGCATCTCCCAGGGGGACTCAGAAGTGAATCTTTTGCTTTTATCTTGGAACCTCCTCCCACTAGAGTTGTCCAATATGTTCAGAGATGTAGTTGAAGTGACAGACACAGAAACTGCCACATAGGAAATAGGTATGTAATTATTCATCCAATTAAGACTGTTAAGTCCTTTTGTGCTGTTTATAATTTACTACTATTTGAACTAT
>JAQQAC010009165.1:26848301-27035750 GCA_029783875.1 Phataginus tricuspis | reverse complement strand
AGAATGGAAATAATCCTGACATGATTAGAAAGGTATTTAATAATCCTATAAATTCTTTACCCTTATAGTTTAGAAAATTCCAACTTGATAACATTATTTCAAGAAAGCATTTCTATAGAAGGTTAGCTTGATATATTTGTTTTAATTGCTTTAAACATTTCTTTGCATTTAAGTTTTCCTGAGTTGTTTGTCTTACCAAAAATAAATAGCCCAGTGGTTGTTGCATAAACCTGTTTCTTTATCTAGCAATTATATGTGGTCCTACCCTTGAATTTTTGTAATGTGATAGGACATTTAAAAAATTAATCACTACACTTTTGGTTTAAAATATGTATTTTTCTTTTCCTCCTTTAAAAAAAAATAAGGTCAAAATAATGTGATCAAGACTCTAATTACAGACTGTTAAAAACAACATTGCTGTGTGCTAATCTTTATTTTGAACTCACTTTAGGTATCAACCTGCTTTTTCTCAACAAGGGGGCACTTAAGTTAATTGCTTCATTATAAACATGCATTTAGCCCTTTCTGATCTGTAAGTACAACTCCTTGGCATAGCTGCAGAAGTTTGAACACCTGCAGCCCAAGCAGCTTGAAAAGAAGCCATAACTTACTATAAAGGAAAATGAAAGGAGCTCAAGTTCAAAATAGTGTTATCAATGATACAGTGTTGTCACTAACTTGAGCTGACCTAAGAGAATTGGCTTCTGCACTGCTCCTTATCAGCATCCAAAAAGGCATACAAAATTCTTTGTAAACTAATTTAAAAAGCGTCTTGTTTATTCAGAGGCAACTGTGAATGGCATTTGTTCAGAGTGTAGATCACATCAACTGCATACCAGCCAACAACTTATTTCTCTTCTAAGAGAGAAGCCAAGTATCAAAGACACAAAGTACTAAAGATAAGCTTCTCAATTCTCAACTGTTCTGAGCTCTCAATAAAGCTACTGATGTACAAACTGGGGTGGGACCCAACTGTTTCCACCTGCAAGCTTTTAGCTCCTTGGTTCTGGTTGGGAGAGGTGCTGATACTAGTGAGACCTTTAGTGCCTGCAGAAAACAAAACACAGGCTTTCTTATGACCCTAATCAATTAGTCCCTCTGAAAAGGATTCCACCTCCTTCAAGTCTTCTTGGGGCAAAAAAAACTATGGTTGACTATTCCCATTTACAGGGCTGGTGAAAGCAAAGAGGTTGTTGATTTGCTCTTCTGAATCTTAAAAGACATAGCAAGTCATCCTTTTCTCTGTTTCTTTGGTTAATCTCAGATATTTTGTATTTGATAGTTAATGAGTGGACCTCAGTAAGTAAAAGAATGAAGTACTCCCAAAGCTGGTTCAAATCATATATTATCAGGAAATGGAAACTCATTTCATACGAAGAAAGCATTTCTGAGGCTTCTGAGGCACATAGTACTTACAGGATACTGAGTTGTACAGGACACAGTAGCAACCAGTTTCTAATCTGAGTTTACTAAAATAATTGAATCTTTAAAATAAGATAATTTAACTTTCATAATGAGTACCTAGAGTTAATCAGAAAATTGGAAAATATTTGCAATATGAATAATTCAAAGGTGGTGTTAAAATGAATCTGATCCCTAAGTGTCTTTTCAACATTATTGGCATTAAAGCCCTTTATATAATTGTGAAAGTAGGATGAGTTACTGACAGACATCTGGAATATTGAATTTTCAACTAATTTGTCACTGTAATTAGAAATTTGTCACTTGTTTCAAATGTGATAAAAAGCAACAACGAAACAACTGTTCTTTTAGAATAATCATAAGTGCTGTATTTTCCTTTCAGAGAGTTAAATTAACTGCTAACAATAGCCATGGTTTTTGAGGCACATTAAGAGGAAATAACCTGTGTGTGTGTGTGTGTGTGTGTGTGTGTGTGTATTTGTATGTTTGTATATAAATTCTAGAGAGGCAAAAAATGGCCTTTATAACTGGTTTTTGTTGTCCGCCTTCCCACGAAATTATGGTTTTTGTGCCCATTAGAATTATGTAAGCCTCTAACTATGTGTCTTTTTCAATGATTGGCATAGAGGAACAGTAACACATTTTCCAGTAATTTTCAGACTTAAGGATTACAGAGCATGTGGCAATTTACTGCATATTAAGTGTATTGCCTAATTGATATAAAAGAAAATATTCACAAATGGTTAAAGCATTTCAGAATTCAGCACATTAGGCAAAAAATACCACAATGTAGGAAAAAATGTTGACTAAGTGAAATATTTAAAAATGATTATATTTTTTCAGTAATTATGTAGTCAAACCTTGTCTTGCCAATGGGGTTCAGCCCTGGACAAGTTCACTATGGATTCAGTGTGACCAGAGAAATGACAGTAGAACGTTCTTGTGGTGAAAGGGTTATACCCAACTTTATTCCCACTGTGGCAGGTCAATCACTAGAATTCCATCCTCTCAGAGCGAGTCTGCATGCAGCAAGCCCATCTCTACCTTTGGGCTTCTCTACCCGCACAACCGTCTCAGTCTCTGTCCTTGATGCTGCCACCACTCCAGTCTTGTCCGTGCTCTCTTGTGGTCGTGCCACCACGTTGCCCAGAGCACTGGGCAGAGCTTTTTATATAGAGTCATTAACGATGTATTGCCCGCATGTGTGTAGTGAGCCAGCCATCCAGGGCCAGGTAAGAATCCTGGCCATAGGAACCTTCACTTTATCCACAAACCTACAAATTTACATATTTTTAAAATGTTAACATGCTTAATTTATGTGGCTATGAGTATGGTAGTATGGTTGTTTTATAACTTTGTCACTTATTGGGAAAAGAATAGTTTTCTGAGAAACCTTTAGGTAGAAATTAGAATTATTGCTAATTTATCAATTTGGAGGAATTTTCTTACACTCTTAATTTTAGCTACTTTTTCTTTCCTTCTTTTATTTCTTTCTTGTGTTTTAACTGTAAGACAGTACAGATCTAGCATTCTCTAAGCATCCCTCCCACCATCAGAAGATAGAGATCTGTAGTAAGTTAGCCTTGTTTTGTGAAGAGCTGACAAGTTACTTGTTTTTATTAGCATAATCAATTGTTAATTGAGAAAAATATGATGCTTTATTTATGAGAACATAATGGTTTTAAATTGAGGAAGAAAATTATAACTCCTGACTTATAATTTTGCTCTTATTAAAACTTATTAGTCATCAATGAAATGCCAGTTAATAATTTGCTTTTTCATTTTTATAACATAATGTCTTATATAATTGGTCTTGAACATTTGAGGCAATTTTACAATCTTCCCCCAGATAACAGATTAAAGAATATTCTTTTAGCATTTTGGGGATCATCTAATAAGAGATGCATGCTATGTGATAAAAGATAATTCTCTCTAGTTTTTCACCTTTGAAGTTTGTGCTTTGTCCTTGGTTTTGACTTTTATATTGTTTTTTCTTTGCATATTTTTAATTTTTAGGGTATTTTGTTTGTTGGCTTCTGTATCATTAGCATTTGTTAATGAAGAGCACATGGTCAAATGATATTCTAGTGTTAGGAAAAGTAGTTATTTGCTTTGAACAAATAATATGTGTCATCTATAGTCTGGTAAGCTTGAGGTCAATCTGGGCAAGATTCTAGAGTGAATTACAAGAAGAATAGTTTTTGAATTCACAGAAAAAAAAACCCACAACCATAGTTGTTAGAAATGAGAGTGGGATCACTAAGAAAAAGTCTTTGTCTTAATTTTATTTCCCTTTTTAAAAATAGTATTGCTAGACTGGTATAGAACAGGGAGGTTTTGCAAAGGACTGTCCTGGTATCCTTGTGACTTAAATGGAGATATTTGCAGTATACACGTGATGGTTGATGTCTGCAAGAAATTTGTTTCTAATGGTAAGCCACAGAAATCTATGCTTGAGCTTGTCCTGCTCAACATTTTACGTAAATGATTTAAATACTTAGAAGAGAGGTTTTTCAGATTTTTAAATGGCAAGATCAGAGAGAGATTATAAATAAGTTGGATAGTAGTAACAGAATTACTATCCAGTGTAACCTTGACAAGCCAAATATAAAATATGAAATGCATCCCTGCAAAAAATAAAACCCCAAACAAAAACAAAAATTGAACCTTGTACATGTATTCAGCCATGTGATTTATGATGAGGTAACAGAAATACAGTTGAGAAAGGGTAGTCTTTAATAAATAGTACTGGGTCAATTAGATATCCCTGTGAAAAAATATCTTGACCCCTAATGTAACACAATGCAAAAAAATCTATTCTAGATGGACTGCAGACCTAAATGTGAGAGATAAAACTATAAACTTTTAGATAAACATAGACAAACATCTTAGTGACCAGAGTTGTTAATCAGGACACAAAAAGAATAGCCATAATATAAAAATTTTGATAAATTTTAACTTCATTACAATAAACTTCTTTTCACCTGAAGATACCATTGTGAGAGTGAAAAGGTAGCCTACAGAGTGGAAGGAGATAACCACAGTATATGTGTATCTATAGAACAGTTCATATCTGAAATACAAAGAAGAAGAAGAAAATAAAGAACAAATCAATAAGAACACCAATAAGAAAGAAACAATGAATAAAAACACTGGTAAGATTGAACAGACACTCCACAAAACAGGGTATTCAAATGCTCAATAAATAAATGAAAAGAACTTGAATTACATATCAGGGAAATGTGAATTAAAATCACAATATAATGCTACATAACCACCAAAATGGCTAAAGCTAAAAAGATGAGAAATGTTTGCAAGAATGTGGAGTTAGAATGCTCATATGCCAAATCTAAATTGGTACAGACCTTTTAGAAAACTTCTGGCTGTATAGTACTAAAACTGAACATATGCATATCCTCTGATCTAGCAATTCCACCCATAGGTATATACCCAACAGAAAAGCTTAAATATTTGCTAGAATGTTTATGGAAGCACTATTTATGATAATCAAAACCTGGAAAGTACTCAAATACTTATCATTACTAAAATAGTTAAGTAAATTTTACTATATTCATAAAATGGAATGTTATACAACCATCTAAGAAATGATATGGATGAATTTCTCAAATATATAGTGTTAAGCAAAAGAAGCCAGATACAAATAAAACATGCTGTTTGATTATATAAAATATAAAAAGTATAAAAACACTCAAAACTCTAATCTCTGTTAGAAGTAAGGAGAGTGGTTATTTGGGGGCATAGTGACTGGAAGGGAGGTATTGTGAGAATGAGTTCCGGGGTGGTAATGTTCTGCTTCTTGATCTAGGTACTGCTTAAATGGATTTGTTCAATTGTAAAACTCACCAAGTTGTATTTTAGATATATGTACTTTCCCCCATATGTGATACTTAAATAGAAAGTTTTAAAACTGCAAAAAGTTTGTTGGCCTCAGGCTGTGATAGCTTGATATAACCCTTCTCTATTACACAGTGCTCCTATCTCAGTGGACAGGGTGAGTCCCTGAGCTTGGAAATCCCTTTCTGAAAGAAGGCATAGTTGGGTACTGCCAACTCTTAGGTTCTGAGATTTTCTTTTCCTAGTATTTGTGCTCACTCTCCTTTTTTGTTTCACACAGAGATGAAGATATTTAATCAAATTTATCCTCACTATTGATAATCATATTCCAGTCCAGAGATTACTCCCAGGTCACTCACACAAGTTCTTGTGACCATTTATTTTGTTGTAGAGAAAGAGGCTGTTGACTCTTAGGCACAATTTACTCTTCATATCGTTGGAGACATTAACTTTTAGTCAGGTGCGCAACTATGATTTCATTTGCCATTATGGACCTCTGCTTTTCTTATCTAAAAATTGTGAATCAGTATTGAACAGATCTGTGGTTTACTGAGTTTAGTGGTTGGCTAACTATTGGAAAGATTTTTGTTCTACTTACTACCTTGGTGCTTTGTGTAGTTGGTTAAGGCAGAAAACAACACTATTTGATACTCATAGTTTCTTGCGAAAATACTAATTTTACTATTCTTTAACAGGTGAACAGAATGGAGAGAAAAACAAACAGAATCTGTCTTGTTTCTCAACCTGGTATAATTCATTTCCTACAAATTGCTTGGGAGAAAACACTAGGATCTGGTTTTGTTATCACACTTACTGATGGCCAGTCAGCATGGACCGGGACAGGTAATATTTAATACAAATATTTTAAAAGTAAAATTTCAATAATGTATTATTCTTCAGTGCTCAGTGATACTTCAAATTAAAATATTTCTTTAATAGATACTGGGTAAAATGAACATGATTGCTTTTATTTGTTATTGCTAATTTACACAAAAATTTGTAATATTAATGCAATTTTCTGTAATTAAAATTAATAGAAGGATAGAGAAATAAGCATATGCCTCAGCAAATTCTGGTTATTGCTTGAGTTTTAATACTTGGAGTTGTTCAGAATTTTTAAATGATCTCTTCATAGAAAACATAAATAGTACTTTGTATCTTTTCTCAGGACCCCACAGAACTATTAGGAGGCACAGGAAGGTGGGTTGGCTGGGTCAAAGGTTTGCGTTGCCATTGGGGAGTGGGGTGCTGGTAGTTCTCTTTTTATTTCATGTACTTTGTTTGAATTATTTTACAATGAACATGTACTACACGTGTAACAAAACAAAACAGAACTCATACCCTAAAATGTTGTGAAGCAAGGTTCAAACCCATATGTGAGATTTTGGCTATTATTTTAGGAAATACATCTTTGGTGATAGTCTTTTAAAAAGGCTGATGGACCTGAAATTATTTATAGAATATGGCAAGTATAAAGGCAAAATATCTAGAATTATGTTTTATTCATATAACAAAGTTTTAATACTCTTCTAAAGTATTTTATTGAAAGATTTAAAGAAATATTTTGATAGTAAAGCAACATTCATATCTGGAGTTATATTGTCATGAATGATGTTTTAGGTAAATAAATTTTGTCATGTTAATTTATATTGTATACTATTTGTATCTTCAATGAACTTTTGCTATATTTCCCTGAAATTTGTTACCATAATTATTGTATCACCTTTTAAAGTTATAATACATTGTGATATTTTGTTTCTTTTTTGAATGTTACAAATTCTTTTTTATAATATTGCCAAACTGAATGTATACTTCCAAGTTTTTTTTTTTTTAGTTTTTTATGGCAGAGAGCAAGGAACATTGACATATGT
Source organism: Phataginus tricuspis (assembly GCA_029783875.1). Taxonomy (NCBI): domain Eukaryota; kingdom Metazoa; phylum Chordata; class Mammalia; order Pholidota; family Manidae; genus Phataginus; species Phataginus tricuspis. Next base: position 27,028,602 of record JAQQAC010009165.1, on the reverse strand, counting down.
ATAATTATAAAATAAAGAAATCTCAAGTTTAATGTTTGAAGTACCTGTTATGGTATCTATTTAAGCCATTAGTTTCTAGTAAGAGAAGTCAGTCGTTGGTTGGTTTTGTAGTGCAGAAATGGAGGAAAATTTGTCAGGGTTTCTCTGTGTGCTGGTGAATGTTCACCCAGGTGATAGTAGCTCTGGTCTGGGGTAAAAGTACACAGGGCTGAAGACCATGGCATTAGACTTAGTGCTTGTCATCTAGGAGAGAACAGTGTCAACAGTGCAGCCCAGGAACTTAGGTGAAGGGGCTGTTTGCATGTAAGGGGCAGTGTATTTATTACTTAGATACTCCAAATGATAAATGGCTTATTCTGTATAGTGAGAAGTTAATGGTTAGGCAGATGACTTTAAGGTGCTTTAAGAGCCTTAATTATCAAAAAAGAAGATTAAATTCTAATCTAATCAGTAAACTTTACTCACCAAGGCAAAGAACAAAAATAATATGCCATTTGAATTTTTTTAAATGATTGAGGATTGGGAAGAAAAGAATACTCTGGTTAACTCTTAAATTTAATTTAACCAGAAATTTAAGTTAACTTTACATTTATGGAATTTTGTCATACAAAGTGTGCTGGCAGTTTTTCTTAATATTATTAAAATGAATATTGTTTCAGCAGACTAGATCCATTATCTAGACCAGTGCTTAGGAAATGCATGCTTAATAGATATTCTTTGAAAGAAAGAATGAAAGGATGTTTCAAGTATAAAACCAGTTAGGAAAAAAAGTGGTCCATTTGTTTTAAGTTAGTATATTTTTTAATGAAAACTCCAGTTTCATATTTATTTATTGGTGGTATTTATCATAAATGCAGTCTGTTTTACTGTATTTTTCAGCTAATGAAATTTACTATGACAAAAATGTGATAGCAAACTTCTGTATCCTTTGATGGTTTGTTAACATTTTGGCTTCTTGTACTGAACAATCTTTCAAACAGAAAGTTTTACAGTGTACTATATATGGTCATTTTGTTTTTAAAGATACCAAACAAAGTTTTAAATCTTACAAGTGTTTTATACCTTTCATTATTTATTGCTATTTTCTTGTGTAAATTTCAGGACAGAATATGAAACCAAATAATATAACATTGTTTACATGTCTAGTTAAGGCTTTTTTTATTTCACAAGTGTAATTTGGTTTGACACTTTACAGATAGGCAATAACATGATTAAGAATATTGAAACAATTAAATAATTGAAACATGAAAATGGATTTCCTTCTTATACCTCATCCTGTTTCTTGTATAGCTTTTTGATTGCTGCAATTAAGTTCCTGCTTCAATTTGGATAATTTTTTTCTCTTTTCATTTGAGTGAAATTAAAAGGATGTGGGGTTTGTTTTATTTCCTACGCACTAAATTCACTGATTTCTTTTCCATTAGCAATGTTAATCTAATGAATATTTTAGGGTCTAATTATCATGTGGTCTATCATTACTTCAACATTATAGAGGGTTTTCTCATAGGGTTAAGTCACAAAGTGGCTGATGATCAATGACTATTATGTGACTTTTATAAGAATAAGTTTAAAGTTCATTGAAGAGTTAATGCATTAATGCATTTATTGTCAATACTTATATCCACTTACATTTGTCCTAAACATCGATCTTTGGTGACCTATATAGAGATTATGTGGAAGAGCTCAGTAGAAAAAGGATTTTTAGTAAATGAAGTAATAAAGTAGGTCCATGTTGTGATATCATCAAGACCCCTAATGAGATAAGGCTGTCATTTAAGCTTCTACACAAACTCAGGATATGCGCAGTCTTTTGGTTCATTTTACATAAGGACTCCAAGGAAAGAATCTTCTTTTCTTATCTTCATCTATCCACAAAGAGTGTTATAGGGACTCCTGGCTCCTACCTGTTTGAAAACAACTCTTTGTCTTTTGGTCATGTTGGCTTGCTCACTTTCTGTGCCATATTATATGATTCATCTGTATCTTTGATGAATTTCATTATTTCCATGGCTTTTATTCCTGCACTGAAGTTTTGAAGCATTGAATGCTTACTGCTGTGCTTTTTCCAGATGTTCTCAGCACAAAATTCAAATCTGGTGACCAAGTTGTTTTTTCAGGATGGAAGTTCTAAATTGGTGGTCAGAATTTCACATTCATTGTTACAGGAAATGTTCAAGTAAATTTTTTCTCAAACTGGTACTTTTTTTAAAAACACGGGGGGAAGTATAAATGGAAAGGTAATTTGCTTTTATATGTTTTTACTTCCTCTCAAAATGAAATATTCCATAACAATAATCAGCACAGCATTCACAGATAGAGTAACATCATGATATCTAGGAGGGTATATAAGAGGGTACCTGGTACCTAAGAGGGTATTTAGAAGGATATCTAATATGTCAGCACTTGAATCTAAGTTCCATAGGCTGACATTTTTGTATGTCTGTTTAATTGTTGTATTCCTGGTGCTAGAATAGTCCCTTGCACATAATAGATGCTTATTAAGCATTTTTTTAAATAAATGAGTTGAAAATAAATAAATAAATGAGTTGAATCAGTAAGTTAAAAATAAATATTTTCAGATAAGTATCTTCATGTTAATGAAATTTAGAATATGTTTTACTAGCTGTTTTATCAGAAATACTTTCTTTTTTGTTTTTTTATAAGTTTTTCTATAGTTGCATTAAAGATGGTTTCTACAGGTTTATTTCTTCCTTCTCTGTAAAATAATTTCTGTCCCTAGATATTTATAATTCTTAAAAATTATCCAAACACAAAATCTGAAAATATTCCCTAATTAGGAAGCATTCACCTTCTTATATATATATATATATATATATATATATATATATTTATTTTTATTTATATTTTTTTCAGAAGAGCTAATAGGGTATTAGGTCAATAGATTAATTAATGGTGGTCATCTTAAATATGCATCTATTTCAGAGAGAGAGAAAATGTGAATATATTTTAGAAGCTGTAAATCCTTAAGAATATAAAGTATTTTTATTCTTACCTCTTTTCAAAGGCTGTGTTGAGACTCAATATTTCAATGTCAGAACTTTTTATCAAAAATGTGTCATGAAAAATATATGGATACATTATTCCAAGGCTCTTCCTCATTGCTTGTCATTGGGCTTCCAGACATTTAATAGCACCCAGACTAAAGTTATGAAGATCTCTGTTATATTTTTAGGGAACTTTTAATCAAGATTTCAGTGTTTTCTGTAATATTTCATACTAGTGTGTTTTGTAATATTATGGAAGGCAAAAATTTATCCAATGCTCCATATCTCTACCTCACTGTAAAAAGATACAACCAGAAAGACAAAAGTATGAATACCAGCTTCACCAGTTATGCATCACCTTTGCCATGACCCTAGACCATTACTCAATTCTCTGATTTTATCATTTGTAAAATGAAAGTAGATAAATGTAACCTTTAAATATAAAAATGTAGAACCACGTGGGTCTTTCATCATTGTGGTAGCCTAAGTTGACACAGGAAACTGTCCAACTACACACACATTTCAAAGAAATGTTAGATTAAATCTTGTAATTTTAGAAGCAAACAGACACATTGCAGCTTTTGTATGTGAAAAAGGGGAAGTCCCCAGGTGCCATGGTTGAAGAGGTATCTGAAAACCAAAGTGGTTAATTGTTACTAAAGTTTAATTATAGGTTCTTGGACTGTACAAACTAGATATATGTCTAAATGGCTATGGTTGAAGTACTTGAGTTAGGTGGAATGTGGAGACTGCAGGTCACTTAAGGAATTGCATCTGAGCTCTCAGTATAGGGAAAGGAACCTGGAAGTTATCCTGTTAATGAAGTCATCTTAAAACAAAAACAAACTACTCTCTGGCTTGGAGGTGCAGCATAGGATCAAATTAATCACTAAGCATTATGAGTAAATAAAAAGTTCTAACAAAAGTCAGAACCCTAAGTCTGTGTTATGTATGGGTGAGGGGTGGGGGGGTTAAATTTAAACTCTTTGCCTCAAATGTAAAAACCAAATTTAAAAAACTAATTTTCAAAACTGGTCCAGAACTAGTGAAACCTGTAGGGACTCCAAGAAAGCCAAACCATCAGCCCTCTTTTAAGACCACCTCTATTGCCTAGAACACTTGATACTCTGTCTAGAGGGAAGCCACGTTTGAACATTAAAAATATACAAGGTAAAAAAGGCACAACGAGAATGTTTTGGCAGGTAGAGAGTTGGAATTTATATCCAGGAATGGACCTGAAAGAGACCTTAAGTATGTTTAAAGCCTTCAAACATTTAAAGGAAGTGTGTGGTAAGAACAACATATTATGGAAAAGGAACAAAGAGAGTATCTAGAATTGAAAATATAATTATTGAAGTAAAAATCTCTGGGTGAATAAAACATCAGCTTTAAATATACCTAGTTAAGATAATTGGAAGCCATATCTATAGAATAATGTATGCTATAGAAGAGACACTCAATAAATGTTAATTACCTTCCCTTTCCTTCTTTATCACCTCCCTTCATCCACCTTTTTTAATTGTTGGCACATAATGAGATGAGAAGAATGGACCCCATTTTTACCTTAATTTGACTCTGCCCTTGTGAGTGAGAAGTAGACTATAGACTAATCTCTTTAATAATTGAGGCAAGGAAGATGTTGTAAAATACTGAACTTATGGGAAATAATTTATCTGGCTATGACCTAGGAGCAGGTATACCAAGTGGTAGTTTCTGTGGTAATTTACAGTGCATGTATTTCATCTGAGGACAGGAAAAGAATGCAAGGAGTCTACTGCTTTTCATTTGAGACTAACTTAATGCATTTTTCAAAATTGCGAGTTCAGTTAAAAGTTATAATTTGACTTAAAAATGTGTGGTGTGGGATTGATTTTACTTTTTGTTTAAATTTATATCACGTAATGATAAATTAGTTGCAACAGGTAAACAAATCTGTTCTCATGTTTAGAAGTTCATTTTTCATTTCATCACTTTTTATTGTTTCCCATAGTTGGTGAATCAGAAATTTCTGAAGAAGCCAGTGACATAGCAATGGAAAAAGAACAATATGTTGATGAACTAAGAAAAGGATTGGTGTCAGGAGTAGGACCAGCTGGTGCATACAAGTTTAATTTTTCTAAAGAGACTTGTCATTTCTTCTTTGAGAAAAACCTGAAAGATATTTCAGTAAGTAAAACTTTCCATAGTGTTGTAAGTGGTAAATGTCAGAGCATTTATTGAGAATTATTTAAATAACTAGAATGTTATTCCCAGAATACTTCATAAATAAATGTTTGAAAAGTACTTGTTTTTCAAGTTGTAAGAATGCTTCAACGTTATAGTCATTAAATGCTTTAATTAGTGAATTGTGAAAAATAATTATTGGAAAATGTGTTTAGTTTTCAGTGCTTTAAAAATAAGTATTACATAATACTTACATGAATATTGTTTCACATAATACATAAATGAGCAGTTATGAAAAGTGGGGTCAGAAGTTTTAGAAGATTGAGACAAGGTTTATTGAAATAAATTTGGAGAAGTACTGATTTTAAGAAAGAAAATAACATTTACCTTTGAGTATTTAATAATTATGACTTATTTTCTATTTTATTAGAACATTTAAAATTACAAAATTATATAGTTAAGTTTAGTAAGATGTATAACTATGAATTAAAGTATTTTATTTGTATGCTCAAACTAAGAAATAGAATAGAAAGAAATAACTTTTCAACCCAAGTTTTCCAAAGCTTGCATGCTTTACACACAATGATATCTATTACTTGCCCTGCTTGATTCCTACATCAATTTAGATCAAGGCAGGTGGTTTATTTATCAAAATATTCTGTTTGCATATTTCACCCATTTATGGGATAATTAGAGATTGAATTATTTGCTTTTTTGCTGGTGGTTTGTCAGATATGTGATCTATAATAGAAGGGAGGGAAATCTTTACTACATTAAGTTTAGAGACAGTTTTTGACAGTTTGTTCTGAAATAAACTGAGTTTAAGTAATTCTTTAAAAAAGCCTCTTTAATTCAGAATGATTAAAGGGATTTCACCAATCAGAAATATTTGAAGCAGCAGGTGGAATTATTACTTTAAATACCTATTATCCTACAGATAATAATACAGAGAGACTGGCTTTAGTAATTATTTCTATTTAGAAGACACTTTTTCTACATAGCTGCCAATTTATGCAAAGTTCAATATGCTGAGGTCCTTAAAATGATAATTTAAATATGTTAAGTAAGATTTGAAGTGGCTACTGAAATTTTGTTATTTATTTATTTTTTAAATTCTAAAATACTTTAATTAATGTTGATAGGAAGACTGATACAGAATGTAATTATGTATTTTACAAGGAGAGTGTACATCAGGGAAGCATCTTGAAGTATAATTCTTTACATTGGGCTTTTATTTCCTCTTTACATTATGATTGTGAATTGTTAATTACATAAAAAAGGAACACAAAATCCATTTTATATCTATATATAAAACCACCTGGAAAGATTTGACCCCCAAAGTATCTTGTTTCAAAAGAACATGAATGAGATGAGAGATGAAGTAGATGTGAATTAGATTCCTTGGTGGTACATACAGAGCAGACAAGTAACTCAGGAAATCAAATCTTGTTTCAGGCTTGGCACATTAAGGGAAATAGAGGCAGTGAAAGAATGGTTTGAAAATGTCATCTCCAGGCAGAAAGTGATGGCCTAAGCCAAAGGATCTCCAAACCAGCAAGTGAAAAGTTAAAAGAAGTCAAGTTAGCAGTTATGTGTGGCCACCTTATACACCTCTAACACCTCTACAGTATTGGGCCTTATCAAGAGCCTCAAGGAGATGTGTGAAATTTTGTTATTTATTGCACAGTGTTCTTTCCCATGGTCAAGGCACAGTCAGATGATGTTATATACTACAGAACAGCTGACTATTTCTTCTAATATTTTGAAGCAGAACATTGTCAGACTGGGAGTAATGCCATTTCCCATTCATCAAGCATTCTGCATGTAACGACTGACATTTCATGCAGTCAATTTCTGGTTTTCATCTGTTTTGTGTGCATAACAAATCCCAAGTTTGTGAGATACCTTTTAGCAATCTGAAAGGCTTTTGTTTTCTTTGACACTAGGGGAGAAGGAGGTTTGGTACATTGGGTATGGATGGAGTATTTACTGTGTTTGGCAATCCACCTGATTTTGCTGCTTTTGTGAAGAAAGAACTTTAAGTCTTCAAGTCCTCATGACTTATGTCTTTTACAGTTGGCTTGGCATGTATCAGCATCAAAAACTATGACAGTAATCCTGAAAGATGTCTTGCTTACCATCCTGAAGTTAATCAACTTTATCAGAGCTAAAGCCTTGAACCAGTATCTTTTCAGCAGGTTTCTCAAGAAATGGAAACAGAAGATTTCGAATAATGCACAAGTGTGTTGGTTCCCTAAAGTGTATGTCCTAAAGCACTACATTGCAGTTTAGATGGCTGCCTCCTTATTTATTCATTTATTCATTTGCTTATGAGAAAAAGGGAGGCTATTTTCAGAACAGTTTGACAAGGAGGAGTTTATTCAGGATGTGTTTTACTTGAGAGAGATTTTTTGATGTTTGAGGTAAAATTTGTAAGTTTGAGGTGCTGCCGTTAGCCTTATGGATGCAGATGAAAATCACAAGTTCATTTGGCCAAACTACTGTGGGAAGCATCCAGTGCTTCAGGATATGCTTCTGTAAATTGAATTTCAGAGGGACAATATCTTGTAAATTCAGACAACTGGAAACATGGCAGAATACTTTCTAAGGATTATTGTGCTTCAGATGACCTAAAATTTTTTGAAGAGTTTGTAATTCTTTACTTGATGACACGAACATCTGATTGTTGCAGTAAATGTTGCTGGCTCCTATACTTGAAGAATAGAAAAGAACGAATGTAAATTTAATTCACAAAGTTGTGGTGAATTATGTTGTGTTGACACTTGGTTAGTCTCCCATGACAAAGTATATTCTATGAGTTTTAAATGAGTTTGCTACTGGAAATTTTATGTGTCTATTTCTGTGTTGGAGATCCCTGCATAATTTGAACCTTTTGGAATATTCAAGTCATGCAAGACTTAATTGAAATTTACATTTGTATCAAATCTTTTCCCCTCTTTTTTAAAAAGGAAATTACTATGTATTGCTCTATTAAAAAAAATACCTGATTTGGGGAGGAAATATTATCTTGAGTTTTATCAGAGTAAAAGAATAATCAATTTCCAAAGCAATGAAATGTTTAAAAATATAATGTGTTTATTGATGGGTGTATGCATTTTTTGGGTGGATTTGATCCATAATTTTCATGGGTCTGGGTCCATAATTTTCATGAGATTGCTTTTGAGCCCATAAAACCCAAAATTTCATTTATGCTCTAATTGGCTTTTTTTTATAGAAAACATAGATGTTTTTATTTTAGCTTAATTTCCATTGTAGTATATGTTGAATGGCCAACTAGAGACTAACTCTTTTTCTCCATACAATATAAACCACTGGGACTCTTCCTGCCCCATCACCAACGCATTAGTTGGCAGTAGATTGTTCTGGATGAAAACGTACTCCAGTACAATCATTTAGAATTCACAGTGTCTTCACTCTAAGTACTACCACCTCACTCAAGAGATTATTCATGTACTTTGTGTTACTGTTTTCCCTCTGCCTTTCACAGTTCTTACTGATTTTGTAGCATATACTTTGTTATGCAGACAGTAAGTCTTAATTGTTCATGTCTTCCTCTTCCTTTTTTGTTTTCATAACTTGCTCTGTTTCTTCTTAAGAAAAAAGTTATTTATGAGTCACAATAAGACCTAATTATTTTTAATAAGAATTACCTTGGGCTCATCCTCTGTTTTCTTGCTCATGCCACTATTTTCTCATTTACAAAGGTTTAAAGTGATTTCTTGGATTCTTTCTACATCATCTAACCTATTTTAGTTTTGTATTTCTAAAAATAGTCAGATGTCTTTAATCATGTTGCTTTGTCATTTTTAATGTAGTTTTTAATCCGTGATGGCTGTTCTAGTTCCACCGTTACTTTTACCTTTCAGGCAACAAGACTGAGTTAGAAAGAAAATACACATTTTCTTTAAGGTCTTCCCCCAAAGTTGTATGCATTACTTTTGCACACATCCCATTGCCCAGAATTAAGTCCCTTGGCTTTACCTAGCTGCAAGGGAATCTGTGAAATGTGATGTTCAACTGCATCTTATGACAGGAAACTTCCATTATTGTGTAAAAAGGGGAAGGTGGATTTTGAAGAACTAGCAATTTCTGCATGTCAACATTTAGGAGAGATTGAAACATCATTCAGAAAGGTTCACTTTTACTGTTTAGGGGTATTTCTCTAATTTTCTTTATTACAAATAATTATTTTAGTCATATTTTATTTTAAAAAATGTTACAACTTATAGTAGGTGCAGAATAGTTTGTATCTTACTATATGTTGTAACTTTTTAAAAATGGAAAATGCATTCTAAGTTCCAACAACCTTCCTACATTTATTTAAGTTACATTTCTTAGATATATAAAAATGAGGTCAAATAAGTTAGTCAAAAGCAGCCAAAGTTTTTAAAAAAAGAAGCACAAAATTCTGTATTATTGCCATGTGTCCCTGTGACTTGGGGGACTTTGAATTTAAACGGGTATTTCTAGATGAAAAGTAGAATTGGAACATTTGTTATGGTACTCTATCAAGGACTTTGTCAGAAATAGTAATGGCTTTCAGGTTTGTAGGAGTATGGGCTACAAATGCGTTGTTTGAGTGCCTGAGAAAGAAGTTGTAGTATTCTTCATTTCTGTGAAAGTTTTTGTATACATCTGCCATTTTTATATTAAACACTTTATAATCTCCTGACCTTCGTGGAATGTAGGAGCTAAATCAATAATGTGAGTGGTGCAGAAATCCTGCTCAAGGTATGTATTTTTCTATTTAAGCCACAGAAGAGACTTTAGAATTACTTTAAAAATGATTAATTTTTAGTTACACTGTTTTGTCTTTGATAACTCTTTCTTTTCTTGCTTTGTAGCACTCTTCTTTGATTTATAATATTTTCTTCTTTTATAAGAAATATCTCAGAGTTATTATAATTAATTTTTTTCATTTACTCCAGGATTGTTTAGGAAAGACACATCTTAAAATAAAACCAGAAGTAGAAAGTAACATGCAAAACCTGTGCTCTACAAGTTCTTGAGTATTAATAATATTAGTATTTGCTTATTACTTTTCAGTTAATTTCCTTTAACACATACTCTCACTCCATCATGTGGACTTGGCATTGTCACCGTTAGTATGTGAGGAAGCAGAAGCTGAAAGCATGAGTAAGTTCCTAACGAAAGAAGAGGTAGTAAGTTAGGGAGGGTATAATCCAGACTCTGTTTTATGAATCTTAAATTCGTTTTTTTTGAATTGTTTAGGTGCACTGTACATACAATAAAATGTACCTATGTTAAAGGAACAGTTTTCATCACTCTGGAAGTTCCTTCATGCCTCTTTGCAGTCAGTTCCTATATACCCACTTTCCTCTCTATGTGTTTTGTTTTCCTTTTTTTTTTGCGTGCTTATTAGTCTTCGATTGGATGTTTAACACTGTAAATTTTATTTAGTGCTGTATATTTTTATATTCCTATAAATATGTGCTTTGTTCTGGTGCAAAAGTAAGTTACTTGGAAACATTGCCATCCTTAGTCTTACTTTTAAAGCTTTATTAAAAAGGGCCATAACGTTTATTTTAGTCACAATTTTACTACAATTGAGGTATAATACTTCCAAGTCCTTTACCTGCTGCCCATTGTTTACACAGGGAAATCAAATGAAGGATTTTGCAATTACGTGTGGCTTTTTTTTTTCTTTTTTCTTTTTTTTCTAATAATTTATTTTGGTGTTATTAATCTACAATTACATGTGCAATATTATGGTTATTAAACTACCCCCTTCATCAGGTCCCCCCCACCAACCCCATTACAGTCACTGTCTCAGTGTAGTGAAATGCTATAGAATCACTACTTGTCTTCTCTGAGTTGTATAGCCCTCCCCATGTCCCCCCAACATTACATATGCTAATCGTAATGCCCCCTTTTCCCTCTTATCCCTCTCTTCCCACCCATCTTCCCCAGTCCCTTTCCCTTTGGTAACTATTAGTCCGTTCTTGGGTTCTGTGAGTCTGCTGCTGTTTTGTTCCTTCAGTTTTTTTCTTTGTTCTTATACACCACATATGAGTGAAATCATTTGATACTTGTCTTTTTCGGCTTGGCTTATTTCACTGAGCATAATACCCTCTAGCTCCATCCATATTGTTGCAAATGGTAGGATTTGTTTTTTTCTTATGGCTGAATAATATTCCATTGTGTATATGTACCACATCTTCCTTATCCATTCATCTACTGATGGACACTTAGGTTGCTTCCATTTCTTGGCTATTGTAAATAGTGCTGTGATAAACATAGGGGTGCATATGTCTTTTTCAAACTGGGCTGCTGTATTTTTAGGGTAAATTCCTAGGAGTGGAATTCCTGGGTCAAATGGTATTTCTATTTTGAGTTTTTTGAGGAACCTCCATACTGCTTTCCACAATGGTTGAACTAATTTGCATTCCCACCAGCAATGTAGGAGGGTTCCCCTCTCTCCACATCCTCGCCAACATTTGTTGTTGTTTGTGTTTTGGATGTTGGCCATCCTCATTGGTGTGAGGTGATATCTCATTGTGGTTTTAATCTGCATTTCTCTGATGATTAGCGATGTGGAGCATCTTTTCATGTGCCTGTTGGCCATCTGAATTTCTTCTTTAGAGAAGTGTCTATTCATGTCCTCTGCACATTTCTGAATTGGATTATTTGCTTTCTGTTTGTTAACGTGCGTGAGTTCTTTATATATCTTGGATGTCAACCCCTTTACATGTGGCATTTTGCCTTCACCTATCAATTATCATATCTTTACATTAGCTTCTTAAATTAGATCACACACTGTGATTACCTCTTAGACGTGTTGCTAATTTTATCCTTGCAGAAATTTTTAAATTTGAGACTTTTTCCTCCTGGGTAAGATGGCATAGTATTGCAGATATCGTTGCTTCATTCTGTGTACCTAAGACATTAAAGTTCTGGGAGAGAATTATTAGGACACCTGAGTCAAAATGGTGATAATCTTCATTATTTAGTTACTTTTTGGAATTTGGGATTTCTTTTGATCTCATGGCTCTCCAGCCTTAATTAAAGGTAAACCATACAATTTTATAAGACTGACCTAGGAAAAACAGAAAATCTGAACAGACCCATCATGAAATCAAATTGGTAATCAAAAAAATGCCTAAGAACAAAATACCTGGACCAGATGGCTTCACTGTTCAATTTTATCAGACATTTAAAGAAGACCTAATACCCATCCTTCTTAAAGTATTCTAAAAAGTAGAAGAGGAGGGGTGACATGATACTGTACATAAAAATTCATAAAGAATCTACTCCAAAACTACTAGAACTAATAACAATTCTGCAAAGTTGCAGGATACAAAATTAATACACAGAAATCTGTGGCATTCCTATATACAAATGTAGAACTAGCAGAAAGAGATATCAGGAAAACAACTCCATTTACAATTGCATCAAAAAGAATAATGGACATATTGGGGGACTTTTGTGGTCATGGTAAAAACTCAACAAAATGGGTATAGAGGGCAAGTACCTCAACAAAATAAAGGCCATATATGACAAACCCAGGGCCATCATCATACTTCACAGCAAAAAGCTGAAAGCTTTTCCTCTAAGATTGGAAACAATGAACTAGACCAAATAGTTCTAAAGTTCATGTGGAACCACAAAAGATCCCAAAGAGTCAAAGCAGTCCTGAGGAGGAAGAACAAAGCTGGGGGGATTAAGCTCCCTAACCTCAAGGTCTACAACAAAGCCACAGTGATCAAAACATTTGGTACTGGCACAAGAAGAGACCCATAGATCAATGGAACAGAATAGATCACCGAGATATAAACCCACACATATATGGCCAATTAATATATGATAAAGGAGCCATGGCTATGTAATAGGGAAAAAGACAGCCTCTTCAACAAATGGTGTTGGACAGCTACATGTAAGAGAATGAAACTGGATTATTGTCTGACTCCATACACAAAAGTAAACTCAAAACGCATCAAGGCCTGAATGTAAGTCATGAAACACTAAAATTCCTAGAAGAAAACATAGGTAAAAATCTCTTGAATATAAACGAGCAACTTTTTCCTGAACAATTCCTCCAGACAAGGGAAACAAAAATGAACACATGGGACTACATCAAACTAGAAAGCTTCTGTACAGCAAAAGGGCACTGTCAGCAGAACAGAAAGGCATCCTACTATATGGGAGAATATATTCGTAAATGACATATGCAATAAGGGGTTAACATCCAAAATAAATAAAGAACTCACACACCTCAACACTGCAAAAGAAAATAACCCAATGAAAAAATGGGCAGAGGATCTGAACAGACAGTTCTCCAAAGAACAAGCACATGAAAAGATGCTCCACATTGCTAATCATCAGGGAAATACAAATTAAAACAACAGTGAGATATCACCTCACACCAGTTAGGATGGCCAACATCCAAAAGACAAGAAACGACAAATGCTGGTGAGGATGAAGAGAAAGGGGAACCCTCCTACCCTGTTGGTGGGAATGTAAATTAGTTCAACCATTGTGGAAAGCAGTATGGAGGTTCCTCAAAAAACTCAAAATAGAAATACCATTTGACCCAGGAATTCCACTCCTAGGAATTTACCCAAAGAAAACAAGATCACAGATTCAAAAAGACATGTCCCTTATGTTTATCGTAGCACTGTTTACAATAGCCAAGATATGGAAGCAACCTAAGTGTCCATCAGTAGATGAATGGATAAAGAAGAGGTAGTACATATACACAGTGGGATATAATCCAGCCATAAGAAGAGCACAAATCCTACCATTTGCAACAACATGGATGTAGCTAGAGGGTATTATGCTCCTCTATCAATTTGATTGCATTATATTCTGTTATTTGTTGCCTTAAATAGGCTTATTTTTTCATTTGTAAAAGCAGACTTTATAATGAAATTCACTCATGAATTAGATTTTCATTTACTATTACTATCCTGAAGTTATTCATAAATATTTGAGAAAATCAGTGGTATCTAAAACATTTTAGGAATGTCTAAAATCAGATAGTGATGGTGGTGATAAGATATTTCTATGTTAGTAGGAAAAATTATGAAAAATAATTTCTAATCAAATTGATTTTAAAAGAATATATATATATATATTTGTAGCATTCATAAGATGACATTTTATTCATGGAATGATTCCTAATTTTTTATTTTATTTTGGTATCATTAATGTACAATCACTTGAACATTATGGTTACTAGACCCCCTATTCAAGTCCCTCCACAGACCCCACTACAGTCACTGTCCATCAGTGTAGTAAGATACTATAGAATCATTAATTGTCTTCTCTATAAATACTGCATTTCCTGTGTTCCCCACCGCTGCATTTTGTGTGCTAATCGGAATGCCCTTTTTCTTTATGCCTCCCTTCCCACCCATCCTCCCCAGTCCCTTTCCCTTTGGTAACTATTAGTCCATTCTTGGGTTCCGTGAGTCTGCTGCTGTTTTGTTCGTTCAATTTTTCCTTTGTTCTTATACTCTACAAATGAGTGAAATCATTTGATACTGGTCTTTCTCTGCCTGGCTTATTTCACTGAGCATAATACCCTCTAGCTCCATCCATGCTGTTGCAAATGGTAGGATTTGTTTTCTTCTTATGGCTGAATAATATTCCATTGTGTATATGTACCACCTCTTCTTTATCCATTCATCTACTGATGGACACTTAGGTTGCTTCCATATCTTGGCTATTGTAAATAGTGCTGCAATAAACATAGGGATGCATATGTCTTTTTCAAACTGGGCTGCTGCATTCTTAGGGTAAATTCCTAGGAGTGGAATTCCTGGGTCACGTGGTATTTCTATTTTGAGTTTTTTGAGGAACCTGCATACTGCTTTCCACAATGGTTGAACTAGCTTACATTCCCACCAGCAGTGTAGGAGGTGGGAACATCAACATTTGTTGATGTTTGTCTTTTGGATGTTGGCTATCCTAACTGGTGTTAGGTGATATCTCATTGCAGTTTTAATTTGCCTTTCCCTGATGATTAGCGATGGGGAGCCTCTTTTCATGTGCCTGTTGGCCATCTGACTTTCTTCTTTGGATAAGTGTCTGTTCAGTTCCTCTGCCTGTTTTTTAAATGGCTTGTTTGCTTTTTCTTTGTTGAGGTGTATGAGCTCTTTATATATTTTGGATGTCAACCCCTTATTGGATATGTCATTTATGAATATATTCTCCCATACCATAGGATGTCTTTTTGTTCTACTGGTGTCCTTTGCTGTACAGAAGGTTTTTAGTTTGATATAGTCCCACTTGTTCATTTTTGCTTTTGTTTCTCTTGCCTGGGGAGATATGTTCATGAATAAGTCGCTCATGGTTATGTCCAAGAGATTTTTGCCTATATTTTTTCTAAGAGTTTTATGGTTTCTTGACTTACATTCAGATCTTTGATCCATTTTGAGTTTACTTTTGTGTATGGGGTTAGACAGTAATCCAGTTTCATTCTCTTATATGTAGTTGTCCAGTTTTGCCAACACCAGCTTTTGAGGAGGCTGTCATTTCCCCATTGTATATCCATGGCTCCTTTATTGTATATTAATTGACCATATATGCTTGGGTTTATATCTGGGCTCTCTATTCTGTTCCAGTGTTCTATGGGTCTGTTGGTATTTTGATAGGGATTGCATTGAATCTGTAGATTACTTTAGGCAGGATGGCCATTTTGATAATATTAATTCTTCCTAGACAAGAGCATAGGATGATTTTCCATTTATTAGTGTCCTGTTTAATTTCTCTTAAGAGTGTCTTATAGTTTTCAGGGTATAGGTCTTTCATTTCCTTGGTTAGGTTTATTCCTAGGTATTTTATTCTTTTTGATGCGATTGTGACTGTTTTCCTGATTTCTCTTTCTGCTAGTTCTCCATTGGTGTATAGGAATGCAACAGATTTCTGTGTATTAATTTTGTTGACGTCCTGTGTATTAACTTTGCTGAATTCAGATATTAGATCTAGTAGTTTTGGAGTGGAGTCTTTTGGGTTTTTTTATGTACAATATGAGGTCATCTGCAAACAGGGACAGTTTGACGACTTCTTTGCCAAACTGGATGCCTTTTATTTTTTTGTGTTGTCTGATTGCCGTGGCTAGGACCTCCAGAACTATGTTGAATAAAAGTGGGGAGAGTGGGCATTCTTGTCTTGTTCCCGATCTTAAAGGAAAAGCTTTCAGCTTCTCTCTGTTAAGTATAATGTTGGCTGTGGGTTTGTCATGTATGGTTTTTATTATGTTGAGGTACATGCCCTCTATACCCATTTTGTTGAGAGTTTTTTATCATGAATGAATGTTGAATTTTGTCGAATGCTTTTTCAGCAGCTATGGAGATGATCATGTGGTTTTTGTCCTTTTTGTTGATGTAGTGGATGATGTTGATGGATTTTCGAATGTTGTACCATCCTTGCATCCCTGGGATGAATCCCACTTGATCATGGTAGATGATCTTTTTGATGTATTTTTGAATTCGGTTTGCTAATATTTTGTTGAGTATTTTTGCATCCATGTTCATCAAGGATATTGCTGTGTAATTTTCTTTTTTTTGTGGTGTCTTTGCCTGGTTTTGGTATCAGAGTGATGTTGGTCCCGTAGAATGAGTTTGGGAGTATTTCCTCCTCTTCTACTTTTTGGAAAACTTTAAGGAGGATGGGTATTAGGTCTTCACTAAATGATTGATAAAATTCAGCATGAAACCATCTGGTCCAGGAGTTTTGTTCTTAGGTAGTTTTTTGATTACTAATTCAATTTCTTTGCTCATAACTGATCTGTTCAGATTTTCTGTTTCTTCCTGGGTGAGCCTTGGAAGGTTGTATTCTTCTAGAAACTTATCCATTTGTTCTAGATTATCCAATTTGTTACCATGTAATTTTTTATAGTATTCTCTCATAATTCTTTGTATTTCTGTGGTGTCTGTAGTTATTTTTCCTGTCTCATTTCTGATTCTGTTTATGTGTGTAGAGTCTCTTTTTTTCTTGATAAGTCTGGCTAAGGGTTTATCTATTTTGTTTATTTTCTTAAAGAACCAGCTCCTCCTTTCATTGATTAGTTCTATTGTTTTATTCTTCTCAATTTTATTTATTTCTGCTTTAATCTTTATTATATCCCTCCTTCTAGTGGCTTTGCGCCTCATTTGTTCTTCGTTTTCTAATTTCATTAATTGTGAGTTTAGACTGTTCATTTGGGATTGTTCTTCTTTCCTGAGGTATGCCTGTATTGCAATATATTTTCCTCTTAGCATGGCCTTCGCTGCATCCCACAGATTTCATGGTGTTGAATTATTGTTGTCATTTATCTCCATATATTGCTTTATCTGTGTTTTTATTTGGTCATTGATCCATTGACAATTTAGAAGCATGTTATTAAGCCTCCATGTGTTTGTGGGCTTTTTCGTTTTCTTTGTGTGATTTATTTCTAGTTTCATACCTTTGTGATCTGAGAAACTGGTTGGTACAATTTCAATCTTTTTGAATTTACTGAGGTTCTTTTTGTGACCTAGTGTATGATCTATTCTTGAAAATGTTCCATGTGCACTAGAGATTAATGTGTATAGTGTTGCTTTTGCATGGAGTGTTCTGTAGGTGTCCATTAGGTCCATCTGTTCTAATATGTTGTTTAGTGCCTCTGTCTCTTTATTTTCTCTCTGGTTGATCTGTCCTTTGGAGTGAGTGGTGTGCTGAAGTCTCCTAAAATGGATGCATTGCATTCCATTTTCCCTTTAATTCTGTTAGTATTTGTTTCACATATGTAGGTGATTGTGTTTTGGGTGCATATTTATAATAGTTATATCGTCTTGTTGGACTGACCCTTTTATCATTATGTAATGTCCTTCTTTGTCTCTTGTGACATTCTTTATTTTGAAGTGTATTTTGTCTGTTATCAGTACAGCAACTCCTGCTTTTTTCTCCCTATTAGTTGCATGAAATATCTTTTTCCATCTCTTTACTTTCAGTCTGTGTATGTCTTTGGGTGTGAAGTGAGTCTCCTGTAGACAGCATATAGATGGGTCTTGTTTTTTTATCCATTCAATAACTCTATGTCTTTTGATTAGTGCATTCAGATCATTTATAATTAGGGTGATTATCAATAGGTATGTACTTTTTGCCATTGCAGGCTTTAGATTTGTGGTAACCAAAGGTTCAAGGATAATTCCCTTACTATCTAACAGTCTAATTTAACTCACTTTGTATGATATTACAAACACAACATAAAGATTATTTTTTTTTCCTCCTATTTCTTCCTTCTCCATTCTTTGTATGTTATGAATCATATTCTGTACTCTTTGTCTATCCTTTGGGTGACATCTATTTAGTCTTAGGAATACCTCCATCTATAGGAGTCCCTCCAAAATTCACTCTAGAGGTGGGTTGTGGGAGGTAAATTCTCTCAACTTTTGCTTATCTGAAAATTGTTTAATCCCTCTTTCAAATTTAAATGATAACCTTGCCGGGTAGAGTATTCTTGGTTCATGGCCCTTTTGCTTCATTGCATTAAATGTGTCATGCCATTCCCTTCTGGCTTTAAGGTTTCTCTTGAGAAGTCTGATGATAGCCTGATGGGTTTTCCTTTGTATGTGATCATTTTCCTCTCTCTAGCTGCTTTTAAAAGTCTGTCCTTATCCTTGATCTTTGCCATTTTAGTTATTATATGTCTTGATGTTGTCTTTCTTGGGTCCCTTGTGTTGCGAAATCTGTGCACCTCCATGGCCTGGGAGACTATCTCATTCCCCAGATTAGGGAAGTTTTCAGCAATTACCTCCTCAATGACACTTTCTATCCCTTTTTGTCTCTCTTCTTCTTCTGGTAACCCTATAATGCGAATATTGTTGTGTTTGGATTGGTCACGCAGTTCTCATAATATTCTTTCATTCTTAGAGATTCTTTTTTCTCTTTGTGCCTCAGCTTCTTTGTATTCCTCTTCTCTAATTTCTATTCCATTTACTGTCTCTTCTTCTACATCTAATCTGCTTTTAAATCCCTCCATTGTATGTTGCATTTCAGATATGGAATTTCTTAGTGATTGAATCTCCAACTTAAATTCGTTCCTGAGTTCTTGAATATTTTTCTGTACCTCCATAAGCATGTTTATAATTTTTATTTTGAACTCTCTTTCAGGTAGATTTGTGAGTTCAGTTTCATTTGGCCCTTTTTCTGGCATTTGTGAGGTTTTGATCTGAACCATGTTCTTTTGATGTTTCATATTTCTGTATGGTGCCCACTAGTGCACAGAAACTCTAGTCTCTGGAGCTGCTCAGCCCCTAGAGTGAGGTTGGGAGTCATAGTGGAGCACAGCTGGTACCTGGGGGGAGGAAAGATTTGTTTCCTGATTCTCATCTGCAGTGTCTCCAGTGTCAGAGCCAGTGGGCCAAGCACACACATGTAAACCTCTGTGCTTTGCGTCTCTACCTGTTGTAGGCAGGGCCTCCCTCTGGTTGGCCTGACGCCAGTGCAGTGACTGCCGGTTTGTGAGCAGGTGCTTTCAGGCCAGGAGGAAGGCTCGGCAGGCTGTGTCACAGTGGGGGGCCTCAGAGCTGAGTAGACAGCCACGGGGATGGAGCACCTGAAGCTCCTCGAAGTTCCCAACCAGCTGGGCACACCGCGCCCAAACAACCTTGTCCAGGTCTCCCTTCTCCCATGCAGCAAGCTCTGTGCAAACCCCGCCCCTTCATCAGCCCTCTCGCTGCTAGGAAGCCTCTCAGACCGCCTGCCCTTCCTCTGACACAGAGTCGCCGGGTGTGTATCCCGTCCTCCACAAATGGCTGGAATGTCAGTTCCCTGGCCCTCCGCCTACCCGAGCTCCACAACGTCCAGAGCACCACACAATATAGGCTTCCGCTCACAAAGCAGATCTCCAGGGCTAGGTGTTCAGCAGTCCCAGGCTTCCACCCTGTCCCCACTCTGTTTCTCTTCCTCCCATCAGTGAGCTGGGGTGGAGGAAGGGCCTGGGTTAAGGCTTTCATACGTTACCCTGTTTGGTGAGGTCTGCTCTGTTCCTGAGGTCTGTGTGCAGTCTGTTTCAGCCTTCTTCTTGCTGTTTCAGGGTTAGTTGTATTAATTAAGTGTATTTTGTACTATTTGTGGTTTGGGGAGGAGTTCTCCATGTTACCTCTCACGCCGCCACCTTAAATCCCCAAAACAATATTTTTTAAATTAATGTGAAATAGAAATATTCATTGTTGATAACTATATCTCAACTAATATAATCAGACTACCTAAGCTGTTTCAATGGTTAAGTTTGGAAGAAATGCAGTGTTGTATAGCTGTGTACTAATTCCTCAAAAAAGGAATTGAATTTAGAAAGCTTGCAGAGGGAGATACGCTGTTCAAATGACATTAAATCTATTATGCATTTTTGAATTGTTACATTTAAAGTATCTCTAGTAAAATTGTACAGCCATGAGAATCCTTTTGCACTTCTGTAACCCATTCTGGACATGTCCCACTGCATGGCAGTGGTGAACATTTAGCTTAAGTACCTTATTTGAACCTCAGCCCTACAACTTCACTAGTTGTGAGACTGTGGGGAGTTTATTCAGTTGTCCTCTGTTTATCTTTTATCATTTGGGAATAATACTAATATCTGGCTCATAGAGAAGTTGTATTGAATTTAATGAATTAGTATATAGGGGTGTATGTGTGTACTTTTTCTAGGACACTCCTTGCTTATAATAGGCACTTTAGAAGTATTTGTTGTTATTACTTTGCTGTCGTTTCATTATGTAGTTGACTCCTTCATCCTTCAGTGCAGTGACCATGTCTTAGCTGAATTTGAAATTCTAGCAAATTCAGATGTTTGAAGATGGCCTTTTGTTGAGAGGAAATGTAATCCAAGAGAAAGAACTTAAGGTCTTGACTTGAGTCCTGTATCTATTTCTAATGATACGGGTTTCAGCAAATCATTTGTCTTTATTTTATGATGAAAAAACTTGATTTCAGATGGGCTAATAATGCTAACTCACACTTGTGGGCACTAAGATTGATGTGTGTCCAAATGCTTTCTAAACTATGAATTCTATACTATGAGGCCTGTTCAGGAGGCCATTTGGTTGATTCCTTGCATTCAAAAGGGTTTCATATACTTCTGGTGTTATCTATAAATGGGTTCATATACATGGTTATTTTTTGGATAAAAATAAACTTTTTAATACCAGTTAAAAATTGCATCCCATTTCAAGCCATACCATTTGAAGTATACAATGAATAACAGCAACTTAGATATATCAATACAATTTTAATAACCTTGTTTTGGCTTTAATATATCTGGAGACTAAAAAATTGGATCTCTCTTAACCTTAGAGAAGCCTTGTTAAGTGTGTTTGTTATTGTCATGCTGTATACTCATATCAGATAGAAGTTTAGTGGTGGACCCAGAGCTTCTGTTTTCTTGTATGGTAACATAACATGCATGGATTAAAATTGGCCATATAGTCCATGATTTTTATTCAAAACTGGAAAAATCTAAACAAAAGAATTGTTTTAAAAACTATACCATTGTATTAATTAAAAACTAATTACTTTATTTGTGCAACTTCTGGAAAGAATATGATATTTCTGGCTACAAATGTTTCAAAAGCAAACCAACAGTGGAGGTGTGCCCAAAGTTCTAATCAGAACCATAGTGGTGGACTGTAGTGATACTTTCCTGATTTTTTATGGTTCTTGGTCATTTATATCTTTTGATGGCTATCTTTTTTTTAACACTTTAATTTTAACTGAATCTTATGGTACCTTAAGGAAATATGGCAAAAATAGTAAAGGGAATTCCAGCGTACCTTTTACCCTACATTCCCTAATATTCACATTTTACATAACCATGGTAAATTATTAAAACCTGGAAATTAACATTAGAACAGTAATCTACAGATCTTACTTGAATTTCACCATTTTTCTCTACTTAGTCAGTTCCGGGTTCCATAGCAGAATTTCATAGACTGGGTGGCTAAAACAACAGGAATTTATTTCTCACAATTCTAGATGGTGGGAAGTCCAAGCTCAAGGTACCATCAGATTCAGTTCTTAGTTCAGAGTCTGCTTACTGCTTGCAGACAGCTGCCTTCCTACTGTGTCCTTATGTGGTAAAGCTAGAGCTAGCTTTGGTCTCTTCATTTTATTGTAAGGACACTAATTCCATTAAGGGGAGGGGGTACTATGAGTTTAGTGAACTCACCTAATGGAATTTTCTCCCCAAAGACCCCACTTCCAAATACCGTCACATTAAGAGAGGCTAGGGTTTCAACATTTGAATTTGGTGGGGACACAAACATTCAGTTCATAACACCTACTAAACTCCTTTTTCTTTTCCAGAATAAAGTTAATCCATAACAGTCACTAAGGTCCTTTTCTGTCCCAGAATACAGTTAAGTATCTCATATTGCATTTAATGGTATCTTTTACAGTCTGTGAAATTTCTTCAGTCTTTATCTTTCTTAACTTTGACTCTTTTGGAAGAATACCAGCAAGTTCTTTTGTAGAATGTCCCTCAGTTGGGGTTTCTCTGATACATAGATTGTGGATTTTTGTATTGATAGTAATTCCACAGAAAGGATGTTTTACCCTTCTCATTACAACATATTAGGAAGTACATGATGTCTGTATGCATTATTGCTCATGATGTTAACTTTGAATACTTGGTTAAGGAGGTGTCTGCCAGGTTTTTTCTATAAACTTGCCATTTTTCCTTTTGTTATTAATAAATATCTTATATGGAGATATTTTGAGAGTGTACAAGAGCCCTATTTTTCATCATGCTTTTAACACTAATTTAGCACCTATCAAGGGTGGGTTTTTGTCTCCAACAATTATTATTATATACCTAATTATGATTTTCTATTTTCTTCATTTATTAACTGGAATTATTCTGTAAGGAAAAGCTCTTTGTTCTCCCTTTATTTAATAATTTATTTACATCAGTATGCATTCTTATAAATATATTTTATTCTATGGGTAAATTACTCTCATTATTTATTTCGTTGCTCAAATTGTCCTGGATTTGGCCCTTGGTGCCTGATTCAGCTTTACCCTTGTGACTTTTAGATATGTCTCTGTTACTTTGCGCCCTTCCTTGCTTTCTGGCACCATGCTTATCTTTGACTTTCTTGACCCAATTCAAAGAGCCGTGGTTCCTTTTATTCGAGATTGTATTTTGTACTTAGTATCTGGGCACTGGGTGTACTCATTGCTTTTGAGGGATACTCATTTGTCATTGCTTCTGGGTTCTCTCAGCAGACTGGAAGAGCTAGCAAGTGTGTGTGTATTTATACATATATGTGCATGCATCTGCATTTCTCCATCTGTATGTATGTTAAAATCCCTTAGTTCAGAGGATAAAAGATGGCGGCATGAGACGTGAGACAGAGGCTTCTTCCTAAAACCTCATATAATACAAAAATATAACTAATACAACTAATCCTGAAAGAGTAACAGGAAAGAGGACTGCGCCAAACTGCATACACCTGGAGAAAAGAATACCTCACGGAACAGGGTAATGTACCAAAGACGTGGCCCAGTGGGACCCAAGCCCTTCCCCCACCCCAGCTCTCTGAGGGAAGGAAGAGAAACAGAGTAGGGAGGGAGTGGAGACCCAGCACTGCTGAATACCTAACTCCAGAGATCTGATCTGGGAGCATAAACCTACATTTCATCATGTTTTCATGGTACTCACATGACTACAGGGTTGGAAAGCTCAGACAGTCAGAATATCTGGAGAGACTTAGATTCCAGCCGCTTGTGGAAAGGAGGGATCCATATCCGGCTGCTCTGGGACAAATGAAAGGTGGGCAGTCTGAGAGACTTCCTAACAGCAAGAGGGCTGCTAAAGGGGCAAGGACTGCACAGAGCTTATTGCTCAGGAGAAAGGACAGGTAGACAAAATTGCCCAGGAGCACTCTGCCCAGCAGGTTGGGAACTTTCATGATCTTCAGGAGCTCCAGCTCCCTGGCTGGCTACACAGCTCCAAGGACCCCATCTGTGATAAGCAGCCTACTGCACCTTTCCCCTAGCCAGCCCCACCTGGCTTGCAAACCGGCAAACCCTATCTGACGTTAGACCGGCCAGAGGGAAGCCCTGTCGACAGCAACTACAAACGCAAAGCATAGAGGCTTTTACCTGTGTGTTCGGCCCACTGGTTCTGGCAGTGGAGACAGGCACAGCAGCCAGGAAGCAGTAAACAGCTATTTCGTCTACCCAGGCAGCAATACCGCTCCTCTACGACCACTGACATTGCTTCAGGGGCTGAGCAGCTCCAGAGAGTAGAGCTTCTGGGCACTAGAGGGTGCCATATACAAATACGAAATGCCAAAGGAACCTGGTTCAAAGTAAAATTATGAATATGAATACAACCCCTGAGAAAGATTCAAATGAAATCAACCTCATGAATCTGTCTGAAAGGGATTTCAAAATAAAAATCATACATGCTCATGGAGGTACAGAGAAATATTCAAGAACTCAGGGAGGAATTCCGGTCATAGATCCAATCATTATGGAACACAGTATCAGAAATGAAACATACAATGGAAAGTTTTAAAAGTAGATTAGATATGGTGGAGGAGATGATAAAGTGAAACAGAAATTAGAGAAGAGGAATACAAAGAAGCTGAGGCACAGAGAGAAAAAAGAATCTCTAAGAATGAAAGAATATTGAGAGAAATGTGTGACGTTTGGACGGAACAATATTTGCATTATAGGGGTAGCCGAAGAAGAATAGAGAGAAAAAGGGGTAGAAAGTGTCTTTGAGGAGGTAATTGCTGAAAACTTCCCCAATCTGGGGGAGGAGATAGTCTCTCAGGCTATTGAGGTGCACAGATCTCCCAACACAAGGGATCCAAGGAAGACAACACCAAAACATATAGGAATTAAAATGGCAAAGATCAAAGATGAGGACAGACTGTTAAAAGCAGCCAGAGAGAAAAATATGATCATATACAAAGGCTATCATCAGACTTCTCAGCAGAAACCTTACAGGCCAGAAAGGAGTGGCGTGATGTTTTAATGCAATGAGGCAGAAGGGCCTGGAACTAAGAATACTTTATCCATCAAGGTTATCATTTAAATTTGAGGGAGGGGTTAAACAATTTTCAGATAAGCAAAAGCTGAGAGAATTTACCTCCATAAACTGTCTCTACAGTGTATTTTGGTGGGACTGCGATAGATGGAAGTGTTCCTAAGGTTTAATAGCAGTCACCAAGGTAAAAAAAAACCACAGTAAAGAAAGTAGAACAGTTAATTTCTAGGCAACTGGAAAATTAAATCAACTATCACCAAAGTCAATCAAGGGATAGACAAATTACAGAATATGATACCTAATATATAAAGAATGGAGGAGGAAGAAAAAGGAGGGGAAGAAAAGAACATTTAGACTGTGTTTGTAATAGCATATTAAGTGAGTTAAGTTAGACTCTTAGATAGTAAGGAAGTTAACCTTGAACCTTTGGTAACCACGAATCTAAAGCCTGCAATGGCAATAAGTACATACCTATAGATTATCACCCTAAATGTAAATGGTCTGAATGCACCAATCAAAAGACATTGAGTCACTGAATGGATAAAAAACAAGATCCAACTATATGCTGCCTACAAGATACTCACTTCAAACCTGTAGACATACACAAACTAAAAGTGAAGGGATGGAAAAAGATATTTCATGCAACTAATAGGGAGAAAAAAGCAGAAGTTGCAGTACTTGTATCAGACAAAATAGACTTCAAAACAAAGTCACAAGAGACAAAGAAGGCATTACATAGTGGTAAAGGGGTCAATCCAACAAGAAGATATAAATATCTATGCACCCAACACAGGAGCACCTCCATATGTGAAACAAATACTAACAGAATTAAAAGGGGAAATAGAATGCAATGCATTCATTCCAGGAGACTTCAACACTCCACTCCAAAGGACAGATCAGACAGAAAATAAGTAAGGAGTCAGAGGCACTGAACAACACATTGGAACAGATGAACCTAACAGACATCTACAGAACTCTACACCCAAAAGCAGCAGAATACACATTCTTCTCAAGTACACATGGAACATTTTCAAGAATAGATAATATCCTAGGCCACAAAAAGAGCCTTGGTCAATTCAAAAGATTGAAATTGTACCAACCAATTTCTCAGACCACAAAGGTACGAAACTAGAAATAAGCAAAGGAAATGAAAAATCCCATAAATACATGGAGGCTTCACAACATGCCCCTAAATAACCAGTGGATCAATGACCAAATAAAACAGAGATCAAGCAATATATGGAGAGAAATGACAACAATAATTCAACACCATGAAATGTGTGGGACCCAGCGAAGGCCATGCTAAGAGGAAAGTGTATTGCAATACAGGCCTACCTCAGGAAAGAAGAACAATCCCATATGAGCAGTCTAACTCACTATTAATGAAACTAGAAAAAGAAGAACAAATGAGGCCCAAAGTCAGTAGAAGGAGGGACATAATAAAGATTAGAGCATAACTAAATAAAATTGAGAAGAATGAAATAATAGAAAGAATCAATGAAAGCAGGAGCTGGTTCTTTGAGAAAATAAACAAAATAGATAAACCCCTAGCCAGAATTATCAACAAAAAAAGAGAGTCTACAGACATAAACAGAATCAGAAATGAGAAAGGAAAAATCACTATAGACATCACAGAAATACAAAGAATTATGAGAAAATATTATGAAAAATTATATGGTAACAAACTGGATAACCTAGAAAAATGGACAGCTTTCTAGAAAAATACAACCTTCCAAGGCTGACCCAGAAAGAAACAGAAAATCTGAACAGACCATTTACCAGCAACGAAATTGAATTGGTAATCAAAAAACTATCTAAGAAGAAAACCCATGGACCAGTTTACCGCTGAATTTTATCAAACATTTAGTGAAGCCTTAATACCCATCCTGCTTAAAGTTTTCCAAAGAGTAGAAGAGGGAATACTTCCAAACGCATTCTATGAGGCCAGCATCACTCTAATACCAAAACCAGGCAAAGACACCACAAAAAAAGAAAATTACAGACCAATATCCCTGATGAACATAGATGCAAAGATATGCAACAAAGTATTAGCAAACCGAATTCAAAAATACATTAAAAATAAAATCCATCATGATCAAGTGGGATTTATTCCAGGGGTGCAAGAATGGTACAACATTCAAAAATCCATCAACATCATCCATTATATCAACGAAAAGGACAAACACTGCATGATCATCTCCATAGATGCTGAAAAAGCATTTGACAAAATTCAACATCCATTCATGATAAAAACTCTCAACAGAATGGTTATAGAGGGCAAGTACCTCAACATAATAAAGGCCATATATGAAAAACCCACAGCCAACATTATACTTAACAGTGAGAAGTTGAAAGCTTTTCCTTTAAGATCAGGAACAAGACAAGGATGCTCACTCTCCCCACTTCTATTCAACATAGTACTGCAGGTACTAGCCACAGCAATCAGACAACACAAAGAAATAACAGGCATCCAGATTGCCAAGGAAGAAGTTAAACTGTCCTTGTTTGCAGATGACATGATATTGTTCATAAAAAACCCTAAAGACTCCACTCCAAAACTATTAGATCTAATATATGAATCCAGCAAATTTGCAGGATAAAAAATTATTATGCAGAGATCTAAGGCATACCTATACACTAACAATGACCTAGCAGACAGAAATCAGGAAAACAATTCCATTCACAATCACATCAAAAAGAATAAATACCTAGGAATAAACCTAACCAAGGAAGTGAAAGACTTATAGTCTGAAAACTACAAGACATTCATGAGAGAAATTAAAGAAGATACCAATAAATGGAAAAACATCCCTTGCTCATGGATAAGAAGAATTAATATTGTCAAAATGGCCATCCTGCCTAATGCAATCTACACATTAATGCAATTCCTATCAAAATACCAACAGCATTCTTCAATGAACTAGAGCAAATCATCCTAAAATTCATATGGAACCACCAAAGACCCCAAATAGCCGAAGAAATCCTGAGAAGGAAGAATAAAGTAGGGGGAATTACGCTCCCTGACTTCAAGCTCTACTACAAAGCCACAGTAATCAAGACAATTTGGTACTTGCACGAGAACAGACCCATAGACCAATGGAACAGTCTAGAGAGCCCAGATATAAATCCAAGCATATATGGTCAATTAATATATGATAAAGGAGCCATGGACATACAACAGGGAAATGACAGTCTCTTCAACAACTGGTGTTGGCAAAACTGGACAGCTACATGCAAGAGAATGAAACTGGATTATTGTCTAACCCCATACACAAAAGTAAACTCAAAATGGATCAAAGACCTGAATGTAAGTCATGAAACCATAAAACTCTTAGAAGACAACATAGGCAAAAATATCCTGAATATAAGCATGAGCAACTTCTTCCTGAACGCATCTCCTCAAGCCAGGGAAAGAAAAGCAAAAATGAACACATGGGACTACATCAAACTAAAAAGCTTCTGTATGTCAAAGGACACCATCAACAGAACAAAATAGCATCCTACAGTATGGGAGAATATATTTGTAAATGACATATCTGACAAGGGGTTAACATCCAAAATTTATAAAGAACTCACATGCCTCAACACCCAAAAAGCAAATAACCCGATTAAAAAATCGGCAGAGGATATGAAGAGACAATTCTCCAAAGAAGAAATTCAGATGGCCAACAGACACATGAAAAAATGCTCCTCATCACTAATCATCAGGGAAATGGAAATTAAATCCACAATGAGATATTATCTCACAGCAGTAAGGATGACCAACATTGAAAAGAGTAAGGACAGCAAATGCTGGCGAGGATGCAGAGAAAGGGGAACCCTCCTACACTGCTGGTGGGAATATAAACTAGTTCAACCATTGTGGAAAGTAATATGGAGGCTCCTGAAGAAACTAAAAATAGAAATACCATTTGACCCATGAATCCCACTTCTTGGAATTTGCCTAAAGTATGCAACTTCTCAGATTCACAAAGACATATGCACCCCTATGTTTATTACAGCACTATTGAAAATAACCAAGATACGGAAGCAACCTAAGTATCCATCAGTAGATGAATGGATAAAGAAGAGGTGGTACATATACACAATGGAATACTATTCAGCCATAAGAAAGACACAAACCCTCCCATTTGCAACAACATAGATGGAGCTGGAGGATGTTATACTCAGTGAAATAAGCCAGGTGGAGAAAGACAAGTGCCAAATGAACTCCCTCATTTGTGGAGTATAACAACGCAGCAAAATTGAAGGAACAAAATAGCAGCAGACTCACGGACTCCAAGAAGGGACTAGTGGTTACCAAATGAGAGGGATGTGGGAGTCAGGTGGGGAGTGAGGGAGAATGGGATTGAGGGGTATTATATTTAGTACACATGGTGTGGGGCATCACGGGGAGAACAGTGTAACACAGAAAGGCAAACAGTGAATCTGTGGCATCTTACTACACTGATGGACGGTGACTGCATTGGGGTATGGGTGTGGACTTGATAATATGAATTAAAGTAGTAACCACAGTGTTCTTTCATGTGAAACCTTCATAAGAGTGTATATCAATAATACCTTAATAAAAATTAAAAAAAATCCCTTAGTTCAATCCAGCATCACAGAGTTTATTCTGTTCTTCCTCTCTTTCTTATTTATAACCTTCTCTGACAGTAAAAAGTCTGGCTTTCATTATCCATGATATGTTCACTTATTTACTCATTCCTAGTATACATGTTAAGTAGTTTCAGAATTGCTAACTTATGTCTCTGTGAAAAACAAAGTTCTTAAATATAGCACAGTATTTGTATGTGTTTTTTTTGTCTTTGTCTCTACAATATGCATTCAAAATATGACTTTCCTGAACGTCTTAAATTAGTTCTGTTCCTTCCCGTATCTTTCAGTCTCTATTCCATATTATATTCCATCTTACATTCTGATTGATACTAATTAATTTTTTTTTGGTATGTGAACAATTACCATTGTAATTGTAATGTAAAAGAAGAATCCGAGCTATATGAATACGTATAGTCAGAGAGAGACGACTTCTCCCTTATCCTATTACCGTCTTCCCATTTCCATACTTTTTCACTGTATCCCCAGGCAACTTGTCTAAGTAGCCAGGCTCATTAGTTTCTGGTTTATATGTCCTATATTTCTCTTGTACAAATGAGCACATGTATTTTCTTATATTCTGTTCTTTCTTAAATGAAGGACAGTACACTATAAACACTTTTTTTTTTGCATTTTGATTTTTTCACATCACATATTCTGGAAGTCACTCTGTGTCACGTCACAAGATGTTTCTTCTTTTATTTTTACAGGTGCTTCATGTCCCATTATATGGATATATCAATATTTCAATCACTCTCCTATGTATGAGCATTTAAATCGTTTCCATTTAAGCTGCTTTTTCTTCATTTGAGCATTAAGTTGTTTTGCAATTCAGATAATGCTACAATGAATTCTCTATGTATTTTTGTATTGTTGGTTTATCTTCAGGGTAAATTCCTAAATGTGTGATTGCTTGCAAATAAGTGCACATATTGTTTTCTTATTATATTCAATACTGTATTTTACAGTATATGTGAAATTTATATAAGTTCTATATATGTTTCTTATCATATATTATTTTCTTGTCAAATTCCCGGTCAGAAGAGCTGGTCCAGTTTGCGTTACCACCATCAATGTAGGATATTGTCTGGTTCTCCACAGCCTTGCTAACAGAATGTGCTGTTTTTCTCCAATCTGACTGGTATGAGATGTATTTCAGTATTGTTTTAATTTGCATTTCTCTAATTCTGAGTGAATTTGAACATCTCTTCATTTAGGAGCATTTTTACTTTTTTTTAATATGTCATTTGTACATTTTTTTTTCATTTTTTCTCTTGGCTTTTGGTCCTTTGTCCTTCAAATTTTAGGAGTTCGTTATGTGTTAGAGACATTGGCCCTTTCTGTGTATGTTATTTTAAATGACTTGCAATGAAATATATTCAGTCAGTGTGCTTCTTTGCTGTTAAACCTCTCAGAATATTGGTCTGGAACAGGTGAGGTCTCAGATATTCTAGATAAATAGTCTTGTATTGAAAAAATTATGCTATTTCAATTTCATTGTGATAAAATAATCAAACATTTTGGTTACTGCTGTAGAGTCCTTGTTATTCTCTAAGTATCTTTTCTTTTATGTATACTTTCCCATGGAAAATACACATTTTTGTGGATGTGTGGAAATGCTTCATCCTTCAAGAACTTTTCACTTACCTTCTTTTATTCAAAACTGTGATCACTTTTCTTGGCATTCCTATAGGTTTTATGTATTTCATAATTCAATTTACATTGAGTTGTGTTCAGCTGTTACAGCTGCCTAAAGTCTGGGGCTTTGTAATTGTCATATTTCACCCCTTTACTGTGTTTAATAATTCGAATGACCACTGTGTGCCATATATTATGCTGCATGCAACCCTGATGATTTTACTAATAGGTCCTGTTACCATCTCAGTATAATGGATGAAGAAACTGATAGTCAGTGGTATATAACTTTGTCAAAGCCAAATAGTGAATGGCAGAGCTGGGATTGAACACAGTTGGTGTGACTTCAGAGCATATGGGGCTAATTACAATGCTATATATAATGTCTCTTACTTTTGTATGTAGTTAATGTGCTCAAAGTTTTACTGAGTTGAATTACTAAGTTCTGTGGCACTACTGATATTCCAGGTGTAAAGCTGGGAGTGCCTTGGCAGAAGTACAAGGAAGAGTCATGGCCAAGACAGATTATCCACATGCATTCAGTCTGCCCTGAGTTAATGTGGCCGAGTTTGTAAGGATCTTCAGGCTTTATCAGGGTCAGCTGCCTTGCTTTTTAAGAAATCATCATTTATTCTGATTACACTGGCAAAAAGGAACCCATATGTACGTGGCTGCTGAGTAGATGACATTCCCAGAGACACCACTTTCCTTTGTTTATTGTTTTAGAATTGTTATTCAGAGATCCCAGCTGTAATTTCTTACATATAAGTGTTAAATTTGGACATTATTAAAGTTTTCTTCAGAGAAATTACTTGTTTAATTTTCACAAATCCTTGAGTAGCATAAATGTTTTCAATGGCTTTGCTTGTCAATTTGGGATATGGTGCTTATGATACAATTTCCATTGTATCAGATCATCTTTTACATTTGATGCCACAAATATAGAGATTCAAATAGTTATCAGTGACAGAATACTTTTTTGATGAAAAATGTTAACCTTTTTCTTATTATTTACAGGTTCCTTATAGCCCTCAAGAATAGGTAGGTTTATTTGTTAGGGTGATTCAACGATTAGATGATTTACCAAAATCCTACTGCAGGGCTGTCTTGATATTTGGAGAATCAGTACTATTAGTGTTCCTTTCTAAACCTACCATTACGCCAAAAATACGTAGGTATATTAAAGTTTGTTGTACTTAAAAATGAAATGAAAAACAGCTAAGTTACTTAATTTTAAAGGTATTTCTACTTCATTTTGCAAATTCACTCAACTTGGTGACCTTTT
This sequence comes from Phataginus tricuspis, assembly GCA_029783875.1. Lineage (NCBI taxonomy): Eukaryota > Metazoa > Chordata > Mammalia > Pholidota > Manidae > Phataginus > Phataginus tricuspis. Next base: position 26,995,916 of record JAQQAC010009165.1, on the reverse strand, counting down.
CCTCTTCTTTTAAAAGAAATCATGAATGTTAAAAGCAGAAATTCTAACATATTTGTGGGATCAATATTTACCATTTCTTTTGCTCTTATTCCTTCCTGCTGATCCATACTCCCATATGATATCATTTCCTTTCAGTTTGAGGAAGGTCCTCTGCATTTTTGTAGTGTAGGAATTCTCTTAGTTTCCTTTTATCTGAAACTTTTTAATTTTGTCTTCAATCTTGAAGGATCTTTTTGTTGGCAAGGATTCTGGACTGACTTTTTTTTATTTGTTTCAGGAATTTCAAATGTTAATTTCCTATTTTCTCACTTGTTGTTTCTCATGAGAAGTTAATGTTGATTTGATTTGTTGTTTTCCTGTATGTAATGTCTTTTTTTTCTGGCCACTTTTTAATATTTTCTCTTTATCTTTCTTAGGTTTTAAATAATTTGACCATGATATGCTTAAGAGTGAACTTTAAAAAATCTCTTATGCATGAGTCCTGAATTTCCCTTTTTCTTTGTATGATTGAATGTATATTTTAATTAAGGTATCATTGATTTATAATCTTAGGAAGGTTTCACATCAACAACATATGGATTTAACATTCACCCATGTTATCAAGTCTCCCCTGTCCCCATTGCAGTCACTGTCATCTTTACTTTCTCTCATGAGTGTCTTGTAGTTTTCAGGGTATAGGTCTTTCACCTCCTTGGTTAGGTTTATTCTGAGGTATTTTATTCTTTTGAATGCAATTGTAAATGAAATTGTTTTCTGATTTCTCTTTCTGAAAATTCATTAATATATAGGAATACAACAGATTTCTGTGTATTAATTTTGTATCCTGCAACTTTGCTGAATTCAGTTTTTCTAGTAGTTTTTGAGTGGATTCTTTAGGGATTTTTATGTATAATATCATGTCATCTGCAAAGAGTGACAATGTAACATCTTCCTTACCAATCTGGATGCCTTTTATTTCTTTGTGTTGTCTAATTTCCATGGCTAGGACCTCCAGCAGTATGTTGACTAAAAGTGGTGAGAGTGGGCATCCTTGTCTTCTTCCTGATCTTAGAGGAAAAAAAGCTTTCAGCTTTTTGCTGTTAAGTATGATGATGGCTGTGGATTTGTTGTATATAGCCTTTATTATGTTGAGGTACTTGCCATCTATACCCATTTTGTTGAGAGTTTTTATCATTAATGGATGTTGAATTTTGCCAAATGTTTTTTCAGCATCTATTGAGATAATATGTGATGTTTGTCCTTCTTTTTGTTGATGTGGTGAATAATGTTGATGGATTTTCAAATATTTTACCATCCTTGCAACCTTGGAACCCACTTGATCATGATGGATAATCTTTTTTTATGTATTTTTGAATTCAGTTTGCTAATATTTTGTTGAGTATTTTTGCATCTGTATCATCAGGGATACTGGTCTGTAATTTTCTTTTTTTGTGGTGTCCTTGGTGTTGGTATTAGAGTAACGCTGGCCTCATAGAGTGAGTTTGGAAGTATTCTCTCCTCCTCTAATTTTTGGAAAACTTTAGGAGGATGGGTCTTCTCTAAATGTTTAATAAAATTCAGTGGTGAAACCATCTGGTCCAGAGATTTTGTTCTTAGGTAGTTTTTTGATTACCAGTTAAATTTCATTGCTGGTAATTGGTCATTTCAGATTTTCTGTTTCTTCCTGGGTCAGTCTTTAAGTTTATATTCTACTAGAAAGCTGTCCATTTCTTCTAGGTTATCCAATTTCTTAGCATATAATTTTTCATTGTATTCTCTAATAATTCTTTGTATTTCCATGGTGTCCATAGTGATTTTTCCTTTCTCATTTCTGATTCTGTTTATGTGTGTACACTCTCTTTTTTTCTTGATAAGTCTGGCTAGGAGTTTATTTTGTTTATTTTCTCGAATAATCAGCTTCTGATTTAATTGATTCTTTCCATTGTGTTATTCTTCTCAAATTATTTATTTCTGCTCTGATATTTATTATATCTCTGCTTCTACTGACTTTGGGCCTCATTTGTTCTTCTTGTTATAGTTTCATTAATTATGAGGCTAGCCTGTTCATTTGGGATCATTCTTCTCTCTTGAGGTAAGCCTGCATTGCTGTATACCTTCCTCTTAGAACTGCCTTCCCTGTGTCCTGCAGATTTTGAGCTGTTGTGAGATTGTTTTCATTTGTCTCCATATATTGCTTGATCTCTGTTTTTATTTGGTTATTGATCCATTATTTGGATTATTTGGATTGATTATTTAGGAGCATGTTGTTAAGTCTCCATGTCTGTGTGGACTTTTTTGTTTTCTTTGCATAATTTATGTCTAGTTTCATACCTTTGTGGTCTGAGAAGCTGGTTGGCATAATTTCAATCATTTTTAATTTACTGAGGCTTTTTTTGTGTTCTAATATGTGGTCTTTTCTGGAAAACATTCCATGTACGCTTGAGAAGAATGTGTATTGTGCTGCTTTGGGTTGGAGTGTTCCGTAGATGATTGTTAGGCCCATCTGTTCTAGTGTGTTGTTCAGTGCCTCTGTCTCCTTACTTATTTTCTGTCTGGTTGATCTGTGCTTTGGAGTGAGTGGTGTGTTGAAGTCTCCTAAAATGAATGTATTGCATTCTGTTTCCCACTTTAATTCTGTTAGTATTTGTTTCACATATTTAGGTGCTCCTACATTGGATGCATAGATATTTATAATAGTTATATCCTCTTGGTGTACTGAGCCTGTTATCATTATGTAATGTCCTTCTTTGTCTCTTGTGACTTTCTTTGTTTTGAAATCTTTTTTGCCTGATATAAGCACTGGTACTCCTGCTTTTTTCTCCCAATTATTTGCATGAAATATCTTTTTTCATCCCTTCACTTTTAGTCTGTGTATATCTTTGGGTTTGAAGTGAGTCTCTTGCAGGCAGCATTTAGATGGGTCTTTTTTTATCCATTCAGCGACTCTATGTCTTTTGATTGGTGCATTAAGATCAAAAACATTTAGGGTGAATATTGATAGATATGTACTTATTGCCATTGTAGGCTTTAAATTTGTGGTTACCAAAGGTTCAAGGGCAACCTCTTTATTATCTAACAGTCTGTCTTAACTAACTTAATTACACTATTTTAACATAATATAAAGGTTTTTCCCCCTCCCCTTCATCTTCTTCCTCCACTCTTTATATATTAGGTGTCATATTCTGTACTCTTTGGGTATCACTTGACTAACTTTGTGAGTAGTTGATTTAATTTTCCATTTGCATAGTAATTGGTCTACTTCCTACTGTGGTTTTATTTTTTCTGGTGACAGCTATTTAGCCTTAGTAGTGCTTCCATCTAGAGCAGTCCCTCCAAAATACACTGTAAAGACTGTGGGAGGTAAATTCCCTCAGCTTTTGCTTATCTGGAAATTGTTTAATCCCTTCTTCAAATTTAAATGATAATCATTCTGGGTAGAATATTCTTGGTTGGAGGCCCTTATGTTGCATTGTATTAAATATATCATGCCACTCCCTTTTGGCCTGTAAGGTTTCTGCTGAGAAGTCTTCTGTTAGCCTGATAGCTTTTCCTTTGTGATCTTTTTTCTCTCTCTGGGTGCTTTCAATACTCTCTCCTTGTCCTTGATCTTTGCCATTTTAAGTATATGTTGTGGTGTTTTCTTCTAAGGGTTCCTAGTGTGGGAAGATCTCTGTACTTCCATGACCTGAGAGACTATTTCCTTCCCCAGATTGTGGAAGTTTTCAGCAATTATTTCCTCAAAGAGACTTTCTATCCCTTTTTCTCTCTCTTCTTCTGACACCCCTATAATGAGAATATTTTCCATTTGGATTGGTCACACAGTTCTCTTATTATTCTTTCATTCCTAGAGTCTTTTTTTCTCTCTGTGCCTCAGCTGCTTTGTATTCCTGTTCTCTAATTTCTGTTTCATTTACTGTCTCCTCTACCTCATCTAATCTACTTTAAAATCCCTCCATTGTATGTTTCATTTCAGATATTGTATTTTTCAATGTTTCTATCTATTTCTTGAAGTTCTCCCTGAGATCTTTAATATTTTCCTGTTGCTCCCTGAGCATGTTTTTGTGTTTTATTTTGAAATCTTTATCAAGAAGATTGGTGATTTCAGTTTCACTTAGCCCTCTTTCTGGTGTCTTCTGTTGTATTTTTATTTGTACAAAATTTTTTTGCTGTTTCATTTTTTTTGTGATTCCTATGGAATAATAAGTTTGTGTAGATGGCTCCCTCTAGTGCCCATAAGTTCTGCTCTCTGGAGCTGCTGAGATGCTATAGCAATGGTGGGGGTCACAGGCAAGGAGCATTGGCACCTGCCGGGGAAAAAGATCTCTTTCCTGTTTGCCAGCTGTAGTGCCTGCCTCTACTTCCAGGTCCAGTTGGCTGAGTGTTCAGGGAGGGGCCTCTGTGCTATGACCCTGTAGCTGCTATAGGTGGGGCCACCCTCTGAGTCATGTTACACAATGGCTGTGGCAGCAGGTGTGCAGACCGGTGACTGCTGGAAGGAAGGAGCAGCAGGCTGCGTATCACAGTGGGGACCTTGGTGCTACTTTGCCAGCTAGGGGGATAACCTCCTGAGAGTTCCCAACCTGCTGGGCTGAGTGTGCTGGGACAATTTTGTCTGTTTGCCCTTTCTCCTGTGAGCTCTTTGTAGTCCTTGCCCCCTTTAAGCACCCCTCTCAGTGTTGGGAAGTCTTTCAAATTGCCTGCCTTTCTTTTGTTCCAGAGGGACTGGTTGTGCATACCTGTTCTCCACAAATGTCTGGAATGACAGTCTCTATGAATATTCTGCCTGTCTGCTTTCCAACCTCCCTAATTTCCAGAGCACCATGTAATGTAGATTTGTGCTCCTGGAGCAGACATCCAGGGCTGGGTGTTCAGCAGTCCTGGGCTTCTGCTTCCAGTCTGTTTCTCTTCCGCCTGTGTGCTGGGGTGAGGGGAGGGTTTGGGTCTCGTCACATCACGGCTTGCTACTTTACCCTTTTCTGTGAAGTGTTCTCTTTTCCCCAGATGTAGGCAGCCTTTTCTGTTGTCTGTAGGTTACTCTCTCAGGATTAGTTGTTTTTGCTGTATTTTTGTGTTTTGTGTGGTTTTTGGAGGAGGTTTCTGCCTCACTTCTCATGCTGCCATCTTTTTCCCCAAGTTTCTTGAATCTGTAAATATATGTCTTTCACTAAAATTGGGAAATTCTTGCTCATTATTTCTTATATATATATATTCTTGTTCTCTTTCTCCTCTCCTTTTGAGGCTTCAATTAACCGTCCCTCTGGCTTTTTTCATTTTAAAAATCCTTTTTCTCTCTCTTCTGCAGATTATGTTATTTTTTTATCTTTATTCAAATTCAGTGTCTGTTTTTTCATCTCATTCCAGTGATTCTTAAAATTTAGTATTTCTTTCATTTGTAGTATTTCCTTTTGTTCCATTGATTGTATGTATTGTATCTTTAGTATGTTTTTGTGTCTTTGTGGGGAACTTTCATATTTTGTCCTGGATATTTTTATGATGTATTAGAGAAAGTGGATTCTGTTAAGCTTATTTGAAGAGTATTGATTACTTTTGTTTTGTTTTTGGTGTGTTTTTTAAGTCAGTTAACTTTGCGCTACTTGAACTTCTAATTCTGTTTTTCCATGTTGTGAGTGATTGCTGAAATTTCAAGTCAGTTCTTTTTACTTTAGGATGGCTGCTTGGAGTCTGTTACATACTTGTTTGGGGATTAGCAAGAGACTTGAACAGTTCATCCATGGAATTTAGAGCTTCCGTTTTCTGTATTTCTTTCCAGAATATCCCCCCCCTCACTTTTTTTTGTGATTTCTCTGGTCCCTGTCCTATGATTCTACAAGAGAGTAACACTACTGGTTTCTGTGAAATTTTAACTGCTCTTCATGGCAGGGATTGGTGTCCTCAGGCTAAAAGCCATAAAAAGGGAATGTTATTCAGTGCAATTCCTTTTTCCCAGCTTCAGACTTTGTGCCATCTTTTTTTTTTAAGTATTTTGTTCACAATTTATAATTGTTATCTGTGGTAGGCTTGGTACCTTGGGAGCTATCTGATCATGACTAAAAGCAGAGATCTGCCCTTAGCTTTTGAGCCATCCGGTCCCTGTAATCTCGTGGCTTTTCTCCATATTTCAACAGAAGTATGTTTATATTGTTGAACTTTTCTGCTTGTTCAGAAATTGGTGTTCTGGCCTAATTCCTTAGAATCACTCTTTCTGCTGTCCTAGTTTATGCCTTGCCTAATTAAAGTCATGCCTGTATTTGAAAAGTGGAAAATTTCCAGGGAAAGTAAGCAGCTGGTATTGACACTCAAAAGAGTTTTATGAAATGAAAGTAAGCAAAGGGCCAGTTAGGCTGAACCTCAGGAAAAAGTATCTAATGGTGAGATTTGTGAGACTAAACAATCTGGCACAAGGACTTTCTCTGAGCCATTTCAAAGTGAATTGGAAAAGTCAGGGGAAAAACAAATAATAAGCCCAGGTCATGTATTGGCAGACAGAGAGTTTGTGTGATCTCAGGTACCTTTCCCAGTGTCTATGACTACATGGAAAGCCCGTTAGGTTTTATATTATTAATACAATGAATTGGAGTTAGAAAACAGATTTCTTTGAAAAGTTTAAAGTTTATAGTAATAATTCTCCTGGAAAGGAATAAATAGTATTATTTATTAATATTTTCTTCATAAAATTCTTTGATAGGAGAGACTTGAACTGTCTTGTTTATCATTGTATTCCCAACAGCCAGGATAGTGCCTGATACACAGAAAGCATTCAATAAGTATTAGTATCCCTTGAATTTTTATTACACTTTGTGAAAAAGCAACATGCTGTCAAATACTTGTCAGTTTTTGAAAGTGACAAGGAAGGTTACTGTTTTCCATTTTTTTCTCTTATTCTTCTCTAAGCTCCCCTTTGCCCTCTAAGGTGTTTAGGTGATCATTTTAGTTTTGGTCACAGGAAAAAACAAAAGGATTTAATTTTGTCATGACTGAAATGCACTGCACTGCATAAAAACAGAATATCAAAGCTGTTTGTTAGAAAAGTAAATATTAAGCACAATGGTTAATGGAACTGGTTCTGAAGTCACCTGCTCCTGCCTCTGTCTGACTTTCTGGCTACATATTATACTAGTTTTGTGATCTTTGGAAACTTCCTTAACACCTCTGAACCTCAGTTTCTTCATCTTTAAAAAGTATGGATAGTTAGTACTTGTTTCATATGGCAGATGTAAGTTCAAAATGAGATTAGTGTATAAAATTGTTCAGCATCATACCAGATATACTGTAGGCACTTAATAAAAGATAGTTTGTATTTTATCATGGCTTTTCTGTTCATCTTAATCTTCTTTATGATTTTTTCTTTCTTGCTTTTTAGATAATTTTCTGTTTTAAAATGGGACCAATTTCTTGCTCTGTGTCCTTGAACCTTTTTGGCGTAACTTTTGGTGCTCAGTTAAATTGTTTATGAGAGGAAAAGTTAGATTAACTCCAAATCTTTCTGTTGTGCCATCTCAGACTAGTGAGAACTTCTTGGAATGTTATTCTTCAAAGTACTCTTGGGCTGCTTTCATGATTCACTTGAAAGACGTCCTGTAATGTGAGTTTGTGAACCAGATTTGACATCACTTACCTTTCATAGCTTCTGTCTTCAACTTCTGGTAAATGAGAATATAGAACAAGTCCTTAAAGACATGTTTATTTAACTTTACATTTTTAGAAACACTTATTGAGTGCCCACTTATATAATACACTGTGGTAGGTGTTTCCTTTGGGTCTGTGAGGGGTGAGAGTATCAGTGAGTGTGTAAGTGCCTTCCCTTGAAAATAGCTTACTTAGGATAGTCAGTATAATAATAATAAAGAAATTGAAGTAAAGACACAAGAAAATAGTTAAGAAATTGTATGATATGTAGTCCAAATGAAGAGATATGCTTTTTAACGGAGTACTTAACAAGCTATAAGAACTTTACTTCCTACTAGCAAAAACAGGAGTTTATATTTTATTTTTGCAACGTTACACAGTGAATAGCCCTATTCAAAGCAAGAACTTTATTATTAAATCAGAAAACTGAAATACAGTGCATTTTGTATTTAATTATCAGATATCATTGATATGTTAATATCACTCTATTGATTTATATTTTCATTTCCTAATAGCATCTGTAGTCATGTAGAGATATGGGTCAATCCATTGATAGTTCTTTCTGAAGGATCTTGAAATGTGAGAAAGTCTCCACTTTACATGTTATACTGCTATTCATGGAGTTCATGTTGGTCTCTTGTTTTCTTTAGTTAATCAGGGTTAATATATATTCCTCAAATGGCTAAACTGTGTTAAAGTGTGTTTCATTATCTAACTCCTGGTTTACAATATTTTGATTTGTTTTGACATGTGGGAAATATATGTAATGGATATGTCATTATGTTTTATACTTTGTTACATATTATACTTTAACAGTAGCATAATGATTAAATGTAGCTTTAAAGCAAAATGAGTAATTCATTAAACACAGAAACTCTATTTCTAGTATTCTTAATTATAATTATTACCCTCCTTTTAGTTTTTTGAAGCAGTGATCAAAGAAGGTTACATTTCTATGTAACTCAGTATTTTGAAATATGTACTTCCAACCAAATATTAGTTCATCAAAAAAGTTGATAACGTTAGAATTGATTTATAAGTGCACTCATAAACTAATCCACTAACCTGCTATCTGGCAGGGGGTAGATATTCTATTTGGGAGTACTCTTTTAGGGTTTTGAGTAATAAGAACAAAGGGTGTTGTTTATTCCTATTAAAATAACAGTTTGTTTAGTATACTGTGTGCTAAACCAGCTACAAGGCCAAAATGGACCACCCACAGAGTCCAGTGAGGACTTACTGAGACTTAGCTGTGTAAAACTACTGCCACCTAAACAAGTAGCATTGCTGATTCTGATTTAGTGCTTGATCTAAGTGATTACTTAGAAACAAATCTTTACAAGTGCCTGAACTGCTGAGATTCTACACTGAAAAAAATAAAACCAGGAAGAACCTTCTTTGACGTAAATTTAAAATTTGATAATTAAACTCAATCTTCAAACATTAGTGGCTAAGTTATATTTTTTTAAAGTTTGATATGGAAAACATTTTATTATTTTAAATAATGTCTAAATAGCTGTCTGTACAATACTATCATTCTTCATAAAATATCACAATTTTATTGTCTTTCACTTTGTTTTGCCACTGCAGTGGGATTTTTGAGAATATCAAAAAAGCAGTTACCAGTCTTATATAAATTTTATTGGCTATCCTTGAATGATGCACATTCATAGCAATCTATCATCACGAAGCAAGTGTTTTACTTTACAGGGGAAGCCTCTTGGTGTTAAAAGCTTCCTAAGTATGGTTTGGTAGGTCAAGTTTGTGTGGTAATATAACTGTGTGGTCTGATGATACAGTGTTTTGTTAGCAGAGGTCACTTGGAGTTCAGTGTTTCCCAGGTAATTTAGCTAACTGCTCAATTAAGAAAAAAAAAGTATTCTCAAAGATTAAATTGTGGTTTCAGTGGTCACAGAAAATACAGGTACAGTGAAGACTTCTGTGATTATTAACTCTTACTGAGGGTTCAAATAAATACACACAAACACTAGAGTCCTTTCTTTGATCATATATGAACAGTGAGGAAGATTATTGGTCATGTGTGCTATTTAATTTATTCCAAAAATATATCCTGAGTTTTTGGAAAACTTTTCTTTGTTCTGTCACACAGCTGTGAATTAGTGGGAAGGATTTCTAGGATTTACTGTGGTTGGAATTGTTACCTCCATTATAAAGATAAACTTAATTATTCAGACAACGTGTGTTTGTATAGTTCATAGAATGCTGATCAAGAGGATTTTTTAATGTTGGAATATGTGTCTTTTAATATAGCAAGTTTTAAAATAAGATTTATTTAAAATAAAAACAAAACTATGGAATATGCGAACGTTCTTATGGAGTGTGCTATAAGCATATAGTACTTTTTAAGTGGTTTGTTTGCCTTTGGCCCTCAACATAACAAAGTGGTTGGTAGGTGAAATGAAATGAGTTAGTGTAAATCATGGTGGTTAATGTTACAGTTATAGTGAAGTTTTGAATTAGGGCTAAATTTTAAAATCAGTGCCTAAGGTAAAAGTTGAATGTAGTCAAAATTACCCTTGAAAGTCTGTTAAGTATACTGTTCATGGGACTCTACCAGTGTCTAGCACAGGCAGTTTTTCCTCTAGTTATAAAAGATATTACTGCTTCATTCACTGCCACCAGGTCAAAGTTACCTTTAATTTAGGTGCTATGTTATGCAGAAAATATTTGTTTTCTTTTTTTTCATAAGCACATAGATTTGATTTTGCATCTTAAGTATATATATGATGTAACTTCACAGTATTGCTTATGGTGATAGTCAAAGGTAAGTATTTATAAAGTGTTGCCAATATGTAATCAAAAGAGCATTGCCTTTAGTGATAGCCCTCTTGGTTCAAATCCAGCCCTTGGGCTCTGTGTGTGGCCTAGGGTATTTTAGTAAACTTCTGTGCTTCAGCCCACTTGTAATGGGAACAGTAAAAGGGGTGTGTGAGAGTGGCCTAGCAATAAGTTGGCATCAACTGTATGTCTGTTTTCCTTTTCTATCTCACCATGAACGTGAATACAAATATTTAAGAAGTAACTTAAACTACTTTGGTTATTTAAAATGCATGTAATTTATAGATAAAGACTTATTAAAGCAAAATAGTTATTTTTTATTGAAGTATAGTTGATATTGGCTTCAAATATAAATAATTTATTTGACATAGCACATTTTGTATCTGCTCCCTGCTTAAGATATTTTAATAATCCTCAAAATCTTATAAAATTAAACATTTTAGCATGGTATATGTGGCCCTTCATGATCTGGTGTTCTCCTACTTTCCCTGTCTACTTCAGTCAAGAAGTTCTGTGTCCTTGTGCTTCTAGCTTTCTCGTTATCCTAATCCTGCCTAATTTCTGGTATGTTGACACTTAGCTCAGTTAGTAACACATGGCCCTTGGTTTCTCAAGCTATCTTCACTCCCACCCCACCTTCTCTTCAAGTCTTATTCTACTCCTTCCATGTATTTCCATAGCATCCTGCATGTTGATATAGGTATTATAATTTTTTAACCCACCTCTCTTAAATGCAGTGTGTTACTTTATTTGAGGTTGTGGACCATATGTACACAATATTAAGCATAAATACATGAGGTTGTTGATCAGTGTTTGGCTCAAAGTGTGAAATTTTTGAAAACTAGAGAAAGATTTATATGAGCACTGCCATGTTCCTCTGGGATAGTTCTTGAGACTCTCAATTTTCAGTTGAACACTAAACTGAGTATTTTCATGGATAGCCAAGTTGCCAGCCACATCATATTTTTATGTTATAAACTAAATATTGCTGGTTTTGGTAAATAGTGATTTCCCGTGAACCATACAGAAGGCTTGAAAGTGTCGTATATGCTTTACTCAGAGAAATAATCACTCTTCCAATTCTATCAGTGTCAGAAGGAAAAATAATCATCATCATGAGTAGATCTTTGTCAGAGTATCCAGAAGAAATTGAGAGAAAAGGATGGAGTAGCAATGAATTCACTGGGCATTGCACTGAAGGAGCTGGCAGTGCTACAACAAGGAGGCAACCATTCCATCCTTGAGTAGTAGTGGTTTGCTTATAAATGTGGGTGTTACTAAAAAAAAAAAAAAGATTTGAGAATTGCTTTTTTCAAACAGTGATACATGAGGCCATAGGTTGGAAAACTACAGTCTGTGGGTCAAATTCAGCCCATCTCTTATTTTTGTAAATAAAGTTTTATTGAAACACAGCCACACTCATTGATTTACCTGTTGTCTGTGACTACTTTGTGCTACTTGGACAGAGATGCATTTTTGTGACAGAGAACTACATGGCCTGCAAACTCTGAAATATTTACTATTTGACCCTTAACAGAAACAGTTTGCTGGCCCTTGCATTAGATATTTTTCCAATTTTACAGTTTGACAATTGTAGGGTAGGAAATTCATGTCTACATACCCTAATAAGGAAAGTAAACTCACTCAGATACAGTTTTTAGTAAAATGAAACCAACCTTTGTTTTTTGTTAAATCTATTAAAGTATAATTTCAAAAGTAAAAATCATGACTCATATAAAAGGAACCCATAAAATGTTCTATTTAACTCATTAATGGGGGGAAGATGTGAGGTATTAAAATGGTTTCAAAGGAGAATATGGTTGATATATATATAATCAATAATGCTTAAATAAATTTACTAATGCATGTAAAACTGGAAAATATTCTATAGGACAATGTAATGTTTGGAATCATATTTTCTATGGGTAAAGATTACTGTATATAACAGAGAAAATTATTTCTATGGACAGAATCATTAGCATTTCTATCAGTTTCCTGTAACTTACAAAGTTAAAAAAGAGCCTAGACAAAGACAGTCATATTTACGTACCTTTATAGAATCAGATAACCTGAAAGACTTTCTGGAGAACATCTAGCATTCCATTGAAAAGACATTCAGAAATATCTTTTTGCCTCTTTTAAAATCTTTAACAGTCTTCCCTATAAAGTATAAGCCAGTTAAAAAATACTTTGAAACAAGTGTAGGAACTAAAATAAAAAGTAATGCTAGTAAAAAAAAAAAAAAAAAAAAAGTAATTCTATTGACTGTCCCTCCAAAGAAAATGAATAGGTATAAACTTAATAAAACATGTACAGAATTTGTGTCATCAATAAAAGAAGACCTAAATCAATGGAGAGATACACTGTGTTCATAGACTGGAAGACTCAACATAGTAAAGATTTCATTTCTCCCCAAATTGACCCATAGGTTTAATGCAATTTCTATCACATCACAGGAAGATGTTCTGTAGATACAAATTTATTCTAAATTTTATTCGAATGGAAAGACGCAGACTCTAGGATAACTAAAGCAGTCTTGACAAACAAAAATAAAGTGGAAGGAATCACTCTACTTGATATGAGGTCTTGCTTCTTAGCTATAGTAATCAGACAGTATGGTATTGGGAGACATAGACACACAGATCAGTGGAACAGAATTGAGAACCACTGAAATGTACCCACGTAAATATGCACAATTGAAGTTTTCAAGAAATCACTTTACTTTAATAAGTAGTCAAAGTAGATTAAAGTTCTGAGACAGTAATTACCAGAAAATGGTCAGCTGTGGTTCAAGGAACCAGAAAATGCTTCAGAGATGAGCCTAATACAGTTGACCCTCCACCAACATGGGTTGTAGGGGCATCAATGTTTTGTGCAGTTGAAAATCCATTTATAACTTGACTCCCCGAAAACTTAAGTACTAATATCCTGCTGTTGACTGAAAGTCTTACTGGTAACATAAGACAATCCATTAACACATATTTTGTATATTATGTGTTATATGTGTGTAATATATTATGCTTACAATAAAGTAAGCTAGCCAAAAGAAAATATTACCAACAAAATTATAAAGAAGAGAAAATAAATTTACAGGACTGTATTGTATTTATTGATACTGTAAATTTACATTATTTGTTTACAAGCTTAATCATCTGTTAGTACCTGTTATCAATATTGTCTTACATGATACAAAACAATGTGGATGTTATATGTATTAGTAGTATTAGACATCAAAAATGAAAAGAATAATGTGAAAAAGAAATTCACATCTGTTTACAGGTATTACATATTTATTGAAAAAAAAATCTGCATATAGGTGGACCTGCACAGTTCAAACTTATGCTGTTTAAGGACCAACTGTAATTATGATAGTTATCTTAACTTTGCATCATTGTTTAAGATTTATGCCAATCTAAACTCAAACAACTTAGATTTCCTATTTGCTGTGACTCTCCTTGGGGAAGGTAATGAAGAGAAGTGAAGTGGAAATGGGTACGGACACCTGGGACTGCTCCCCCACCTTACTTTTTCTTTCCCCAACTGATTTTAATAGTGCAAAAACAATTCAATAAGGGATAGCCTTTTCAATAAATGGTACTGGAGCATCCACAGGCAAGAGAATGAAGCGAAACCTTACACTGTATACAAAAATTAACTCAAAGTAGATTATAGATTTAAATGTAAAACATAAGTCTAACTTTTAGAAAGGAAAACATGAGGAAAAGTTTTGGGGACATTTTTGGGATCAAGGTATAGGTAAGTTCTTAGACTTGACACCAAAAGCATGCTTCATGAAATAAAATAATTGGAAAAAATGCACCTTAAAAGAATTTTAAAGCTTGCTTTGCAAAAGACCCTGTGAAGAGGGTGAAAAGACAAGCTACTGACTGAAAAAAATATTTGAAAATGACATATCCAATAGAGGACTAGTGTCTAGAACACATAAAAAACTCTGAAAAATTTGGCCCGACATTTCACTGAAGAGAATATACAGGTAGCAAATAAGCACATGAAAAGATGTTCAACATCATTGGGCATTAGGGAAATGGAAAGAAATCCACAATAAGATACCATTATACATGTGTCAGAATGACTGAAATGAAAAAGTGTGACAGTAACATGCTGGGAAGGACATGGAGAAACTATCACACATACATTGCTGATGGGAATGTAAATTATCACAGTCACTGGAAAACAATGTGGCTGGTTCTTAACAATACTAAACATATATTTATTGTATGACATAGCAGTCATACTCCTGGACATTTATCCCAAAGAGATGAAAACTTAATGTTCACATAAAAGCTGTTCACTAATGTTCATAACAGTTTTGTTCTTTGTAGCCAAAAACTAGAAACAACCCTTTTGTCCTTCAACTGGTGGAAGTATTTTAGTTATATACAGTTTTAAATAATCTTTGCTGAATTGAATCTATATGTTCATATTGTGGTACATCTAAAATGGAATACTATCATGAGCTATTCATGCATATAAGAACTTGGGTGGTGATATATCAAGAGAATTAAGTTGAGGAAAAAAAACCCCATTCCCAAAATGATTCCATTTCTATTGCAAAGTTCTTGAAATGACAGAATTATAGAGTTGGAGAACATTTAGTGGTTGCCAGGAGTAAGGGAAAGAGCAACAGGAGGAATTTTTGTGATGATGGGAACTGCTTTAATGGAATGTTTTCTTGACTTTGTTGATGAATACAGGAACTTACATGTGAAATATAGTTACACAGAACTAATACACACACACAGAGTACAGATAAAACAGTAAATCTAGATAAGATGGGGAGAAAGCATCAGTATTAGTTTCCTGCTTGTGATGTTGCACTACAGTTTTTCAAGATGTTACCTTACCATTGGGAAATTACAGTAAAGTCTACAGAGGATCTGTTGTTGTACTTCTACAATTCTATGGGAATCCACAATTATCTCAACATTTAAAATTTAATATGAAAAGAACACAGATCTTTCCAGAATACTCTTCTAAATTTAAAGCAGTTATTAAATATATTTGAAATCCTTTAACAATAGTGCCTACAGAGGTCCTTAAATATCCTTTGACATTTTTTTAAATTAGGAAGGGGATAAATCACTTAGTCTATTATTAAACATAAAAAAATTCTGATCAAAAACAAGTGGATAGATCTTCTGGGAAGATGGCTGTGTGACCAGGGAGGCAGAAATCTCCTCCCCAAACCATATATATTTGTGAAAATATAACTACTTCTAAAAGAGAGACCAGAAGATACAGTACAACAGCCAGGCTACATCTACACCTGTGAGAACTCTGCGCCTCACAAAGCAGGTAAGATACAAACCTGTGGCCTGGCGGGAACCGAGCACTCCCCCACCCCAGCTCACCGGCGGGAGGAAAAAATCAGAGTGGGGAGGGAGTGGAAGCACAAGACTGCTAAATAACCAGCCCTGGTGGTCTGTATCAGGAGCACAGACACACATCGCGTGGTGTATCGGAGATTAGAGAAACAGAAGAGCAGGATCCGAGATGGAGACTGCAAGCGGGTCCCCTCTGCTGGCTCCCTGGGACAAAAGAAAAGCGGGCGCTTTTTAAGAGTCTTAAAGAGACAAGGGCCCAACAGCAGAACAAAATCACGCCAGCGTACTCAGCCCAGCAGGCTGGGAGTCTTGGGGAATTTTGGACTGCCTGGCTGGTGGCCGGGCAAAGCAGCCGTGCTGAGGCTTCCCACAGAGATCAACAGCCTGCCATTCATTTCCCCCAGCCAGCGCCACTGACAGATCCACCACAGCTGCGAAACAGCAGAGGACCGGCCCTGCCCACAGCAACCTCACAGAATCTACTCCTGGCTGGCGCGCAGCTAAGCAGGAAGGGTCCCAGAACCCAGAACAAGGGCTGGAAGGAGCCAAGGGGACCAGAATGCACCCAGCAAAACTGCAAACCCCTGCAGTGCTATAGGCTAGGCTGAGGCGGCCCCGGACACAGGCAGCTCAGGGATTGTCCCAGAGACTGGGAAACCAGCTCAGGTGCCTGAGAAGGACAAGGAGAACAACAAGCAGGAAGGGACTTTGTTCTCCCAGCTGACACACGTGGCACCTACCAGCAAACACTTCTATCACCATGAAAAGACAAAGGCATATGGTCCAGACAATGATCACACAGACAACCCCAGAGAGAGGGCCTGATGGGATAGACATACACAATTTTCCTGAAAAAGAATTCAGAATAAAAGTCATAACCATGATGAAGGATCTACAGAGAAATATGCAAGAGCAAAGGGAGGAAGTGAGGAAAGACAATGCAGAAATCAGACAAGCGATCAATCGACGGGCTCAGGAGCAGACAGGACGAGGTGCAAGAGACTGTTAATGGAATAGAAATCAGAGAACAGGAATACAGAGAAGCTGAGGCAAAGAGAGATAAAAGGATCTCTAGGAATGAAAGAATGCTAAGAGGCCTGTGTGACCAATCCAAACGGAACAGTATTCGCATTATAGAAGTACTAGAAGAAGAGAGAGAAAAAGGGATAGAAAGTGTCTTTGAAGAAATAATTGCTGAAAACTTCCCCAAGCTGGGGAAGGAAATAGTCTCGCAGTCCACGGAAGCCCACAGATTTCTCAACACAAGGGACCCAAGGAAGACAACACCAAGACACATAATAATTAAAATGGCAAAGATCAAAGACAAGGACAGAGTATTAAAGGCAGGGAGAGAGAGAAAAAAGATCACCTACAAAGGAAAACCCATCAGACTATCATCAGACTTCTCAACAGAAACCTTACAGGCCAGAAGAGAATGGCATGATATATTTAACGTAATGAAACAGAAGGGCCTCAAACCAAGAATACTGTATCCAGCACATTTATCATTTAAATTTTAGGGAGGGATTAAACAATTCCCAGAGAAGCGAAAGCTGAGGGAATTTGCCTCTCACAAACCACCCTCTACAGGATATCTTAAAGGGACTGCTCCAGATGGAAGCACTGCTAAGGCTAAAAAGATGTCACCAGAGAAAATAAAATCATAGCAAAGAAAGCAGACCATCCAAAGGCAAAAAGTAAAATCAACTACCAACAAAAACAGTCAAAGGAAATGTAAAAGAGTACAGTATAAAACACCTAGTATATAAAGAATGGAGGAGGAAGAATAAGAAGGGAGAGAAATAAAGAGACATCAGACTGTATTTATAATAGCTTAACAAGAGAGTTAAGTTAGACTGTTAGACAGTAAAGAAGCTACCCTTGAACCTTTGGTAACCATGAATCTAAAGCCAGCAATGGGAATAAGTACATATCTATCGATAATCACCCTAACTGTAAATGGACTGAATGCACCAATCAAAAGACACAGAGTTATAGAATGGATAAAAAAGCAAGACCCACCTATATGCTGCTTACAAGAGACTCACCTCAATCCCAAAGATAGATACACAGACTAAAGGTGAAGGAATGGAAAAAGATACTTCATTCAATAAACAAGGAGAAAAAAGCAGGTGTTGCAGTACTTGTATTGCACAAAATAGACTTCAAAACGAAGAAAGTTGCAAGAGACAAAGAAGGAAATTACATAATGATAAAGGGATCATTCCAACAAGAGGACATAACCATTATAAATATATATGCACCCAGCACAGGAGCGCCGACTTATGTGAAACAAATACTAACAGAATTAAAGGAGGAAATAGAAAGCAATGCATTCATTTTAGGAGACTTCAACATACCACTCACTCCAAAGGACAGATCAACCAGACAGAAAATAAGTAAAGACACAGAGGGACTGAACAACACACTAGAACAGATGGACCTAACAGACATCTACAGAACTCTACACCCAAAAGCAGCAGGATTCACATTCTTCTCAAGTACACATGGAACATTTTCCAGAAGAGACCACATACTAGGCCAAAAAAGAACTCAGTAAATTAAGAAATATTGAAATTCTACCAACAAACTTCTCAGATCACAAAGGTATAAAACCAGAAATAAATTGTATAAAGAAAACAAAAAGGCTCACAAATACATGGAGACTTAACATGCTCCTAAATAGTCAATGGATCAACGACCAAATTAAACAGAGATCAAGCAATATATGGAGACAAATGAAAACAACAACACAAAGTCGCAACTTCTGTGTGACACAGCAATGGCAGTTCTAATAGGAAAGTATATTACAATCCAGGCCTATTTAAAGAAGGAAGAACAATCCCAAATGAATAGTCTAACGACACAATTATTGAAATTGGAAAAAGAACAAACGAGGCCCAAAGTCTCTAGAAGGAGGGACATAATAAAGATTAGAGAAGAAATAAATAAAATTGAGAAGAATAAAACAATAGAAAAAATCAATGAAACCAAGACCTGGTTCTTTGAAGAAGTAAACAAAATAGATAAACCCCTAGCCAGGCTTATTAAGAGAAGAAGAGAATGGACACACATAAACAGAATCAGATTTGAGGAAGGAAAAATCACAATGGACCCCACAGAAGTACAAGGAATTATAAGAGAATACTATGAAAATCTATATGCTAACAAGCTGGAAAACCTAGAAGAAATGGACAACTTCTTAGAAAAATACAACCTTCCAAGTCTGACCAAGGAAGAACAGAAAACCTAAACAGACCAATTAGCAGCAACAAAATTGAATCGGTAATCAAAAAACTACCCAAGAACAAAACCCCGGGCCAGATGGATTCACCTTTGAATTTTACCAGACATATAGAGAAGAAATAATACCCATTCTCCTTTAGGTTTTCCAAAAATTAGAAGAGGAGGGAATACTTCCAAACTCATTCTATGAAGCCAGCATCACTCTAATACCAAAACCGGGCAAAGACCTCACCAAAAAAGAAAATTACAGACCAATATCCCTGATGAACATAGATGCAAAAACACTCAACAAAATATTAGCAAACCTAATTCAAAAATACATCAAGAGGATCATACACCATGATCAAGTGGGATTCATCTCAGGGATGCAAGGATAATAAAACATTCGAAAATCCATCAACATCATCCACTACATCAACAAAAAGAACAGAAGCCACATGATCATGTCCATTGATGCTGAAAAAGCATTTGACAAAATTCAGCATCCATTCATGATTAAAACTCTCAACAGAGTGGGTATAGACGGCAAGTACCTCAACATAATAAAGGCCATATATGACAAACCCACAGCTAACATATGACTTAACAACAAGAAGATGAAAGCTTTTCATCTAAGGTCGGGAACAAGACAGGGATGCCCACTCTCCCCCCTGTTATTCAACATAGTACTGGAGGTCCTAGCCAAGGTAATCAGACAAAACAAAGAAATACAAGGCATCCAGATTGGTAAAGAAGAAGTCAAATTGTCACTATTTGCAGATGACATGATATTGTACATAAAAAAACCCTAAAAAGTCCACTTCAAAACTACTAGAATATCTGAATTCAGCAAAGTTGCAGGATACAAAGTTAACACACAGAAATCTGTTGCTTTCCTATACACTAATGATGAACTAACAGAAAGCGAAATCAGGAAAACAATTCTATTCACAATTGCATGAAAAAAAATAAAATACATAGGAATAAACCTAATGAAGGAAGTGAAAGACCTGTACCCTGAAAACTACAAGACACTCCTAAGAGAAATTAAAGAGGACACTAACAAATGGAAATTCTTTCCATGCTCTTGGCTAGGAAGAATAAATTTTGTCAAAATGGCTATACTACCTAAAGCAATCTACAGATTCAATGCAATCCCTATCAAAATAGCAACAGTATTCTTCAATGACTGGAACAAATAGTTGTAAAATTCATATGGAACCACAAAAGACCCCGAATAGCCAACGGAATCCTGAGAACGAAAAATAAAACGGGGAATTACGCTCCCAGACTTCAAGCTCTACTACAAACTACAGTAATCAAGACAATTTGGTTTTGACACAAGAACAGACCCACAGACCAGTGGAACAGAAAATCCAAACATTAACCCAAACATATACGGTCAATTAATATATGATAAAGGAGCCTTGGATATACAATGGGGAAATGACAACCCTTCAGCAGCTGGTGTTGGCAAAACTGGACAGCTACGTGTAAGAGAATGAAACTGGACTACTGTCTAACCCCAGACACAAAAGTCAACTCAAAATGGATCAAAGACCTGAATGTAAGTCAGGAAACAATAAAACTCTTAGAAAAAAACATAGGCAAAAATCTCTTGGACATAAACATGAGCGACTTCTTCATGAACATATCTCCCCGGGCAAGGGAAGCAAAAGCAAAAATGAACAAGTGGGACTATGTCAAGCTGAACAGCTTCTGTACGGCAAAGGACACCATCAGTAGAACAAAAGGACATCCTACAGTATGGGAGAATATATTCATAAATGACGTATCTGATAAGGGGTTGACCTCCAAAATATATAAAGAACTCACGCACCTCAACAAAGAAAAAACAAATAACCCAATTAAGAAATGGGCAGTGGATATGAATAGACAGTTCTCTAAAGAAGAAATGCAGATGGCCAACAGGCACATGAAAAGATGCTCCACATCACTAATCATCAGAGAAATGCAGATTAAAACCACAATGAGATATCACCTCCCACCAGTGAGGATGGCCAACATCCAAAACACAAACAACAACAAATGTTGACGAGGATGTGGAGAAAGGGGAACCCTCGTACACTGCTGGTGGGAATGCAAATTAGTTCAACCATTGTGGAAAGCAGTATTGAGGCTCCTCCAGAAACTAAAAATAGAAATACCATTTGACCCAGGAATTCCACTCCTAGGAATTTACCCTAAGAATGCAGGAGCCCAGTTTGAAAAAGACATATGCACCCCTATGTTTATTGCAGCTGTTTACAATAGCCAAGAGATGGAAGCAACCTAAGTGCCCATCAGTAGATGAATGGATAAAGAAGAGGTGGTACATATACACAATGGAATATTATGCAGCCATAAGAAGAAAACAAATCCTACCATTTGCAACAACATGGACAGAGCTAGAGGGTATTATGCTCAGTGAAATAATCCAAGTAGAAAGACAAGTATCAAATGATTCCACTCATATGTGGAGTATAAGAACAAAGAAAAAAACTGAAAGAACAAAACAGCCACAGACTCACTGAACCCAAGATTGGACTAACAGGGAAAGGGACTGGGGAGGATGGGTGGGAAGGGAGGGCAAGGGGGTAAAAGGGGCATTACGTTTAGCAGACATAATGTTGGGGGGAGCACGGGGAGGGCTTTACAACTCAGAGAAGACAAATAGTGATTCTATAGCATCTCACTACGCTGATGGACAGTGACTGTAATGGTGTAGGTGGGGGGGACCTGATGAAGTGGGGCCTTTAGTAACCATAATGTTGCCCATGTAATTGTAGATTAATGATACCAAAAAACCAAAACAAAACAAAAGTGGATATATCTTTTTCAGTTACATAATTAGAAATTCATGTTAATCATTAATAGCAATGAAATTATCATCTTTCAGTCATTTATAGTTTGAGGACAGCTTATTTAAAACTTTAGCTACGAAAAATTATTACTTGTTCTTTTTTTATTTTCCATAAAATACTAGTTATGAGTTAGTATGCTTTGTATTACATAGGTTTAAGAAATCATAAATAATTTTAAGACATCTTTATAAAATTATAAGCAGTTCTACCAAGGCCTGGCTACCCCTATTAACTGCACTTTGAACTACTCCTTGGGATCAGTCCTAGGTCTTTAGTAACAAAGTGCTTTAAACGATGCATATAGAAAGTATTTTAGTTATGCAGAGTTTCGAATAATATTTGCTGAATTGAATTTATATTATAAAACTTTTTTATTCCACATCAATCTGCATATTTATGTAATATTGTTATAATACCAGTCAGTTCAATAGTCATCTCTAGTGGTGGGATTTTAGCAGAAATGTGTTTATCGAAAATCACAGTGCACACAGAAGCTTGGTAACCAAAATGGAAAAATGGGTTACTGGTTATGAATGAAGTTATTTTTCATTGTTGTTAATTAAAACACGACCAAAATAGAATAGATTCTTTTATGTTTATATTAACTGAAGATTTTATAGCTTTCATGGAAATAATTGCTATTTATCAGCTTTTAGAGTCTTAAAAACAATTTACATATAAAAACTTTTCATGGATGGGATCTTCTATAAACTTTCTTGCAAAGGAAAGGATAATTTCTTTTGGATTCAGTTCACTGACAGTTCCTGTTCTCAATATATTATTACTTTTTGACAGAATGTCAGCCAGGAATACTAGGAGGAAAGCCACCTGCATAGTAAATATCATTCTGGTATCTCATCTTATTTCCTCCAGTTGTGACAGTCAGTGGGTATATACTGTTCTCATAAGAGGCTATCTTGTAAAGAAAATACTGTTATGCTTATGATAGATGTTTTCCATAGATTTCAGAATCTAATTTTAAGATCATCACATTTATTTTTAAAAGTAAAATAGACAATAATTGTATTTTAATTGTATGAAGACATTTGGTATTTTTCCATAAATTTTTCTCTATGTCTACAGTATATGCAAATCTGAATCTATCTAATCTCCTTGCTATTTTAAAATTCTTGTTTTTTTGATATGGTAGGTATTAGTTTCTTGTGGCTACTGTAGCAAATTACCACAAACTGAATAGTTTGAAACAAATTTGTTCTCACAGTTCTGGGGCCAGAAACCCAAAATCAAGATGTCTATGTAGGCAGGGCCACATTCCCTACAGAAGCTCTGGGGAGAACCTATTTCCTGCCTTTTCTAGTTTTCTCCCCCATTAAAAAAAAATGAAATACACGTAACATAAAATTTATCATTGTAACTATTTTTAAGTGTGCAGTTCAGTGGCATTCACATTTATATTCGCCTTTTCTAGCTTTTCTAGATGTTGTCCCTTGGCTTTTGGCTGCATCACTGCAATTTCTGCCTCACTGTCATGTTACCTTGTGTTTGGGGGGGAGGGGGACGGGTATGTGGGTATGTGCGAAAACTCCCTCTATCTCTCTTTTAAGGATGATAGACTCTTTCTCCCATAATCCTTAACACAGATCTGGAAAAGTAACACTTTGTTTCTTGTTTTAAATTTTAATTGCCACAGTGTATTTATCCATTCACCTACTGAAAGACATCTTGGTTACTTCCAAGATTTGGCAATTATGAGTAAAGCTGCTATAAACTTATGTCTGTACAAAAATCAAGTAGAGGGATGTTTATAACAGCTTTATCCATAATTGCCAAACCTTGGAAGCAACAAAGGTATCCTTCAGTGAGTGGATGGATAAAATTGTGGTACATTAAACAATGGAGTATGTTAATAACAGGGTAGGAGAAGCATATGGAAAATTTCTGTATCTTCTCAATTTTGCTCTGAACCTAAAGCTGCTCCCCCCCCCCCAAAAATACTTAAAAAATTAAATTGCTGAAATCAAAGCTTGCTGTAATCTTGTCTGCTAGAATACACTCAAGATATGATTCTCCATCAGCCCTCCTTAGGGAAGTCCTCATTAGACACTTTGAAGAGAACTTTGATGTATTTCTAAAGGGGTAAGGGATTAAAATAACGTAACAAAATATGACCTTTGTCACCCCTAGAAGCTTTCTCTCAGTCCCTATATTCGAGCAAGTAGGGTACAAAACTATAGTTGCTTCATACATAGCAATCATCTGACTAATCACTAGCTTAAAAGGGAATTGCAAGCATTGATTTTAATGTGATCTTACATGATGTGAAATTGGGAACTAGTTATATGTAAAGTACAAATAAATGTGCATTGATTGAGTCTTTAACTGTCCTTAATGGATTGAATTCCAGCATGTGAAAATTTGTCTTAGAGTAGCATATGTTAGACTGATTTAAAGTTTAAATTAGGAAGCAGCTCTTAGATGATGAGAGTTGAGCCATTTTTCCAGTACATCAAAAAACACCTAAATAGTGTTAAAACTGTAAGAACAGACATGATTAAAATATTATTTACTTAGCACTAATTTATAATATGTATTTAAAAACATTTACAGCCTTTAAATGTTAATATTCATTTTGGTACTGAGAAAAACTTAACCCTTTTTAAAAGAATGATTTCTTCCAAAAATCATTATACAAACAGTTATTTCTGGGATATTGTGTTTAAACCTATTGTTAATTTAGCTCTTTTTTATTTTACTAGTTTTATATAGGCAATATGAACTGTAATCTTAATGCCTTTTTACATGTTAATTTTACTCTCATTTCATAATTGCTTTCTGGAAATTGGTAGCTTAAAAATAGAAGAGTAAATAAACAAGCTATTATAACCAATAAGTCAGTTGTGAATAGAATATGTTTAGTGCAAAAGGACTGCAAACAATTTTGAAATTTTTAGAAGGGCAAACTGACAATAACATAGCATTTCATTTTGAAACGAGGTCTTCATGCATCTTTATTTACAGATATATTCTTCAGGGAATGTACCTATCTTCTTTGTCTTTTTGAATGACATAGTTGAAAATTTAAGGCATTCATCAAAGCAGTTCCCCTGCCAATACTAGTCTGGTCCCTATGGGATTTTCTCAAGTGCTTTGTCTGGGCTAGCACTTAAGTGATGGGGCTTTCATTGCATTCCTGGGGTGATTATTTCATCATTAGTAGACTTCACTTTAGGAAAATGTTTTGCTTTGTTCAGATTTATGCTTTTATTGTGTTAATACTCTTTATACCACTCTTGTTCCCTTTGTTCCTTTTATTCATCCTCTTCTATGCCTCCACCCCCACTGCTATATTTATATTTATTTCAAGGTGATCTGTTCATTGTATAGAAAGCAGAATTTCTTTTGTGGAGTGATTCACATTACTGAAAAGTTCCTATTAGGCATATATAATGTTATTTAACTTTGAGTATATATTGTGAAACATAGTATTAGTATGTTATATAATTAGGAGTTTGTGCCAGTGTCATCTGAAACAAATAAATACAAATTGTACTTTTGCTTGTATCATCACATTTCATGTAGTTGAGTAAATGATAGCTCTATTCATCATACATGTCTTCACATTATGTATTTTGTGTAATAGCTCATTTCTGACAGAATTTTATGCTCTTATTTGTGTCTCATATTTCTAAACATTTAGCAGGTAATATTTGAGATAAATAGAATTTAAAAAACTAACAGTGTACTGTTAGTATTTTTAATGTGTTTTTAGCGTAATTTGGAAAACAAAGCATTACAGCTAAAAAAATTTAAATCTGAAAAAAATAAGACTCAAGGCTTATGGCTTTCAGGACATCCTTGGTATTTAAGAATTTTATATTGGTGTACTGCCCAAGTTTGTGACATAATGTAATTTTTTCTCAAGGCATAAGTTTAAATCCTGTATACCACAAAGGATATTCTGTGGGAGTTAAGTCACTTACTAAGTGAGCAAGCAAATTTGATAAATTGATATCTCAAAACAGCTTTGTTGTTTTGCAACCTACCCATCTGTTATATACAAAAACTATTAAGAAGTAATAAAACTACTTCTTTGTGAAAATGGTTATCCATAAGAAAATAAAAATGTGCTAGTGATGAACCAGCATTAAGAAACAACATGTAAAATGTAAACATTAAGCAATTTAATTATTACCATGTGGACATGCCATTTATTACCATGCCATTTATAGTATTTCTCAAGATTAAAATATTTTCAGTGATGTGCTGTAAAAATAATCAAAAGTGATTCCTGATATATACTAACATACACAATCAAATTAAGTTCCTTCCTGAGATAATATTTTACAAAATGAAGAGGTATAAAAAATCAAGGAATCTTACTAAAAAGTTTTTATTAGTTGAAGGAGGAACTACTGAAGCTAGGGAACATCTCTTATACCTATGACTCAAAACATATCCAGAACTGAAATCCTCAATATTTATTTGGTAAAGTTTTGATTATTACAAAAGAATATACTTTAAGGTATATGCAACCTTAAATATATCACTAAATATTAAATATATCACTAAAAACCTTTTGGTCATGTAACTAGAGGTATATGTACACATGTATATCATTTTCCTTTCTTTTTTATGAATTGAATTACAGTTATCTATGCTATTAAATGCTCACCCCAACTGGTGTAGATACTGTCAACATACAAAGATGTTACAAAACTATTGGTTGTATGTTTCATGCTGTACCTTCGTCCCTGTTACTAATTTATATTATGGTTGAGATTTTGTGCTCTTTATCCCCTTCCCCTGTTTAACCCACCCACTCCAACCCCTCTCCCATGGTAGCCGCCAGCCACTTCTCAACATCTATGAGTCTATTGCTGTTTTGTTCATTTGTTTTTATTATTAGATTCCACATATAAGTGAAATCAGATGGTATTTTTCTTTCTTTGACTGGCATACTTCACTTAGCACAATACCCTCTAGGTCCATTCATGTTGTTGCAGATGGCAGGATTTCTTTTTTTAATGGCTGAATAATATCCCATTGTATATATGTATCACATCTTCTTTATCCATTCATCTATTGATGGACGTTTTGGTCACTTCCATATCTTGGCTATTATAAATAAAATGGCAATAAACATAGAAGTGTATATATATTTTCAAATCGGGGATTTTGTTTCTTCAGGTAAATTCCTAGATGTGGAATTAATGGGTTATATGATATTTCTATTTTTAGTTTTTTAGGAACCTCTCTACTGTTTTCCATAGTGGCTGTACCAGTTTGCATTCCCACCAACAGTAGGAGGGTTCCCTTTCTCTACATCCTCGCCAACATGTGTTACTTCTTGTCTTTTGTATAGTGGCCATTCTAACCGGTGTGAGATGGTATCTCATTGTGGTTTGATTTGTGTTTCACTAATGATCAGTGATGTTGAACATCTTTTCATGTGCTTTTTGGCCATCCGTATGTCTTTGGAAAAATGTCTATTCAGGTCCTTTTTCCTTTTTTTTAATTGGGTTATTTGGTTTTTTGATATTGAATGGTATGAGTTCTTTATATATTTTGGGTGAGTTCTTTATATATTTATATATTTTGTTAGTCCCTCATTGGATATATTATTTGTGAATATATTCTCCCATACCTAGGTTGCCTTTTTGTTTTTCCTTTGCTGTGTGAAGCTTTTTAGTTTTAGGTAGCTCCACTTGTTTATTTTTTCTTTTGTTTCCCTTGCTCTGGAGACATATCCAGAAGAAAAATTATTCATACTTATGTTCAAGAGATTTTTGCCTTTGTTTTCTTCTAAGAGTTTTATGGTTTCATGTCTTATATTCAGGTCTCTGATTCATTTTGAGTTTACTTTTGTGTGTAGTCTTAGGGAGTAATCCAATTTCATTCTTTCCATGTCACTGTCCAGTTTACTCAACAGTATTTATTGAAGAGATTGTCTTTTCCCCATTATGTGTTCTTGTTTCCTTTGTATATATTAATTGACCATATTTGTGTGGGTTTATTTCTGGGCTTTGTTCTGTGCTATTGATCTATGTGTCTCTTGTGCTAATCCGTAATGTTTTGATTACTGTAGCTTTGTAGTATAACTTGAAGTCAGGTGTCATGATATCCCCAACTTTGTTCTTTCTCAGGATTGCTTTGGCAATTTAGGGTCCTTTGTGGTTCCATATAAATTTTAAGATGATTTGCTTTAGTTTGTTGAAAAATGCCAGTAGTGTTCTGATAGGGATTGCATTGAATCTATAAATTGCTTTGGGCAGATGGCCATTCTGACAATATTAATTTTTCCTGTCCATGAGCCTGGGCTAGGTTTCCATTTATTTGTATCTTCCTTAATTTTTCTCATCAGTGTCTTATCATTTTCAGAGTACAGGTCTTTCATGTCCTTGGTTAGATTTATTCCTTTGATGCAATTGCAAATGGAATTATTTTCTTAATATGGATATTATTTTCTTAATATCTCTTTCTGCTAGCTCATCATTAGTATATAGGAATACAAGAGATTTCTGTGTATTAATTTTGTATCCTGCAACTTTGCTGAATCCACTTATTCTAATAGTTTTTTGGTGGAGTCTTTAGGGTTTTCTATATATAATATCATGTCATCTACAAATAGTGACTGTTTTACTTCTTCCTTACCAATTTGGATGCTTTTTATCTCTTTGTGTTGTCTGTTTCTCATGCTTAGGACTTTCAGTATTATGTTGAAAAGAAGTGGTGAGAGTGGACATCCTTGTCTTGTTCCTGTTCTTAGAGGAAAAGCTTTCAGCTTTTCTCTCTCTCACTCTCTCTGTTTATATGCAATGAAGTGCACAGATTTTAAATTTACCATTTGGTGACTTTTGAAGATGTAAACACTTATGTTATCACCACCTCAATCAAGATACATAACCTTAGAACCTCAGAATGTTTGCTTGTGTCCCTATCCGTTTAATTCCATCTCCCATGGGAACTACTCTTCTGATTTCTTTCATGATGGACTAGTTTTACCTATTCTTGCACTTTATGTAAGTAGAATCATATACTGTATAATCTTATGTGGCCAGTTTCTATTCCTCAGCATAACATCTGTGAGAGTCACCCATGTTGGTGCCTTTAGATAATTCATTCCCTCATTGTTGAACCATATTCTGTATATTGGAAGCCTATAGTTGGAATCATATGTTAATATGCATTTAATTTTCTTCCATGTCTGTGTGGCTTGATAGCTCATTTCTTTTTTAGTGCTGAATAATATTCTATTGTCTGGGTGTGCCACAATTCATCCAATCACCTACTAAAGGACATCTTGGTTGCTTCAAGTTTTGGCAATTATCAATAAATCTGCTGTACACATCAATGTGCAGATTTTTATGCAGTTATAATTTTACAACTCCTTTGGATAAACACCAAGGAGTATAATAGTTGTATCATATGATAAGAGTATATCTGTCTAGTTTTGTAAGAAACTGCCAAACTGTATTGCTGAGTGGCTGTACCATTTTGCAATCCCACCAGCAATGAGTGGTCCTACTGCCTGGATAAGTTATGTTTGTTCCTTTGATAATACTACTCTTACCCAACTCACCAAATTGCTTTATTTCTCCTAGTGATATATGCTGTGTCACACACACATCAGTATCAGCCTAAGCTATACTGTATCTCAGACATACAAATTAAGAGATGAAGGTATTGGAAATTAAATCGCTATAACCTGTTAAGTTTTATGCAATTTTTGTTAGTACAGAATTCTGAGATTAATACAGGCATACCTTGGAGTTACTGTGGATTTGGGTTCCAAATCACTGCAATAAAGCAAATACTGCAATAGTTTTTCAGTGCATATAAAAACCTATTTTGCAGAGGCCTATTAAGTGTGCAATAGTCTGAAATATTTCAAGCATTCCCAAAATGTGACACAGAGTCATGAAGTGAACAGAAGCTGTTGAAAAATGGTACCGTTAGACTTGCTTGATGCAGGGTGGCCACAAGCCTTCAGTTTGTAAAACTCTTAATACCTGCAAAGTACACCAAGAAGTACATTAAGATAGAGTATGCCTTAACAGAGAGAAGAAAATATGTTAGCAGTTAAAATGGAAAATATGAAAATAATCAATTTTAAGATAGATAAAATGTTTTGAAACTTTTCAAGGTTATTAAAATTCTTCCATACCTTCATTACATGAAAAAAATGATTACTAATTACAGTGTCATTGATATTTTTAAATCATATTTTGATCTATTTGCAAGGCAGATAATTCCCTTTCTTTAGAGAGAGACTCTCCATCAAATACCCTTTAGACAGGGTATTTGGTGAGTATAAGACAGTTTGAAGACAGTAGGGATATTTGACTTAGAACAGTAGCGCAAGCTATTTGAAAGACATCCATAATTGTTCCAGAACACTGCCATGTGACTGAAACAGGTGGGCACCTGAAAGAAGAAACATTTGAATTTAGGAAATTTGGTGAAGATGAAATATAGCATGTCCAAGGTATGAATGTATGTAAGAGACAAGACTTTTTGCTCTGATAATAGATGAAGAACCAAGGTGCTTCCCATGATGTTATTTCACACAGGTTTAATTACTTTTTTTTATTTTACAGATGTTTTCCTGTATGGAAAATATGGCAGTTAGCCAGTAGTCATGAAAACTTGGGAGGGGGAGAGTAGAAAATCTCAGAAAAATTGTATTTGATAATAAAAATCTTTTGGAGTAAGCTATTAGAGTGTTCTTTGTGGCAAAATTCACATTGTGAAAGCTTTCAGACTTAGACTTTTTGATGTTATTTCCAAATAAGATTTTACCTGCAGTTTCACAGATATCCTGGTAGGATGAAAGATAGCATTTTATCTTACCACTTAAAATTTGGATCCCATTACCAGATCATATCACCTATCTTGCACTATGAATATTTCAGAGTTTCTGTTTATTACAATCATAAATGCATAATTTTATTATGATCCTAAATGCATAAAATTTTACACTAAACACAGTTATAAATGCATATAATTTTATGTTAAACCAATAATTTGTAAAATGTAAACATTTAGAAGAGTTTCTAATTTTTAAGACCTTGTTTGGTACTTCTCATTTTTAATATGTCTTGAGCTAAAAGACCGAAAATAACAAATATGGGAGTGGCTCTGAATATTATTTTCAAATTTTGTCTTTTTTCTGAGAGGCCTGTAAAGGGAACTTTGAATGATAGGGTATACCATTTGAATTGTATCTATCAGAGAATATTAAATATTTTGAAGGAACAAAAAGAGGAAAAAGCTAAAGTGGACTATGCATGTGATTGTACAACAATCTTTCAAATTCATGATCGAATATATTGATCATGTTTTACAACCCTTTAATGCATTTCTTACTAATTACAGATATGTATGTGCAGTGTCTAATTGGAAAGTAGTCTCTTCAATTCTGCATTTACTCATATTTTCCTGAAATGTTCTAGGTATTGATGGTAACAGCCTCTTTGTTCCAAGGTATCAAATGTTTCATAATTCAAAGTGAGATTATATGTTTATGTATGCACATATCACCATTGTACCACAAAGCATGGGTGGTTGTATCCTGTGAAATTATTTATTCTTGATTCAGAAAGTGTTCTTTAAGAATTCTAATCAGGTGGCATTTTCATGTAGGAAGTCAGTTACAGTTGCCTCTGATTAGAGTGTTCCTGCTTTTCTTCTCAGTGTATTTCTGCAGCTTATCTTTTGGTTGTTTAAAGACTGCTATCACCTCAGTGCCACAAGAAATGGTGCAGACCTCTCCTTCATTTTTTTAAAACTTCACCCACTTAAGAAGGAGACCAAATTTAACTTTGATTAATTGGAAATAACTACTTCTAAAATGTATCATGATATTCTATAACTGATTTTTCAGCACTTAATATAGCATTTAGATGAGCCAGGGCTATTATTAACTGCTTTGCAAATATAGGCTAATTTAATAATAATAACAATTGTATGAGGTTGATATCATAATCATCCCCATTTTGTAGTTGAGAAAACTGATACACAGAGGCACATGGCTAGTTAAGTGGCCATAGGTTCTCAGTTCTTTTTATTGTCAGGTGAAAAATCAAAACCTTTTCCCTTAAAAAGAGGCCCTATGATTACAAATCAAATGTTTTAATAGATAAGAGAACAAAAATAATACCTGATTGAAGAAGTCTATGGAATCCCTTAATATTTATCAATATACTAAACTTCCATTTATTTTATTTCAATACAAATCAGTTACATTTTGGGTATTTTCCTAGACCTCAGTAGAATTAGGTGTTAATAAAGGACCAGGTTACTCATGAAGTACTATTTTTTCCTTCACTCAGCATATTTGCTCATTTGTCTTGTCTATTTGAAGTATAAAGAACTTCAATAAATAGGCTGTATCTCCTGTCTTGGCCTTGAATCTGCCGTCATAACTTCATCTGAGTTTGGTATAGTGAACAGTTTGGCTTACTGATATCAGCAATTGTTTGGTATTTTCAGCTAAAGTTCTGAGTTGGCATCTATCTTTATAATCGTGTTCAGTCTTTTTGGATACCAATTGAAATCAAATGCTTGTGTAAAATTTAAGCTCATTTATTTTCTGCAAGGAAGATGCTAATTGCTCCTGATGTTGGTTTCCTTACTTGCTGTCATTATTTTTAACTAAATAATTATAAACTTTCTAAACTTCACTATTTTTTTTAGGTACATTGATATACAATCTTATAAAAGTTTCATGTGAGCAATATTTTGGTTACTACATTCACCCACATTATCAAGTCCCACCCACACCCCATTGCACCCACTGTCCATCAGCATTGTAAGATGCTAGAGTCACTACTTGTCTTCTCTGTACTATAGTGCCTTCCCTGAGACACTGCTATATTATGTGTGTTAATCAAAATTCCCCGTTATCCCCTTCTCCCTCCCTCCATTCCACCCATCCTCCCTGCACCCTTCCCTTTGGTAACTGCTAGTTCCTTCTTAGAGTCTGTGAGTCGGCTACTGTTTTGTTCCTTCACTTTTGCTTTGTTACTGTACTCCACAAATGAATGAATTCATTTGGTACTTGTCTTTCTCCACCTGGCTTATTTCACTGAGCATATACCCTCTCGCTCCATCCATGTTATTGCAAATGGTAGGATTTGTCTTCTTCTTATGGCTGAGTAATACTCCATTGTGTATACGTACCACTCTTCTTTATCCATTCATCTGTTGATGGAAATTTAGGTTGCTTCCATGTTTTGGCTTTTGTAAATACTGCTGTGATAAACATAGGGGTGCATAGGTCTTTTTGAATCTGGGACCTTGTTTTCTTTGGGTAAATTCCTAGGAGTGGAATTTCTGGGTCAAATGGTATTTCTATTTTTAGTATTTTGAGGAACCTCCATATTGCTTTCCACAATGGTTGACCTTATTTACATTCCCATCCACTGTGTAGAATGGTTCCCCTTTCTCCACATTCTTGCCAGCATTTGTTGTTGCTTGTCTTTTGGATGTTGGCATCCTAACTGGTGTGAGGTGATATCTCATTGTGGTTTTAATTTGCATTTTCCTGATGATTACCAATGTGGAGCATCTTCTTATGTACCTGTTGGCCATCTGAGTTTCTTCTTTGGAGAATTGTCTGCTCAGATCCTCCACCCATTTTTTAATTGGGTTATTTGCTTTTTGGGTGTTGAGGCAAGTGAGTTCTTTATATATTTTGGATGTAAACTCCTTATTGCATATGTCATTTACGAATATATTCTCCTATACTGTAGCATGCCTTTTTGCTCTACTAATGGTATCCTTTGCTGTAGAGAAGCTTTTTAGTTTGATATAGTCCCATTTGTTCATTTTTGCTTTTGTTTCCCTTGCCTAAGGAGATGTGTTCAGGAAAAAGTTGTTCATGTTTATATTCAAGATAGTTTTGCCTATGTTTTCTTCTAAGAGTTTTATGGTTTCATGACTACATTCAGGTCTTTGATCCATTTTGAGTTTCCTTTTGTGTATGAAATTTAACACTAATCCAGTTTCATTATCTTTCATGCAGCTGTCCAGTTTTGCCAACACCAGTTGGTGAAGAGGCTGTGATTTCCTATTTTATATCCATGGCTCCGTTATTGTATATCAATTAGCCATATATATGTGGGTTTATATCTGGGCTCTCTATTCTATTCCATTGATCTATGGGTCTGTTCTTGTGCCAGTACCAAATTGTCTTGATTACTGTGGCTTTGTAGTAGAGCTTGAAGTTGGGGAGCATAATCCCCCTAGCTTTATTCTTCTTTCTCAGGATTGCTTTGGCTATTGGGGTCCTTTGTGGTTCCATATGAATTTTAGAACTATTTGTTCTACTTTGTTGAAGAATGCTGTCGGTATTTTGATAGGGATTGCACTGAATCTATAGATTGCTTTAGGCAGGGTGGCCATTTGGCAATATTAATTCTTCCCATGCAAGAGCATGCGATATATCTCCATTTATTGGAGTCTTCTTTAGTTTCTCTCATGAGTGTCTTATAGTTCTCAGGGTATAGGTCTTTTACCTCGTTGGTTACATTTTTTACTGGGTATTTTAGTCTTTTTGATGAAATTCTAAATGAAGTTATTTTCCTGATTTCTCTTTCTGCTGCTTCATCATTAGTATATAGGAATACAACAGATTTCTCTGTATTAATTTTGTATCTTGCAACTTTGCTAAATTCACTTAGTAGTTTAATAGTCTTTGGGTAGATATTTTAGGGTTTTTTATGTACCATATCATGTCATCTGCAAACAGGGACTGTTTAACTTCCTCCTTACTAATATGGATGCCTATTATGTCTTTGTGTTGCCTGATTGCCATGGCTAAGACCTCCAGTACTATGTTGAATAAAAGTCGTGTGAGTGGGCATGGTTGTCTTGTTTCCCATCTTAGAGGAAAGGCTTTTGGCTTTTCGCTGTTAAGTATGATGTTGTTTGTGGATTTGTCATTTATGGGATTTATTATGTTGATGTACTTGCCCTAAACTCATTTTGTTGAGAGTTTTTATCGTGAAGGATGTTGAATTTTGTTGAATGGTTTTTCAGCATCTGTGAGGATGATTATGTGGTTTTTGTTCTTCTTTTTGTTGATATGATGGATGATGATGAATTTTCAAATATTGTACCATCCTTGCATCCCTGGAATAAATCCTTCTTGATCATGATGGATGATCTTTTTGATGTATTTTTGAATTTGGTTTGCTAATAATTTGTTGAATATTTTTGCATCTATGTTCATCAGAGATATTTGTCTGCAATTTTCTTTTTTTGTGTTGTCTTTGCCTGGTTTCGGTATTAGAGTGATGCTGGCCTCATACCATGAGTTTGCAAGTATTCCCTCTTCTACTTTTTTGAAAACTTTAAGGAGGATGGGTATTAGGTCTTCACTAAATGTTTGATAATATTCAGCAGTGAAGCCATCTGGTCCAGGTATTTAGTTCTTAGGTAGTTTTTTGAATACCGATTCAATTTCATTCTTGATAATTGGTCTGTTCAGATTTTGTTTCTTCCTAGGTCAGCCTTGGAAGGTTGTATATTTTTAGAAAGTTGTCCATTTTTCTAGGTTATCCAGTTTGTTAGCATATAATTTTTCATGGTATTCTCTAATAATTCTTTGAATTTATGCAATGTCCATAGTGATTTTTCCATTCTCATTTCTGATTTTCTTTATGTGTGTAGACTCTTTTTTCTTGATAAATCTGGCTGGGGGGTTATTTTCTCCAAGAATCAGCTCCTGCTTTCATTGACTCTTTCTATTGCTTTATTCTTCTCGATTTTATTAATTTCTGCTCTCATCTTTAGTATGGGCCTCATTCTGCTGCCTTTGGGATCATTTGTTCTTTTTCTAGTTTTGTTAATTGTGAGTTTAGGCTATTCATATGTGATTGAACTTCTTTCTTGAGGTAAACCTGTATTGCAGTATACTTCCCTCTTGGCACGGCCTTCTCTGTGGAGTGTGGTATTATTGTTTTCATTTGTGTCTATATATTGCTTGATCTCATCTTTTATTTGGTTATTGATCCACTGATTATTTAGAAGCATGTTGTTAAGCCTCCATGTGTTTGTGGGCTTTTCGTTTTTTGTGTGTAATTTTTTTCTAGTTTCATACCTTTGTGGTCTGAGAAGCTGGTTGGTACAATTTCAATCTTTTTGAATTTACTCTGAATCTCTGGCTCTTTTTGTGGTCTGGTGTATGATCTGTTCTTGAAAATGTTCCATGTGCACATGAGAAGAATGTGTATCCTGCTGTTTTTGGGTGGAGTGTTCTGTTGATGTCTGTTCAGTCCATCTGTTCTAATGTGTTGTTCAATGCCCGTGTCTCTTTACTTATTTTCTGTCTTGTTGATCTGTCCTTTGGAGTGAGTGGTGTGTTGATGTCTTCTAAAATGAATGCATTGCATTTTATTTCCCCCTTTAATTTTGTTAGTATTTGTTTCACATATGTAGGTGCTCCTGTGTTGGGTGCATAGATATTTATAATTGTTATATTCTCTTGTTGGACCGACCCCTTTATCATTATGTAATGTCCTTCTTTGTCTCTTATTGCTTTCTTTGTTTTGAAGTCTATTTTTTCTGATAAAAGTACTGCAACTCCTGCTTTGTTCTCCCTATTAGTTGCATGAAATATCTTTTTCCATTCCTTCACTTTTATTCTGTGTATGTGTTTGGGTTTGAAGAGAGTCTCCTGTCAGCAGCATATGGACGGGTCTTGTTTTTTAATCCCTTTGGTGACTCTAGGTCTTTTGATTGGTGTATTCAGACCATTTACATTTAGGGTGATTATCGATAGGTATGTACTTATTGCCATTGAAGGCTTTAGATTCATTGTTACCAAAGGTTCAACGGTAACTTCCTTACTGTCTAACAGTCTATTTTAACTCACTTAGTATGCTATTACAAACACAATCTAAGGTTTCTTTTTTTTTCCTCCTCCATTCTTTATATATTAGGTATCATATACTGTAGTCTTTGTCTCTCCCTTGACTGACTTTGGAGGCAGTTAATTTGATTTTGCATCTGACTAGTAATTATTATTATACTTTCTTTTCTGTGGTTTATTTTCTCTGGTGACAGCTATTTAACCTTAGGAACTTCCCTCTGTAGCAGTTCCTTTAAAATACACTGTAGACATGATTTTTGGGAGGTAAGTTCTCTCAGCTTTTGTTTATCTGGAAATTATTTAATCCCTCCTCATTTAAATGATAATGTTGCTTAGTAGCGTATTCTTGGTTTGAGGCCCTTCTCCTTCATTGCATTAAATATATCATGCCACTCCCTTCTGACTTGTAAGGTTTCTGTTGAGAAGTCTGATGATAGCCTGATGCGTTTTCCTTTGTATGTGATCTTTTTCCTCTCTCTGGCTGCTTTTAAAAGTGTGTCCTTATCCTTGATCTTTGCCATTTTAATTATATGTCTTGGTGTTGTCTTCCTTGGGTCCCTTATGTTGGGAGACCTGTGCACCTCCATGGCCTGAGAGACTATCTCCTTCCCCACATTTGGAAAGTTTTCAGCAATTACCTCCTCAAAGGCACTTTCTATCCCTTTTTCTCTCTCTTCTTCTTCTGGTACCCCTATAATGTGAATATTTTTCTGTTTGGATTGGTCACCCAGTTCCCTAAATAGTCTTTCCTTCCTAGGGATCCTTTTTTCTGTATGCCTCAGCTTCTTTGTATTCCTATTCTCTAGTTTCTATTCCATTTGCTGACTCCTCTACTACATGAATCTGCTTTTAAATCCCTCCATTGTATGTTTCATTTCAGATATTGATTCCCTTAATGATTTAATCTCATTCCTGAATTTGTCCCTGAGTTCTTGAATATTTTTCTGTACCTCCATGAACATATTTATGATTTTTATTTTGAAATCTCTTTCAGGAAGATTGATGAGTTCAGTTTCACTTGGTACTTTTTCTGGTGTTTGTTGGATTTTAGGTTGAAACAGGTTCATTTGACATTGCATATTTGTATGTGGTTCCCTCTAATGCCCAAAAGTTCTACTCTCTGGATCTGCACAGCCTCTGGAACAATAGCCGTGGTCACAGGGGAGTGGTGCTGGTGTCTGGAAGGAGGAAAGTGCTGTTTCTGCTTCCCTGCTGCTGTGCATGTCTCCACTGCCAGAACCTGTGGACAGAGTGTACAGGTGTAAGCCTCTATGGTTTGTGTTTGTAGCTGCTGTACGTGGGGCCTCCCTCTAGCTGGCCTGACACTAGGGCAGGCACTGCCAGTTTGTGAGCCGTGCCGGCTGGCCAGGAGGAAGGTAAAGCAGGCAGCATATCACGGTTGCGGGCATCAGAGCTGTGTAGACAGCCAGGGGAATGAAGCACCTGAAGCTCCTGAAAGTTCTTAACCTGCTAGGCAGAGTGCACCCTATTTTGTCCACCTTTCGTTTCTCCTGAGCAGGAAGCTCTGTGCAGTCCTACCCCCTTTAGCAACCCTCTTGCTGTTAGCAAGTTTCTCAGACTACCCACCTTTCTTTTGTCCCAGAGCAGCTGGATGTGGATCCTTGTTTTCCACAAGTGGCTGAAAATTTACTCCTTCCAGGTATTCTGCCTGTCTTAGCTTTTCAACCCCACCAATCTCCAGAGCACCATGCAGTGTAGGTTTGTGCTCCCAGAGCAGATCTCCAGAGCTGGGTGTTTAGCCATACTAGGCCTCCACCACTACCCCCTCCATTTTTCTTCCTCCCACCAGTGATGTAGGGTGGGGGAAGGGCTTAGGTCCTGCCAGATCACAGCTTTGGTGCCTTAACCTGTTCCGTGAGGTCTGTTATTTTCTCCAGGTGTATTCAGTCTGGCATAGCCTTCTTTCCTGTTTCTCTTTCAGGATTAATTGTATTAACTATATTTTCATATTATATGTGGTTTTGGAAGCAGCCTCTGTCTGTCCTCTCACACCGCCATCTTTAATCCTCTTCCCCCTTTAATTGTTAGTATTTCATATATTTATGTGCTCCTATATTGGGTGCATAGATATTTATAATGGTTATATCCTTTTGGTGGACTGACCCCGTTATCATTATGTGGTGTCCTTCTTTGTCTCCAGTTACTTTCTTTGTTTTGAAATCTATTTTGTCTGATATAGGTACTGCAACTCCTGCTTTTTTTGTCCCAATTATTTGTATGAAATATCTTTTTCCATCCCCAAACTTTTAGTCTTTGTATATCTTTGAGTTTGATGTGAGTCTCTTGTTGCCAGCATATAGATGGGTCTTTAATTTTTTAACTGTTCTGTAACTCTGTGTCTTTTGATTGGTGCATTCAGTCCTTTTGCATTTAGAATGATTATTGATAGATATGTACTTATTGCCATTACATGCTTTTGATTTGTGGTAATCAAAGGTTCAAGGGCAGCTTCTTTACTATCTAACAGTCTGTTCTGAACTTGCTTATTACACTATTTCAAACACAATCTGAAGGTTCTTTTTGTTTTCTCCCTTCTTTTTCTTCCTCCTCACTCTTTATATATTAGGTATCATATTCTGTACTCTTTGTGTATTCTTTGACTGAGTTCATCGATAGTTGATTTAATTTCACATTTGCTTAATACTTTGCAGGTTTACTTTCTTTAATGTGGTTTTATTTTATCTAGTGACAGCTACTTAGCCTTAGGAGCACGTCCATCTAGAGTAGTCCTTTTAAAGTGTACTGTGGAGATTGTTTGTGGGTATTAATTCCCTCAACTTTTGCTTATCTGGAAATTGTTTAATCCCTGCTTCAAATATAAATGATAATCTTGCTGGGTAGAGTATTCTTGGTTGGAGATCCCTCTGTTTGATCGTGTTAAATATATCATGCCACTCCCTTTTGGCCAGTAAGGTTTCTGAGAAGTCAGCTATAGCCTGCTTGGATTTCCTTCATAAGTGATCTTCTTTTTCTCTCTGGCTGTTTTCAATACTCTTTCCTTGTCCTCGATCTTTGCATTTTCAAGTACTGTATATCTTGGTGTTGTCTTCCTATGGTTCCTTGTGTTGGGAGATATCTGTACTTCCATATACTGAGAGACTATTTCCTTCCCTAGATTTGGGAAGATTCAGCAATTATTTCCTCAAAGTGACTTTCTATCCTTTTCTCTTTCTCTTCTTCTTCTGGTACCCCTATAATGACAATATTTCTTTCTTTGGATTGGTCGCACAGTTCTCTTAGTATTCTTTCATTCCCAGCTATTCTTTTTTCTCTATGTGCCTCAGCTTCTTTGTTTTCCTGTTCTCCATTTTCTATTGCATTTATTGTCTCCGCTACCTCATCTAATCTGCTTTTAAATCCCTGCAGTGTATGTTTCAAGTACTGTATTCTTCAGTGTTTCTATCTCTTTCTTGAAGTCCTCCCTGAGATCTTGCATATTTTTCTGTAGCTCTGTGAGCATGTATATTATTTTTATTTTGAAATCTTTATCAAGAAAATTGGTGATTTCCGTTTCACTTAGCCTTCTTTCTGATGTCTTTTCCTTTGGTTTTGTTTGGGCACATGAATGTTCTTAATGGTATATAGAGTGGTGAATCCTTTCCAGGAAGTTTTCAATTTACTTTGCCGAAGTCCATCTGAGGAATCACTATCAATGGCAGTTATATCCTTATTTGTATTTAATATGTGTTTCTTAAATGTATGTTTTTCTTTAAAGTCAAAATTACTCCTTGATCCATGGGCTGCAGAATGGAATTTTTGTTGGTAGCTATGAAAACAACATTAATCTTATTGTACATCTCCATCAGAGCTCTTGGGTGACCAAGTGCATTGTTATTGAACTGTAAATATTTTGAATGGAATCTTTTTCTGAGTAGTAAGCCTCAACAGTGGGGTTAAAAGGTTATATAAAATATGTTGTAGACAGATGTGCTGTACTGTTATCCATGCTTTGTTGTTCCATTTATAGAGCATAGGTTGAGTAGATTTTGCATAATTCTTAAATGCCCTAGAATTTTGCAAATGGTAAATTAGCATTGGCTTCAACTTAAAGTCACTAACTCCTAACAAGACAGTCGGTGTGTCTCTGAAGTTTTGAACCCAGGCATGGACTTCTTTTCTCTAACTATGAAAATTCTAGGTGGCTTCTTGCAAAAGAAGGCTGTTTTATCTACATTGAAAGATCGTTCTTTAGTGTAGCCTCCTCCAGTGACTATTTTAGCTCAGTCTGTAAATAACTTGCTACACCTGCTCCATCAACACCTGCTGCTTCACCATGCACCTTTATGTTATGGAGATGTCTTTCCTTAAATCTCATGAACCAATTTCTGCTAGCTTCAAATTTTTATTGTGCAACTTCCTCACCTCTCTCAGCCTTCACTGAATTGAAGAGAGTTAGGGCCTTTCTCTGGATTAGGTTTTGGCTTAAGGGAATTTTGTGGCTGGTTTGATCTTCTATCCAGACCACTAAAACTTTTTCCATATCATAAATAAAGCTCTTCACTTTCTTATCATTCATGTGTTCACTGGAGTAGAACTTTCAGTTTCCCTCAAAAACTTTTCCTTTGTATTAACATTTGGCTGCTTGGTGCAAGAGGCCTAACTTTTACACTGTTTTGCCTTTAGACATGCCTTCCTCACTAAGCTTATCATTTCTAGCATTTGACTTAAAGTGACAGATGTGCAACTCTTCTTTTCACTTGAACACTTAGAGTACATTGTAGGATTATTAATTGGTCCAATTTTAATATTGTTGGGTCTCTGGGAACTGGGAGGACTGAGGAGAGGAAGAGAGAGGAGGGAACAGCCTGTCAATGGAACAGTCAGAGCATACACAACATTTATCAATTAAGTTCACTGTCTTACATGGGCATTGTCTGAGATGCCCAACAACAGCAACATCAAAGATCACTGGTCATAGATCACCATAACAGATGTAATGAAAAAGTTTGAAATGTGAGAACTACCAAAATGTGACAGACATGAAGTGAGAAATGCTGTTGCAAAAATGGTGCTGACAGACTTGCTTGACACAGGGTTGCCACAAATCTTCAATTTGTAAAAAACACAGTATCTGCAAAGCACAATCAAGTGAGACATAGCAAAACAAGGTATGCCTGTGTTTAAATTCCAGAACAAGAAACACATGAGAGAAATATTATAGTTTAGATAATTTTCCTTTACAAAGATGCTGTCATCTTGATCTTTGAACTGTAAAAAGTTGGAATAATACTATTGTCCAACCTCTTTACCCTAACTCATAGGTATTATAGGATGGTGTTTTAAAAAAACCTATTTTATAACATAAAACTACTATAAATTATTCATCCTTATATAATTCCAATTCAACAAAAATTTTTAAAGCATTTTTCACCAAATACTAATGCATGCATCAAGAGAACAGAAAAGAATAAAGCAATGTCCTTGTACAGAAGGAGTTTTATAAAGAAGTACCCATTATATATAGCATAAGAAATGTTATAAAAATGTGCTTATTAATATTATATTCAGTATTTTCCACAAGTGTATCATTCTCAGAATAAACATTTTTGTGGTAGCAGTAACAGCATGAAGTATTAATCAAGCTATCAGTATTCAGAAACATAATCAGACTCTCCCTATCAAAACTGTCAATAGCTCGTGTGATGGCAAATTTTATGTGTCAATTTTACTGGGTCACTGCATGCCCAGATAACTGGTTATACATTTTTCTGGATGCGTCCATTAGTGTGTTTCTCGAAGGCAGCATTTGAATTGGTGGACTGAATAAAACAAATTGCCTTCCCCAGTGTGGGTGGGCACATCAAATTAGCTGAAGGCTAGAGTACAAGAAAATGGTAGAGGGAAGTTAAGTTCACTCTCTGCCTAACAACAAAAGCTGGGACATAGACCTTCTTCCTCCTGCCCTTGGTCTTCCTGGTTCTCAGGTCTTTGTACCTGGGCTAGAATCTACATTGGCTCTCCAGCTATCAGATTTTTGTACTACATCACCTGCTTTCCTGGGTTTCCAGCTTTCAAGGACAGATGGCAAGACTTTGCAGCCTTCATAACAGTGTTAGCCAATACCTTATAATCTCCTTCCACTTCTCCCCCACCTCACCACCCCCCCAAACACACCTTATACTCTCTCTATAAAACTTAAAGACTCTGTTTCTCTAGAAAATTCTAGTACTGGTAGTATTTCAGCCTTACAGAGTCTGTGGTTATGTCTCAAAAATAGCTCATTTCCTAAATTCCCTCACTGTGCCCTGGTCATTCTCTGGCAAGTAAATTAAAAAATGTGAAGAGAATAAAAATTATTTTTAATCAAGGCTTTTTTTTTGTTTTCATGAGTGTGAATGGAACATTATAATTAACAAATAAAGAAATATTAGAACAATATTTAAAAATATAACCAGAATATTGCAAATAATGACTATTGTTGGAATGCTTGCACCAAACAATTTCTTATAGACAACTCATGTCATCACTGTGAAACACCACTGAAAAAGGGAACAGTCCAGAATGTTAACCTGTGAGATCAACACAAAAACAGGATCACAGAAAGAATTTGTTCACAATTTGAGAGAGGAAAAGAGCAATGATGCAAGTTATTCCATTGTGATTATCTCATCAATGAGTAACATAGAGGAACCACCCTGTCTTGGGTTAAATATGACTTCATTTTCATTGCCAACAACAATCTATGATTTCTTTTTAACATGAGTAGCTACTTCTAATTTCATGCTAAAATACTCATGTGGGATACTGGAGAGAGAGAGACTTTTTAAATAGTTCAGTATGACATTTCTGGAAAATGGAACTAAAATCTGCAGAGGAAAGGCCATCCTCAAATTCTGTCAGGGCAGTTTAGGTACACAAAGAAAAATAAATTTTATCCTCCCAGATTTATATATGTTCAATAATTCCATTTATGTTTTCACGTTTTAATCAAATCATGAAGCACTACAGTGGAAATTCCACTAATCATCTCTACTTAATTCTCTAATAGAAAAACCCATCATTCTCCAAACACTTGAAAGAATCATAGTTTGAAATGTGTTTTAATGACTAGCAATGATTAGGAAACCTATTTAAAAGAGTTATAAATATTTATTGATTGATGTATATCAACAGAAAGCCTTTCAATATATTGCAAAAAATGGAAACTCAATTCTATGTTTTCCAGAAGACTGAACTATGTTATCAGGGGAGTCCTAATTACACACTTCTTTGAAAGAATTAAAGGATCAAGAAATGGCTAATGTTGAAAGGTTTCCACCACTATTGCCATCATCACAGTGCTACATTGAATGCTGCCAACAATCATGTGAGCTTGGAAAAGGAATCTGAGCTC
Source organism: Phataginus tricuspis (assembly GCA_029783875.1). Taxonomy (NCBI): domain Eukaryota; kingdom Metazoa; phylum Chordata; class Mammalia; order Pholidota; family Manidae; genus Phataginus; species Phataginus tricuspis. The sequence goes on along the minus strand of JAQQAC010009165.1, from coordinate 26,951,888 downwards.
GAGGTGAGAATGTATTCTACTTGACATTTTGATTTCAGCTTTATGAAATTCTGAACAGAAAACCCAGTTGCGCCATAGTTGGACTTCTGACCTACAGCAACTGTGAGATAATGGTTGGTTGTTTAAGCTACTAAATTTGAAACAATTGTACAATAGACAACTAGTGCACTTAGTAAACAGAAAATTGTTTTTTGGTTGAAACAGCAGTGTTTGTTTCAAGGTAAGTTTGGTGGAACTGCCATGAATGAGAGTCAAGCTGAGTTTATTCCCTAGCAACTTTGGACTCATCAAGCTTTTCTCAAATGTCTTATCAAGCACAAAATGATTCACTAGAGAGAGAAATAACATCTTGTGTTATGTAAAATTTTAAGTTATATACCAAAGGAGTTGGACACTTACAACTAGGTTTTCAGAGAGTAGTTCTATGAAAAGGTTAAAGAAGAAAGTAAGATGGATGCAGCAAACTCACAAGATAAAAAGTCACTATTTCACCTGTAGTTAACAGACATGAAAAATGTTGCCAAGTAATTCCTGAAAATTTAGCACCTTCAGAAAGTCCTAGCCTTCATAATTGCTGTAAACAAGTGTATCTTCAAGTTTCTCCATTCCATGGAATAAAAGACAAAGTTTCTACCAAAACTCTAAGAAAAAGAAATCATGTATGTCTGGCAAAAGATTAACATGTATATCATAAAATTATTTCAGAAAGCACTTCAGTAATTATGGTAGAAATAAAAGCTATGAATGTATAACATTATTATTGCAGTCCTGTGGGCATTTAATCATTTAGTCTTTAGAAATCATGGTTTATGGTCACATTTACTGTCTGGTTTCCATAGTAATAAACATACACAGCCTGTTTATTTTAAATATTCTAACCTGAAATAAAGATTGTTTTTCCCTCAAATTCATACTGCACACTAACCAAAATCCCAAGCCAAAAAGAACACAGGCAACCCAATGTGTAAAAGACAAGTAATATCCAATATGAACATTATCCAGTCTTTGAGAAGAGAAAAGTCAAACTCCAGCTGTTCTAACTTAATAGACAGATAGCCCAGAATGGCCTAGTCTTTGTCTCCAGAGGGCAGCAAGCAGCCCATGACATAATGTGTCCATTTTGCTCATTTTATGTTAGTAAGCACAGCACTTGCTTTGTGTTTCATCTTTCTCCTGTCAACTTTCAACTCTCCTTCCCTAGAGGACAAAACAAGCTCTCTTTAATTTAAAAGTGAGATTAAACAAGATGTCGGCATGAGAAGTGAGGCAGAAACCTCCTCCCAAAGCCACATATAATATGAAAATACAGCAAATACAACTAATCTGGAAAGAGCAATATGCAGACAGCAGAAAAGACTGCTTACATCTGGGGGAAAGAGAAGACATCATGGATAAGGATAAATTACCAAAGCCATGATCCGGTGGGACCCAAGCACTCCCCCCATGCCAGATCACTAATGGGAGGAAGAGAAACAGAGCAGGGAGGAAGTAGAAGGCCAGGACTGCTAAATACTCACCCCTGGAGGTCTGCTCAGGGAGCACAAACCCACATTACATGATGCTCTGGAGATTAGAGGGGTTGGAAAGCAAAGACAGGTGGAATATTTGGAGAGACTGATATTTTAGCCACTTGTGGAGAATGGGTACACAAAACTTGCCACTCCGGGATAAAATAAATTAAAAGACTTCCCAACCATGAGAGGGCTGCTAAAGGGGCAAAGATTATACAGAGCTTGCTGCTTAGGAGAAAGGACAGGTGGACAAAATTGTCCCAGCACACTCAGCCCAGAAGGTTGAGAACTTACAGGAGCTTCAAGGGTTCCATGCCTCTGGCTGGCAATGCAGCCCCAAGGCACTCCACTGCGGTACGCAGCCTGCTGCCCCATCCTCCCACCTGGCACTGGTTAGAAAACCTACTCCACCCACCATGGCATCAGACCACCTAGAAGGACGCCTTGCCTATACCAGCGACAGGAGTTTAGCATAGAGGATCATCCTTGGGTGCTCAGCCCTCTGGCCCTGGCAGTGGAGACAGGCACTGCAATACAGAAGCAGGAAGGAGCTCTTTCTTCCCAGTAGGCACTGTCATCGCATGCCTGTGACACCAGCCATTGCTCCAGAGACTGGGAAGATCCAGAGAGTAGAGATTCTGGGAACTAGAGGATGCTGTCTACACATAGTTATTATTCCATAGGAATCAATAAAAATATGAAACGGCAAAAGAAACGGTACAAACCAAAATCCCTCAAACACCAGAAGAGGGCTAAGTGAAACTGAAATTACCAATCTTCCTGATAAATATTTCAAAATCAAATCATAGGTATGCTCACGGAACTACAGAAAAATATTCAAGATCTCAGGGAGGACATCACCAAAGAGAAAGAAACTATGAAAAATGCAGTATCTGAAATGAAACATACACTGGAGGGATTTAAAAGCAGATTAGATGAGGTATGGGAGACAGTACATGAAAAAGAAATTAGAGAACAGGAATACAAAGAAGCTGAAGCACAGAGAGAAAAAAGGATCCTGAGAAATTAAAGAATATTAAGAGAACTATGTGACCATTCTAAATAGAACAGTATTTGTGTTATAGGGATACTGGAAGAAGGAAAGAGAAAAAGGTATAGGAAGTCTCTTTGAGGATATAATTGCTCAAAACTTCCCCAGTCTGGGAAAGGAAATAGTCTCTCAGTTTATGGAAGTGCAGAGATCTCCAAACACAAAGGACACAAAGAAGAAAACACCAAGAAATGTAATACTAAAAATGGCAAAGTTCAACAACAAGAACAAGTATTAAAGGAAGTCAGAGAGAGAAAAAAGATCACACACAAAGGAAAACCCATCAGGCTATCATCAGACTAATCAGCAGAAACCTTAATGGCCAAAATGGAGTGGCATGATATATTTAATGCAGTGAAACAGAAAGGCCTCCAACGAAGAATATTCTACCCCGCAAGATTATCATTTATATTTGAAGCAGGGATTAAACAATTTCCAGATAAGCAAAAGTTGAGGGAATTAAAACCCACAGATAGTCTCCACAGTGTATTTTAAAGGGACTGCTCTGGATGAAAGTGCTTCTAAGTCTAAATAGCTTTCAACAGATAAAATAAAACCACAGTAAAGGAAGTAGACATTAATTACTAATCAAATGCAAAATTAAATCAACTACTGATGAAGTCTGTCAAAGGATACACAGAATACAGAATATGACACCTAATATACAAAGAGTGGAGGAAGAAGAAAAAGAAGGGAGAAAACAAAAAGAACTTTTAGGTTGTGTTTGAAATAGTGTAATAAGCGAGTTAAGACAGACTGTTAGATAGTAAAGAAGCTGCCCTTGAATCTTTGGTTACCACAAATCAAAAGCATCCAATGGCAATAAGTACATATCTATCGATAATCACCCTAAATGCAAATGGACAGAGTACACCAATCAAAAGACATAGAGTTACAGAATGGTTAAAAAATAAAAGACCCATTTATATGCTGGCAACAAGAGACTCACATCAAACCCAAAGATATACAAAGACTAAAAGTGAGGGGATAGGAAAAGGTATTTCATGCAAATAATTGAGACAAAAAAAGCAGGAGTTGTATCGGACAAAATAGATTTCAAAACAAAGAAAGTAACAAGAGACAAAGCAGAACATTACATAATGATAACGGGGTCAGTCCACCAAAAGGATATTAACTATTATAAATATCTATGCACCCAATATAAGAGCACATAAATATGTGAAACAAATACTAACAGAATTAAAGGGGCAAGCAATGCAATGCATTCACTTTAGGAGACTTCAGCACATCACTCACTCCAAAAGACATATCAACCAGATGGAAAATAAGTAAGGAGACAGAGTCATTGGACAACACAATAGAACAAATGGACCTAACAGACATCTAGAGAACTCAACACCCAAAAGCAACAAGATACACATTCTTCTTAAGTGCACATGAAACGTTTTCCAGAATAGATGACATACTAGAACACAAAAAGAGCCTCAGTAAATTCAAAAGGATTGAAACTGTACAAACCAGGTTCTCAGACCACAAAGGTATGCAAATAGACATAAATTATGCAAAGAAAACAAAAAAGCCCACAAACACATAGAGGTTTAACAATAGCTAAATAATAAATGGATCTATGAATGAATTAAGAGAGATAAAGCAATATATGGAGACAAATGAAAACAAGGCAGCATCCCAAAATATGTGGGACACAGCAAAGGCACTTCTATAAGGAAGGTATAGCAATGAAGGCTTACCTCAAGAAAGAATAACAATCCCAAATGAACGGGCTAGCCTCACAATTAAGGATACTAGAAGAATAACAAACGAGGCTCAAAGTCTGTTGAAGGAGGGCTGTAATAAAGGTCAGAGCAAAAATAAAAATATTTGAGAAGACTGAAAAAATAGAATCAATGAAACTGGGACCTGGTTCTTCGAGAAAAGAAACAAAATAGATAAACCCCTAGCAGATTTATCAAGAAAAAAAGAGAGTGTACACACATAAACAGAATCAGAAATGAGAAAGGAAAAATCACTATGGACACCACAGAAATACAAAGAATGATTAGAGAATCCTATGAAAAACTATATTCTAACAAATTGGATAACCTAGAAGAAATGGACAACTTTCTAGAAACATACAACCTTCCAAGATTAACCCAGGAAGAAATAGAAAATCTGAACTGAACAATTATAAGCAATGAAATTGAGTTGGTAATCAAAAAACTACCTAAAAACAAAACTCTTGGGCCAGATGGCTTCACCGCTGAATTTTACCAAACATTTAGAGAAGACCTTATACCCATTCTCCTTAAAGTTTTCCAAAAAGTAGAGGATGAGGGAATAATTACAAACTCATTCTATGAGGCCAGCTTCAGTCTAAGACCAACACCAGGCCAAGACACCACAAAAAAAGAAAATTGCAGACGAATATCCCTGATGAATATAAGTGCAAAAGAACTCAACAAAACATTAGCAAACCGAATTCAAAAATATTCAAAAAGATCATCCATCATGATCAAGTGAGATTTATTCCAGGATGCAAGGTTGGTACAATTTCAAGTTTTCATGTAGGATTCTACAAAAACTTACTGGCTGCATTTCACATATTCTTAGTACTCTCTTTGTCTTGGATCTAAAGCTCAAAATCTGAATTTATTTTTCACTCCAAAGAGACTTCTGTATTAACTGACATGATACCTGACACATATTACGTACTCAGTAAATGTTCATTATTAGAAAAATCTTGTGGTGTAATTTATTTCATCATATTGGTGGAACATATTCTCTTCAAATGGCTTTATTATTTTGAAGACATTTCATTTACTTCTAGTCAATGAAAGTCAATGCTATAGAAATCCAGTGCCATTCTAATTCTTGATCATTCACATGTAAGTTATTTTATTGTTCTGGAATATTTTAGGATTCTTGTTTTGTCCAAATGTTCTAAAATTTAATAATGCTATGTCTTCATATGAGCCTTCTTTTAATCCATTGTGCCAGGATCATAATAGACCCTTTCTATTTGGAAATTTATATCTTCCAGTTCGTGTATTTCTTTTTCTACTTTTCAATTTCCTTCTCTGTTTTATTTTCTCTTTTGGCTACTTTTGTTATTTAGATTTTTGCTTATGCTGTACTGTACTGATCCTCTAATTTTCTTAATTTTCTCTCCAATTTTTCATCTAATTATAAATTGTGTGTGTGTATATGTGCAAACCTAAATTCCATCCTTTGGCACCTCAAGTCAGTGAGTGGTTTTTGCTTCTTCTCAGAAGTAAGAATGCCCTGTGATGAACAGTTATGTAAATCTAGATCACCCCTGTTAAAGTAACTCTAGTTGCTGTCTGCTTTTGGTCATTCTCCAGTCCCTTCAAATAGGTGTTTTTGTTTTTGAGGTGTTTTTGTTGTTGTTCAGAATTTATAGTTGTCATCTCCAGAAGGTTAATCTAATACCGCTTATTTGGTTTTACCTGAACTGGAACTACCTCGATGTTAACTTTTCATTGCATGTTTCCTCAAAAAAATTCAATTAAATGCATGATTACCACCCATCGTGCTCTCCAGTTCTCAATCTCATCAAAAATAGATACTAATTTTTGAATCTTGTAGACAGTTTTCCCATGGAGTAATTATTCATCTAAATTTTGAGAAATTAAAAATTTTTAGAGTAATATTTTTTTAATCTGTCTCTAGGTAAACAAGGAAATAAATATTACAAGTTTTCTGTGTAAATATTTTGGATAGAAATTCATTTCCTAGAGATCTTCCATTGAATTACAATTAATAAAGTGTTTTAACATTCTTAGTAAAATTTTGGAATGAAAAAGTATGGTAGAAAATTTTTAAATCCATATTAAAAATGTTTAATCTATAGTTTAAAGATAATTATTAAACTTTTAAAAATTATTCAGAAATAAATTCACAAACCATTTAAAAATGAACATATTTTACCATTTTATTTAAATTATTTGAGTTACTTAATATGATTTCTTAAGGATCACTTTTGAGTGATTTGAGATTGTTTATGTTGACTGATTTTAAGGATAATGGTGTTACAGTTAACGCAGTAAGTTTTTATGAAAATTTTTGGTTTCCTAAAAGTTTCTAAAGTCAATAAAATTCCTTCCAGCCAGTCATGCTATTCCATCAAATTAGTGTCATTCAGTGCTTTGGGAGCTGAATCGGGGAGGTTGGCCTTAAGTTTCTGCAATTTTTAAATGATAAAGGACCAGAAATCAGAAAAACAAAAAATCCTACTATTTTGATTTAATTTTCCTACAGAATGTTTTGAGAGAACTGAGCAATTTATTACTAAATGGGGTAAACTGGTTTAAATTCAGCAATAAATGATCCATGATATTTCATACTATATCCTATTAAGTTTCTTAAATATCCCATAGCAGGGTATCTGATTTTAAGTTTTGTGCAGTGTTGCTTGCTTACTGTTTCCATGAGGCCTCAGAAGCTAAGCAACAGCAAACAGTGATCCTGGCCTTGGCCAGTGAGATTTTTCTCTGTCATAGCCACTCTGGAATGCTGCTATGTTAAAGTAATCAACCATTTTTAGAAGACAAATCAACTTCAAACTGCAAGAGTGGATTTTTTGTGTATGTTTGCCCTTAGGTGTTAGTTCTGTTGTGGCTTATTTGTAAAATTGTTTATGACCAGCCCTTAGATTTCTTTTCAAATCTCCTATAGGATAAGTCATTATTTTGGATACAGTGGTTACAATTGCTTTTTCAGGATCTCACTGCAAGTAAATGTCAGTAGTGAGATTCTATAATGAGATTTCCAAGGTTCTCAAATAGCATATAATTCTTTTGGTATGACCAAAGAATAAAAAATAATAAAAAATAAGACTGAATAGGCAGTTACATTCATATTTGTACCTGCAGATCATTTATTAGTCTTATCAGCTGTAGTGTAGGAAGTCTGATTCAAAAATAAGCAATGAGAAACAACCAAAAAACATAAAAATAATTCTTGATTAGATGAAGAAACATTATGTTCTTGAATGGAGGAATTGCACTTTAATTCATGTTGAAAACAAGTTAATTCCTTAAAAAATAATTTGAAAATGAATCTAATTCCAGACCAAATTTCTAGTGTTTTTTTTAGATGCTTTTTGTTAGTTTTTGGTTTTGGTTGTCTGAAATTCATAGTCAGAGTTTCCTGGGATATGCTTGGCAAAATTGAACAATACAATTTTGAAAAAAAAGAATTATGTGATAGAACTTATAATCCTTAACAATAAAACATTATAAAGCTAAAGATAACAAAAAAAGCAAGCTACTACAATAAAATCAGCGACCAATGGGAATGAATAGGAAACTCAAGAACATACTTAAATATACATAAACATGTAGTTTCATTCTTTTTTTTATTGGAATGTAGTTGATTTACAATACTCTTTTGGTTTCAGATGTATAACATAATGACTCAATAATTATATACATTGCTAAATGTTTACCATGGTAAGTACAGTTAGCCCCCACTCATTATCATACTAAGATATTACAATATTATTGGTTATATTCTCTGTGCTGTATATCAATTCCTATGATTATTTTATAATTTGAAGTTTGTATCTTTTTATTCCCTTCACCTATTTAACCACCATGTCCCCCCACCATACACACACTCTCTTCCCCTATGGTAAGCAATAGTCTGTTGTCAGTATTTATGGATCCTTTTCTTTTTTTTTTTTTTCATTTTTTAGATTCCACATATAAGTGAAAGCACATGGTATGTGTCTTTCTCTATCTGACTTATTTCACTTAGCATGATACTTTCTAGGTCCATTCACATTGTTGCAAATGGCAAGATTTCCTTTTTTATAGCCAAATAATATTCCATTGTATACATGTACCACATCATGTTTATCCATTCATCTATTGAGGGGCACTTGGGTTTCTTCCATATCTTGGCTATTGTAAATGATGTGGCAGTTAAACATAGGATTGCATATATCTTTTTATCAGAAATTTTGTTTTCTTTGAGTAAATTCCCAGAAGTGGAACTGCTGGGTTATATGACATTTCTATTTTTAGGTTTTTGAGGAACCTCTATGCTGCTTTCCATAGTGGCTGCACTAATTTGCATTCCCACCAACAGGAGGGTTCCCTTTTCTCTATATCCTTGCCAAAATTTGTTATTTCTTGTCTTTTGGATAGTGGCCATTCTAACCGGTGTGAGATGATACCTCATTATGGTTTGATTTGTGTTTCACTAATAAATAGTGATATTAAACGTCTTTTCTTATGCCTGTTGGCCATCTGTATGTCTTCTTTGGAAAATGTCTACACAGGTCCTCTGTCCATATTTTTATTGGGTTATTATTATTATTTTTTATTGGTGTTGAGTGTTATGAATTCTTTATGTATTTTGGATGAGTTCTTTATATATTCATGAGTTATTTAAATACTTATATATTTTTTTATTCCTCATTGGATATATCATTTGTGAAGATATCGTCCTATATCTAGGTTGCCCTTTTGTTTTGTTGACAGTTTCCGTTCTATAAAGAAGCTTTATAGTTTGATGTAGGCCCATTGTTTACTTTTGCTTTTTTTTTCCCCTTGCCTAAGGAGACATATCCAGAAAAAAATGACTCATGCTTATGTTCAAGAGATTTTTGGCTTTGTCTTCTATAAGAGTTTTATGGTTTCCTGTCTTGTATTTAGGTCTTTAATCCATTTTGAGTTTACTTTTCTGTATGGTGTTAGGGAGTAATCCAGTTTCATTCTTTGCATGTAGCTGTTGAGTTTTCCCAACACCATTTATTGAAGATACTATGTTTTCCCTGTTGTATATTCTTGCCTCCTTTGTCATACTAATTGACCCTATATGCATTTTCTATCTCTGGGCTCTCTATTATGTTTCATTTATCTATGAGTCTCTTCTTGTGCTAGAGTTTCTGCTGAAAAACCAGCTGATAATCTAAGTGGGGCTTTCCTTATATTAAAAGTAAGTTGTTGCTTTTCTCTTGCTGCTTTTAAGATTTTCTCTGTCTTTGATCTTTGACATTTTAATTTCTATGTGTCTTCCTGTAGACCTCCTTGGGTTCATCTTGTTTGTTGCTCCCTGTGCCTCCTGGATCACCTGGTAAATTGTTTCCTTCCCCAGATTAGGGAACTTTTCAGCTGTTATCTCTTCAAATTATTTTTTCTTTCTCTCTCTTCTTCTTGAACTCTTATCATGTGGATGTTAGGAATTAGATGTTTCTTCTTCATCTTCTCGTCTGCTGTTCATTCCCTCCAGTGTATTTTTTATTCCATCTGTTGACTTTTTCATCTCTGATTAGTTCTTTTGTTTAGATTTTCTCTTTGTTGAAGTCCACCTTGAGTTTCACCATTGTTCTCAATTCCGTTGAACATCTTTATCATCATTGCTTTAAATGCTTTATGAGGTAGATTGATTTAGTTCTTCCTTTAAGATCCGGTAGATCCTTTAGGGTTTATTTTGTTTTTTTTATGTGTGTGTGTTTTCTTGTTCTGTTGTTTGGCACATATTGCTCTATTTCCTCATCTTGTATGACTTGTGCATGGTTCTTTGAATGATTTGAAAGGGCTTGCTCTCCCAGTCTTGAAGGATTGGCCTGGTGTAGGAGGGTCCCCTGTGTAGACAGTGTGTGCCTTATGGTTTTGGCAAGCTGGAGCCTGAGTGAGTGTGAGACAGGCTTTTTCCTGGTCCTGGGACTCTCAGGGGGTTGTCCTGGAGACACTGGGGGGCTGTTGAAGTGGCTCCTGGGTGGGCACCTATGGATTCTGCACTGTTGTTGTAGGGTTGTGGGCATGCAGTGGGTCAGGAACACACTCAGTTAACTCCAGCAGAGTTCCCTGTGCATCCTCACCCATAGGCCCTTGCGTGCCCTGGGCTCCTTTATGGAATTACTGTGTTAGTGCCTACTGGTCACACAGGTGGCATGACAGCAGACCTTGCCCGTGTTGCCTCCAGCTCTTGTGTGCTCTGTGCACCCTCCCTGTATCCAGGGAACTTTCTGGTCCCATTGATGGGAGCTGGACTAGTAGATATAGTGGGCAGCAAGGCAAGACTGCTGGATCTCCTAAAGGGCATGCCTAGGCATGGGAGGGGGCCATTGGGCTGCCTCAACGAACTCTGAGATTGGTGTATGTGCCCATACCCTGATTTTATCCGCACTAAAGTGGGTGGAAGGAAAGCAAACTGGTGCTGGCTGGCTCCTCTGATCCTTGAGTGCCTCCAGTGGTTTCCTTGCCAAGTGGCAGATAGAGTAGCTGTACTCGGAGTGGGATTTCTGCTGTTACAGTGTCTCTATCTCTCCTATTTTTTTTTAACGTTATTTTTCTGTCCCTTATTGTAGAGAAGGTGTTCACTTTGGTTTCCATTCTTTTTCAGGATTAAATGTTCTGTGTGTAGGTGTAGATTCAGTGTGTAGGTAGGAGAAGTTGAATTCAGGCTCTCTACTCTCCTACCTTCCCAGAATCTCTCATTAGTTTCTAATAACGGTGGCATTATATATCAGTAGGTAGAGAATAGATCACAGAATAAATGGTGAAGAAATATTGGTTATGTGTTTGGGGAAAGAAATTAAAAAATGAAAATATAGGTGATCAGTTACTTTCTCTGATTTGCAAAGACCTTAAAAGGAAACTATTTTTAGATTTGACTACATTAAAATTTAAATGTATAAGTAGTATCGCAAAACTAGAAAAATATTTGTACCATTTATGGTCAAGTATTCATTCACTCACCAAACATTTTTGAATTCCTGCTGTGAGCATGAGGCTTAGATTGTGGGTAGAGAAGGGAAACAACAAATATTTAAGTAATAAAAATGAATTAAGGTAATGAGAACTGCTATGAAGATTATAAAACATTGTTTCTCAATATCTACACTAATGGCATTTCTTTGTAGGACTGTTTGGAGGGTACCAGAATGGTTATACCATAGTTAGGGTAGTCAAGAAAGTATCTCTGAAGAGGTAACATTGAACAGAGACTTGAATAAAGTAAAAGTAAAGTTCTATAGGTTGAAAGTCCAAAATAGTGGTCTCATCTAGCTAAAATCAGTGTGTCTTTGGGGCTACTTTCCTTGCCTTTTTCCAGCATCTGGAAACTACCTACATTTTTGGCTCATGGTCTCCTTCCATCTTCAAAGCCAGCAATTTTGAAACTTTCTGTTCCTCTCTTTAAACTACATGTCCCACTGACTGTAGTTGGGAAAAGGAGGTTCTCTGATTTTAAGGATTTATGTGACTAGATTGGACTCATCCAGATAATCAAGAATAATCTCCTCATCTCAGGGTCTATCACTGTAACACATCTGCAAAGTCCCTATTTGTCATGGAAAGTAACATATTCACAAATTCCAGGAAGTAGGGTGTAGGCATCTTTGGAGAAGCATCATTCTGCCTATTACATATGGAGTAATTGGCCTACTTAAATATATAGAGAAAGCAAGTGGCTGGATATAGCAAAGTCAAGGGGAATGGTAAGAGATGAGATTGGAGAGACATTTAAAGAGAGAATAGGATGTAATAAAATGAAACATATCAATACCATTCTAAAGAACTTTCTAGGGTGATAGATTCTATGTCTATGCTGCCTAATATAGCAACTATTAGGTATATGTGGCTTTTGAGCACTAAAATGTGTCTTGTGTTACTGAGGAGCTCAATTTTTAATTATAGTTAATTTAAATATAAATAGTCACATGTGGATAGTGACTAGTACATTAGCATAGATAATAGTTACATTTTTGGAGAAATTTGCTGTACCAGATCAGAAAAAATGGACAGTAGCTGGAATCAGGGTTATGGGATTAAGGAAGTTTTTGTTTTCCTTTTTTTTTTAGGTTGGTAATATTGAAGCATATTTATATTGATTATCTATTGTTATAATTAGAATGAATTCTTTTGTTATAATTAGAATAAATTCTTAACTTCTTATTGTGGCCTGCAAAGTCCTACATGAGTTAGTCTTCTGTCTAGCTTTCCAATTTCATCTGCTCTGTTGTTCTGTTTTTGCAAGGACTGCTCCCTGTCTACTATATTTAAGGAGGTTACTGTGGCTTCTAGTCAAAATCACAATACCCATTTAATTTTCTTCATCAAATGTACAACTGTGTGATATTATTTGATCATTGTGCATCATCAAATCTCTCCACTAAAATATAAGTTACAAGAGAGCAGACACATTGTTTTTCTGTTCACAATGGTGTCTCCAATGCCTAGCACACAGTACATACTCAAAAAGTCTGATAATGATCAAATAAATGCATTCTGTTTCACCATGTAAGAGTGGGGGTACTAATGTGAGTACTTGTAGTCCCTATCCCCTTACAGCTTTTAGCCTAGTAAAAGAAAAAAAAGAAAAGTAAATGCTGTAATGCTATGATAGATGTCCATACTTATCCACTAGACAACCAATGTGAATGGTGAATGTCTACTGGGAAACACAGGGAGGGGCTGGTTCAGTTGTGAGGGGGATGGGCAGTGCATTCTGTTTGGGCATTTGAAGTCTGAGTATAGGATGTCCTGGTGGCACCACTTCAAAAAGGAGTTAAAAGTGTATGTATGTCTTCAGTTTAGAAAAGGTACCACCCAGAAATAAACATTTGGCAGTTTATAGCTTATCTGTAATAATTGAAGCTGTGATTGTGGATTACCCTATAACTGTAAAGAAAAGTAAGTCAGTCAAGGGGATCCTTTCCAAGAAATTACCATTTAGCATCTGAGTACAAGATAAAAAAGTATACTGCAGATATTATTAGATAAGTATTAGAAGGGTATCCAAGGTAATGTTTCTTTATCAGCACCTAATACCAAAAATAAAGTAACAGTCAAATAATAGGCAACCCTTACCCTCTAACCTCCTTCAGCCACCTGATCCAGTTACTATAAAAGAGACTTCCAGTTTTTCTTAATCCATATGTAGTATAGTCTTTCACTGTTAATTATAATTCCTAATTAGGCTAAGATAAATCTTCTAGATTGTACTATATTTCCCATGGGCGAAAGACTCATCATCTGTATTTTAAGACAGTAATGGATGAACATTTATAGTTACTCAAAGTAAACGTAACTTCTGAGATTCCCTTAACCACATAGACTTTTAGATTTTTTGTTCAAGGATTCTCTGACTCCCACCAATGATTTTTGCATTTATGAAAACTAAAGAATTAAAAATAAGAATTCATACGATACTTAATATATTAAATCACACAGCATGGCCTAAAATGCTAATAATTTGTAGCAGTTTAAAGCTCAATGTATTTTTCATTTTGGATTATTGCATTTAGATTGTTAAGAACCTACAGGGTCTGAAATACACAGAGCTTTGCTTGATCATACAATCATCTTGAGATGATTAGGCTTTTTTTTTTTTTGATGAGCTGTAAGAAATTTGGACAAGAAAATAGTTGGAAAGGTGAGATTTATAGTCTCACAATATAGTTCTCTTATCTCTTTAGAAAGTCCTCTGGTATTCTTTTCTCAGTTCTAGCTACCTTAGAAGATAAATGTAACCAGCTGTCGGGTATGTTACTGCTTTAGGAGGTTTATTTGTAATGTTCTTTATTTAAATCTAAAATAAAACATTTCAGTAGGCCATTAAACCAAAAGTTTGCATGATACGAAGAACTTATAAAAGTATAGCTGATTCAGAATACAGTTGATTAACATAACTAATCCAAAGTAACATAGTTCAGTCTTTTTTATTATGTAATTTGATCGCCTCTATTACTAGAAATTTACAACTATTTATTACAACTATGTATATGCAACTACGTATTTATCTACAATAGGCAAAATATTTTGTATTATAATCTATAATGGACAGTCTTTACTTTTTTAGTGTACACATATCTAGATATAGCCATACTTTTTCCTGATTACAAAAAATTTAAAAACACATAAATGACAAAAAAAAAATGAGTTCCTAGCTGACTGTTATTTGCCTAGTGGTAATGTCAAGATATCTGTATTCCTCCTTTCCATCTTGGTTCCCAGGACCGTAACAAAGATTGATTCTGCAAGGTTATTTAAACTGCTTTGATAATCTATCAAAACTCAAACCCTTTAGTTGATGTGTTCTAAGCAAAATATCAAATCTCAACTTGATAAACATCCTCTTCCTAGAAATATTGAGAATGGCCACAAACAATTCCCTAGGATTTGGTTAGTAGTTATCCATAGTGTTTATTTTGTATACTTTACTAATATATTTTTATATTTAATATTTATAAGTAATATGTATTCACTTATATATATTTTTTATCTGTTTGGCCATTCCAAAGAACCTGAAAACTGAGTATATAACTTTATGTCTACACATTCTTTAAAAAGTAAATCTGTTTGGGTTTTATTAAACCTACATATTTTTATAGTATCAAGTTCTATTATGCAGTTTTTTAACCATGCCATACTATTCAATAAAATAAAAATGTTCAATAAAATTGACTGCTTAAACTATTTCTTAATTTGCATTCAAAGCATCACTGTCCCAATTATTTTCTTTACCTGATCCATTATAATTACATTCCCTTTTACATAATAAGGATCAATTCAATAGAAAAATTCAGGTCTTTATTGAGCACTGAATATATGTCTAGAGCTGTTCAAGGTACTGTGGAGACTGTGAAAGAAATATAAGATATGGCCTTTGATCTCAAAGAGCTGGAAATTGAAAGGGCAACATTGCCTTTATGAAACAGCCAGAGAAAAGAATAAGAAGGATGAAATTGAGTGAAAAACTGAGACAAACTCTGAAGTATTAAGAATAGAGAGGTCAAAGTAGACTAAGATAGTTAAAGAGAACTTGACCTGGCTTTGAAGTATTGGGGAAAGGGCTCTGGGATTTAATCTTGTCTTGAGGAATTAACAAATAGATACCCAGAATAAACAAAGCCCTGGCTAAAGAAAATGGATGTTTATTCTGAAACTGAAGTTTTTAATGCAGAGCAGATCAAAAATGATATTATTTTACTAGCTAAAATTATGACAATTTAGAGCCAACTAGTACAAACTACTATGATTATCAAAATTTAAGAAGTTATCATTCTCAATTTTTTACATAGACAAATAAACACATAGCTTAATATCTTAGGTTATAGACTGAATGCTTAGTATAGGTCTGTGTGCACTTAATTCTCCATAAGATCTTGAGAACTGACTACAAAAAGAAAGTTACTTTTGCCCATGCCTCTAAAGAGTCGTGTTTTCAAATGTCTTTAATTTGTGGTTTCTGAATCTGGTACACCATTTGAAGTCCTGATTTAATATTGTAGATTATTTTGAAATTACAGATCTAATGAATAATGAACAGCTGTGCTAATAGCCTTACATGTCTAACAAAAATCTAAAGTAGGAGATTTCAAAGTGGACACAGCCATACTCTTATGTGAATTTGCTGGTTTTAAAAACAATACTTTTCTAAATTGCCTCTATTCATGTGTGGGGTAGTATAGGATGGGCTGGATATATAGAGTTAGAGAACAGAAATATTTTAGGCTTCTCAGTTCATTTGGCCAGATATGAGGCCCTTACTGAAGTCTAGTGTATGGAGGCATGTGCCCTTTTGTTTCTGTAACAATGTGGACAGCCTGGCACAGCAGCACAGAAAGTGGAAAGGTGCTTCCTGTTTTGGCTTTGAGCCATGTGTACACAGGCAGGATGGTCCAGCAGAGTGATTCTCTCATACATTGCAGATTTTTCCTAAAAAGTAATCTAAATATTTCAAGTGATATTCTTTTCTTGGACTGAATTTCTAGATACCTCTCAGTTATTTTTATTGTTTGGAATAATAGATGTTCACCCCTGCTAAGGGACCAGAAACTAGTGAGTATAATTAGAAAATAGAATCTGAAAATAGTTGCCTGCTCTTCAGAAGAAATGACATTTTAAGTTCATTCTTTATTGAATAGCCAAGAAAACAATTTAAGAAATCTCTTGGAATTTTGAAAATATATATTTGAATGAAATTTTGAAAGAAGTTGTTTGTTACTAGTGATTAAGAATTGGTCGCTTCCTTTGCCATCTAAGATAAAAGGGTAGGGGGCTTGTGTTTATCTCTGCATTTGTATTTTACTGATTACTTTATTCAAGATCAAAGTGTGGCATGAATTCATCATGCCACAACATTTGGCATTGTTGAAACTTTCAAGCCATGAAAAACTCTTTACTTTCTAAAAATGACCATCTTAGTCAAAGCTGCCTCACAATTGAGATGGGAAAATACAGAATCACTTTGTGAGTTTATGTTTTCCTGATAATGCAATCTGTTGTCTAAAAATAAAATAAGCCTAATTTTTCTTCTGCTTTGTGTCAACTCAAAAAGGTAATATTCTACAGGTGATCTATATCTTTTTGTGTGTTTGTTTACATTAGGAGCTTCAAAAGGCAAATGCTCAAATTTATTTTCAATTTATATTCTTTACATAGATAGAACTTTCTTACATAAACTTTATGCTTGTTAAATAGATTCATATTTCATAATACAAGAAAACTGCAAATGCTTTTTGGCCATTTGATTCTAAGTTTAAGAGAAGTAAAAATAAATCGGATGTGACACTTTGAAACAATTTCAACTGAATAAAATTTTCTTAGACTTTTATGAAGTCCTTTCTTTTTTTCCTGGTAAAGATGGCTCAAATTGCTTAATTTAGGTTATGTATATAAGCCTAATACAACTGGGTGTGCTCACTGAAATAAAGGTTAGTTTTCCTTCCAGGGTTCTCTTTCTTTTGTTAAGAAACAGGAAGAAGTGGAATATAACAAAGGATTAAACAGACATTATACCTACTTGGGTTTCAAAAAAATATACACAATTTCATTGTGGCTAGAATTGTACTATTGAATCCTCTAAAATGTTCCTATAATACTGAGAATATAAATATCCTTTGTTTTCCTTTATATTTTAAGCAAGTATAAATAAATGTTTCTCAATATCTAAGAAGTATCAGTATTTCAGCCTTTTGGCAGGTTGCTGTAATATTAAGCAAGACATCTGCCTAAGTTTCTTTTGAAAATTTAAAGTAAATCATTAACATAATTCATACAGAAAAGTTTATTCTGTGGGGTTAAACATACAAATGATCCTAAACTATAAGGACTAACTGAAATGTCTTATAAAATGCCACTCAGATTGCCAACACTGGATTTTTACTTAAGTGACATTTAGTTTTATTTGTAAATTGATTATTAGGGATTTGTCTCAGAATTATCAACCACTGTTAAATATTTCTCAACCTGTGTATAACATATTTATAGAAATACTCTTTTGAAACCAAGATATTTTAGAAACGAAGATATATTAGACAAATGCCATAATAGAAATTACTGATCTAGGAGGCTAAAAAACAAAACAAAAACAAAAAGCTCTTAGATTTTATTCTCAATTTTAGCACTCAATGCCATTAGAATCTCTCTTCAGAATCATGTGTAGGTTGTGAACCTAGTACTTCCTCTTACTAATTGTTTAGTTATGATACCCTTTTATGTGAGGAAAAGCATAACAGCATAGCATAATAGGATCTTGACTTTATCCCTTCAATATATTAGAGAACTACTCTAAACCTCAGTTTACTGATCTATACAATGGATAAAACAGTTCTGTTTTGTTGATGACTAGATGAGTTTATATTTGTGCTATGCTTGAGTTATTCTTCAACTGCAAGACATAGCTACATAATTATTATTTTTAAAATCTTATGTTTAGTCATAATAACTTTAATTTTAATAGTAAGATTATTTATAGTTTATTATTAAATCACTGTTTTTCAGTATCTTTACATACAGTTGAAGAGAACCTGTGTTCTCGTCAGAATTCTGACAATAATAAAACTGTATTATGCTATTTTATTTTAAAGTACCCCAATAGAGTATTTATTTTTATGTTTTACTTTTAGTAAAAGTACCAAAGCTTGAAATTGACAATACTATTTGTAATTTGTAGCAGTAAATTATTGTATTTTGATAAAGGAATAATTACTGTGTGGTGCCCCCAGATTTATCAGTTTCCTAAAACCCTACATTTCTCTTAACTATTACCAAGTTTGAGTTTCTTCAGAAGTAGATTATACCACTATTCCATTGTTACCATCAGTGTTAATAGAAACTAGACTAAAAATCTTTGTATATAATTCCTTTTTCTTATTCTGAGCCTAGTGACTTAAATTAGGTTGTAGCAAACAGGTGGTAGAATGCTTATATGTTATTTATTTTCTTTTCTGCTAGGAGGTGGGAGAGTGATTTACCAGTTATAAAAATTATTGATTTGTATGATAAACTTTAGTAGGAAAGTAGGAAGTTGCCCAATTTTTTATGCACTGGATTTTTATCTGGTAAATGCTATGTATTTGAGTCTTATGCTTTTTTTACCTCAAGGAAATTATGCATACTTAAAACTGGGCCACCTCAATCTTGATATTCTCCCCAAACTAATAATGTTTTCCTTTCATCCTAGTTCAGACTTGGTTCCTTCAACCTAGAGAAAGTTGCAAACCCAGGTGAGGTCATTAGAGAACTTATTTGTGACTGCCTGGACACCATTGCGGTAAACCAAGCCAAAAATGAGCACCTGCAGAAAGAAAATGAAAGGCTTCTGAGAGAGTGGAATGATGTCCAAAGACGGTGCGTGCATAATGTGCTTGTATTATAAAAACACTAAGTTCTCTTTATATCATTGTAGATTTAATGATTTGTTTATAATACATGTAGACTAACATTTAAAATAAAATCTGTCATTAATTATACCTCTATTTAAGATGATTAAACCAAATTATTGGTCACCAGTGTACATTAAAGAAGTATATTAACACTGTTAGGCCATTAGTATTTGGTGGCACCACAAACTAATAAAAATAAGGAGTAAATAGGAAGTGAGAGTCAGAACCTATTAATATTAATAAAAATTTAGGTAGTTGATATTTATAAGGATTAATTTAGCCCAAATTACAGGATTAATGATGAATGAAAAAGAGACATTATTTATTGATTCTTTCTTTGGGATTGGTTCTTTATTTGGAATATTTATATGAATGGCAACTATTTCAGATGATGTGTGTTTTGGCTTCTGACAGAGACTTATTTTTGCTGGTTGATTGAAAATTCATACTATTGGCATTGTAAAATGATGAAGTAATTTTGACTACTGGATAAGACATTTGGAAGCCTTTATTTTTCTGATTTTGCTTATATTTTAAATGACGAACAAGAAAGCTACTTGTCTTCTCAATTATCCATTTTCTCAACTATATGATAATCTAAGCTGGTCCCAGGGTGTAAACCATGCAACTCTGTTACACAGAAGATATTTGAAGGAAATAAAATGTATGTTGTGAACATATATATCTCTATAGAGATATACATAATATATATACAATGTAACATCTGAAAGAATTATGTGGAATATATATAATAACGATAATAATTATTACATCCATAGTATCAGGTGGATATTTTATCTTTATTTCAAACCAGGAGCTCTAAAACATACAAACATTAGTGAATTTAGGGACTTTTTAGGGTAATCACAGAATTTGTTCTACATGGACCTTCGTATTTATATGGGCGAATTAATGAAAAATGAAATTGGCTTTATCACTATCAATGTGCATGTGAAAATGAGGTTGAATAGAAGAAATTATGTTTCTATGCATTCAATTACATTTATTAATTAATGCAGGACATGTAAACTTAATACCTAAAACTTAGCTATAGTTAGCTCTCAGTTATTATATTAAGAAAGCATTTATCTTGTTCTATTTTAACTCTGAATTAATTTTCATCTCCAATTATATAGAAATAGTGAGATCAAATCAAAACTGTAAATATTAGGAAGCCATACAGAAAAATAAGTTAATTTTTTTCTTTAACTTTCCCTTTAAAATTCTTAATAGTATCAATATCAGGTAGCTGTGTTAGAAATTTCTAGCATCTTTTTAGGCCTATATCTGTAGTTTGTGTGTGTTTTTTTATTTTATTTACAAAATAAATAAAAGGAGATATACTATGGTTGTGATAGGCCATTGTATTTAAAACTCAAAATACCCCCAGGATGATAGGAAATTTGATTCACAGATTGCTTAGAAAAATGCAGACTGGATACTTAGTACTTGAACAAATTGCTTTAAAATGTCTGCCAGAGGTTGAAAGGGGTAATATCTCATCAGTATTCAACACCACTCCCCTAGAATGGAAAGCAGCAGGGAACAAAGATGAGATGGCAGAGATGAATGCACCCTGTGCTGTAAAGACAGCATGTGAGGGGTGCATATACTACACGGCCCACAGATGCTTGACTTGCTATTTCTGAACTCTCCAGGAAGTGCTTATGTGTTATTGTGGCAAAAGGTTTCCTGTTTGAATAAAAGCACAGCCATGTATCTTATCATCAGTCTTTATTATGGTGATAAGCTTATGCTCAAGCTATTCTTATTATGGTAAATACTGTTACATATCTTCTTTAGTACCTGAAGATGTGTGCTATTGGGGTGGCCCTCCAGAGGAAAGAGAATCCACTCCAAAGAATTCTAGGCTCTTGATTGTATTCCAGGTGTTAGATTAGTAGCTTTATCTATTTCCCAAATTGGATTTTCTTTCCTTTCAAAGACAGTGGTCATTTTGAGGAACTGGAAGTGCAACATGGTCATGGCCAATCAGTACTTTCCCTCTCTAGAGCCAGTACACTGGAAAATAAGCAAAGGTTTACACCTGCAGCTTCCAGAAGGCAGTGGAGTGGTACTGATTAAGAGTATTTAGAGAGATTAGAAATAGGACATGAACATACTGAGGCAGGTAACTGAGGACATAGAAGTAGAGAATCATTAGAGTGGGGGCTGTCGTGTTAGGCCTGGCCACAGTTCAGTTTTCTGGACATGACACTCATATCAGTGTCTATCCATGATCTGTTAGAAATGCCATAAAACTAAATGTGATTTATTTCCAGACGAATTAACCTTTAAGCAAAAGGGTGTTAACAAGAAGCCTACATGTCAAAGCATGTACCAGGGAGTCACTCTGACTGAGAGGGGAAAGGAGATTAAGAGAGAGCAGGCTGTGTGCAGAAAGAGTTTTAAACCAGCCAATAAAATTAAGACAAATGTAAAGAAAGCCTAATATAGACATAACTTGTTTAGGCGAAGACCATGGTAGAATGTAAACCCTGTAGTACTCAGCCAATGAGGAACCAGGGGAGGAACTCACTTGCTAAGGAATAAATTGCTTGTTGTAATGACCCTAAGTGTGCCTACTCACCAGACACTGGATCTTGCAAGACTGCAGTTAAAGCCTTGCTCCACTGTTCTCTTTGTCTCCATGTCCGTTTATTGACTTTGGACCAGTGAGCTTGTTTCTCACATGATCCAATAATTTCTTCCCTATCATTGTTCCAGATTGTGTAGGAGTTGGAGAATGGTGGGGAGAGAGGCAGAAAAATAGCTGTTGAGAGTTTCCTTAGAAGCTGGTAGATAGGTCTGAAATATATTTAAAACACAGTAGAATATTATATAAGCAAAAAGCAAAAAGCAATCATATACACCATAGAAAATGTTATAATATGTTAGGGGTGGGAGAAATGTGAATTACCAAAAATATGAATAGTATGCCATTGTTTGCAAAATATCTTAAGATAGGGAAGATGTAGAAGGAGAAAATTAAATGTTAAAAGGGATTGTGGATTAAATAGGAATATTTAGGATAATAGTATAGAATTAAATAGAATAATAGGATAAATAGGAATATTAAATAGGGGGTATTTTAGAATATATTTTTGTATTTAAATATTATAATCAGAAAAACTCTAAAGCTATTTGCATCTGGGATGACAGGAAAATAAACGAGGTTTGAATAAGGAATGAGGAATCACAGTATAAGTAAAAAGAATGAACTTTATAGACTTTTAACATACATATTTGCTGTTATTTTTTATTTACTGTTTAATAATTGTGTTTTAGGTCCACTTTGAACAAGTGACTTTACTGCATTAATTTAATTTTGTATATTTTAGATAAAAGGGAGACATTAGAAATATTGTGTGTATCCTTAGGTTATTTACTATATTTTATTTCACTGGTTTTTCCTATTTAATTTCAAATAATAGTTCTCAAATTCCATGTTACTGAATAGGTCCTTTGTTTGCACTCAGACATCCAGCTTTATTCTGAGTTATAGTTATTAAAACTATAATTGGAGGTGGTTTTCAGCAGATTGAATGGATTGACACTTATAGAATCATTAGAATAGAAGACACCTTGAAAGCTCTTCTACTTCACCTCTCTGCCTTCAAGATAGGATCACATTATATCCAGATGAATTCAGTCCAGTTTTTAAAGACCTCAAGAGATATCGTCAACTCCCTTTGGTAGCCCATTACAGTGTTTAAGAGCAGTCAGAAAATTCTTCCTTCCATCTTTTGGTAATCTGAGTCCTTCATGGTGTAGTTGAAGGCCATTTCCCCTTGCTCTGTCATCGAAAGGATAAAGAACAGCTGTTTACCATCTTCCTCAGTACTTAAAGGCTTATTAAATCTCTTTACCACTGCTTTCTTTTCCAGTTCTTTTTAGCATTTGTAATTGTAAATATAAGGATCACTGTGCTGTTTCTAGTACCACATGTTCACATTTATGTGCCTGTTGTTTTATTTTGGGTTATTATTTAATCTATTATTTTATTTTGGATGTTACTTCTGGGTGAGATTGCCTTGTTTCTGCTTTTATTTATTTTTTGTTGTTTTTGACATGTTATTCTTAGCTTCATTGTTTTCCCACCCAGAAATATTTTATTTTGAATATTCAGTATTTTCTATGTTTAGTTTTTATCCTTCTCATATTTTAAAAAGAGAATTATTATCCTTTTGTCCAAATTCTTAAATATTTCAGTTCTAGGTTACTAATGAAACTTAACATTATTGTTCTGTTGTCCTAGTCACTGTTGAAAGAATGAAGCTTCCTTAGGCCTTTCCTGTTTGGTGTTATTTAGGTTTCATCTGGTTTGAGCTTTGCCGTGGATGTGTTCCTTGGACTAGCTGTAATGTAGTTGTATGTGAGTTCTCCCTTAGTATCACTGAAGTGAATCCCAGTCTCTCCTCCACAAAATGTCTGACCCACTAAACCTATTCAGGGCTTGACGTGGAGGGATGGCAAGAGGCGAGTAATGTGAAAGGTGTAGTAACATCATAGTGCTATAAGGGAGGATTGGCATTAAAAATGGGGTAAGGAGAATGGTATGCACCTGTCTGTTCCTGAATATTGAATAAAAAGGAAAGCATTTTTCAAATTAATAATTGTCAATTTATGTCCTGAAACCATTCGAGTACTACTCTGTCCCAGTCAATTCCCTACCCCTCAGCTTAGTCCTAGACTGAGTGTTATCCAGCTTGATGATCAGAACTTTGGTTGCAACAAAATCCTAAGGCTTTGCTCTAGCCAACCAAGCAAGTTTGGTTGCCATTCATCCTGTTGAGTTTTCTCTCCTATCTCAGAAATGTTACCTGTGACTGTGTACCTGTGACACTGGTTATTTAGATTAACAATATTCTTTAGACAAATTAATATATTTAATTTTGATACCTATTTATTTGCTAGATAGTTGGTAAATGCACATAGTCTTTCAATTAAGAATTATTGAAGTAATTTATATGGAAATTAAATATGCATTTAAATCAGATAAATTACTAATTAGTTACTATTCCTAAAATTTTACATAATATATGAAATTTTTTTACATTTTTATAATTGATTTTTATTTTGCATGGATTTAAAGTGTTTTATTATTATATACTCAGGTGTTTTAGTGTTATGTATGTTCTTTATGGCATGTATGTTCATCTTTAACAAATTTATATTAGTGTGTTACTTTAGAAAATACTATAAGGAAATGAGAATATAAGACTTACATAATACTTTGCTTTCTGAAATATAAATTCTTGCTTAAAATAAGCCATCAATATTGGCAGCACCTCTTCCACATTGGTTCTGTTTTTTCCCCCACACCTTTTGGTGTACTTCTTTCTTGGAGAGCTTTGCTTGATGAAAGGAGTACTGTTATACTATAAATAGTAGTATTTGCCACACTTTTTTTTAGAAGCTGAAGAGTATGAAAAATGTTACTGTTTCAGTGGTGTGATTAGCTGTTAAAGGAGTGAAAAATACAATATTTAGGATTGCTAGCTCTCCATTTCCTCATAAGATGTCCATATTAACTCACTCACTTTATTCATTTATCTAATATAATAGCTCCTCAACCTCTGTGGAATGCCAGACTCTATTCTAGGCACTGAGGATAAAGCAGCCAATAAAACACACATGCTCTCGGCCCTTCTGGAGTTCAGAGCCTTGGCAATGACTGTGCTGTGAGTGCTGTAATTGTTTCCAGAAAATAAATATTACCATATATTCCTTTTCATTCCATATAAGGACCTAATTCTTTGCATTCCTTGATGGGCAAGTTGTTGAAATTATAAGGGCATATTTAACAAAGATAAAATTTTGACATTTTTTCTAATCATGTCACTGAAAAATACACATTTATATGTTATAAATATATAAAATATATATTCAGAATATATAATGAAAATACTAGGATAACTGTATAGAACAGAAGTAAAACAGTACAGTAAAGAGAAAAGTAGGCTGAGCTAGACTACATTTAAAAGAAGATTTTACAAAAAATAATTTACATTTGAGTCTTTAAATAGAGGTTTATTCATGGTGTGTGTGTGTGGTGCACATACCAGGTATATGCAACCTCTGCTAGTATATGTTCTTGACGCTCTGTATATCTGGGGGATTAAAATGAGTACAGTTTCTTGTTAACTCACTTGACCATTGTAGGAAGAATTATAAATGAAGGAGAATTTTATGTTTTATCTTATGTATCTAAAATTGAAAATACTTAGTGGTCACATTTGCTGTTTCATTAACCTTTCCTTGGAAATTACAAGTGGATCCTTTCATTATGTATATATGTATATGCATGTATGTGTGTGTGTGCTGGGGGTACTGGGTTATAAGATACAACTCAGCAAATCATGTTCATGTTGTGGAGCAATTTATAATGTACATAGGAAAACAAATAAATCACTTAATCACAAAACAAGATCACAGTTCCTAATATAGTAATATTTTAAAAGTCCAGGAAAAATAGGCTGTAGTTACTCATGTTTAAAATTTCTCTTATAAAACCATTCTTTTGGAAATAAGCCATAGATGTGAATAAATTATTACATTTAGGCATTTAGATGTTTTAAAAGCTTTTTTGGTATCACTTTTCAATTTTGATTCATTATCTCAGAACATAAATGACTAAAGTTAATAAATGACAAGTTCCAATTATATGTATATAAAAAGTGATTTTTAATTGTATTTTCCTTGAAAAAGTTTCATAATGCATCTTTAGTACTAGATTGAATGATATTAGTGATAAGAAAAACTGCATAATTTAGTTGTTTATTTTTTTATTTACATTTAGGTTTGAAAAATGTGTGAGTGCTAAGGAAGCTGTGGAAAGTGATCTTTATAATCGGTTTATTCTGGTGCTGAATGAGAAGAAAGCAAAGATCAGAAGCTTACATAAATTGTTAAATGAAGTTCAAGAACGAGAAAAAAACATTGAGCAAGAAAGGTATTTTGGCCTTTCTGTTTGGGATGGCAGATGCACAAATTTAAGTGGAATTTCTTCCCAAATTTAAGGAAAGTTAGATGCCAACTTGTTTGTAATAAGAGATCATTTGATAGTTTGGGGTAGTTGCTCTGGCAGCTGGATGCATTGGACTGGAGAATTCTTAACATGATTTTCTCCATGTCTGCCTAATTGCCACACCTACACTTAAATCATAAAACAGGCATGAAGTCTATCTGAATATTATTTGTTTAATTCTTAGACATCACTAAGAAACATACTAATTAAAAACTTTCATCTTCTGCAAAACTACAGAATTGGACATACATTTGTAATCTTGGTATCTAAGCAATGGTTAATTTTAGAATCAAGTGGCTTTAACACTGGATGTATATTTTATTTGTAAGAATCATAGGTGACTTATGGCTGGTGTGGCTTGGACAATTATAATTATTTTAAATATTAGCAGATAGAAGTTTGGGTCTGTTGCCCTGAATCTGAGAGGAAGCACAGGTTTACTAAGGGCATAGTGTAGACAATATATATAATATCTTATGTCAGATGGTCCTAATTCAAGTGCTGGTTTGGCACTGGTATCTATTAGTACATAACTTTGGGCAAGTCCTTTAAACTCTCTGTACCTTATTTGCGTATTTTCATAAGAATAAAGGTATTCATCTCAAGATTTGGGGGAAATCGAGTGGAAGGTAGAAATTGCTTTGAGATCGGTAGAATATTGAATAACCCACAGAGTATAATTTAGAAGAATAGTATTTTGATTAATGAATAATAAATGATAAGAAACTTATTCAAGAATTATAGTGAGCACTAAACCACATTTAGATTAGTTAAAAGAAAAACATGTTCTTAAGAGAGTTAACGTATAACCTTTAAAGTGCTTTCATCTTAATCGTAAATATTTCAACATATGTTTGTTTAATTATAATGTTTTCCCACCAATATTTTCTATAATTACTTAACTGGTGAATTTGATACCTAGCCAGGGGTAAACCAGTAATTTCTGATTCTACTTTATTTTGTGTCTAGGGAAACATGTTCTGAAATGTCTGCTGACAGAGATGCAATCTACAATGAAAGTACAGATGAGGAAAGTGGAAACCTGCCTGCTCCCTCTGTGGTAGCTACAGGTAAGAGAAATACATGGCTTATTACTTTAATGATAATAAATCATGATGTTATGAAAAGCTTTTTTCTATAAAAATTCTTTAGGGTTTTTAGTGTTAACATGAAATACTTCATGTGAAAAATTAATATTTATTATAAAATGCAGCAACTCATTATCAACAATAAAACAAGCAAGCATGCACACATACACACACACCACAGAATATTATTCCTTGTTATATGAGGATGCATAAAGAATAAACAAGATACATCATGCTAAATATCTCCAGCTCAAAGCTAGCTGCTTTTAACATTTGAGATTTTTCTCTCTCTAGAGCAATGGTTTGAGTAGTGGAACAAGGTGATCTAGAATGCTTTAGATTATCCTGAGGTTGCAGCCTCCTCTCACTATTTAGAAAAGGGATTGTTTTTAGGTGAAATGGATTAGAGGAGAAAGAGAATGGGAAATGGCAGTTAGCTTAAAGTACCTGAGCTTTATTCAATTCCTCAGATCAGTACCCAGCAGATTTTTAAATCCCTAGATTATTTTTCTAGAGTTTTGTAGATTTCCTGGAGACAGGAGACCTTCAGTTCATCTATATTTAGATGACTCTGACATATGCCCAATATTCTCTAAATATTTGACTCATATATTTAACAAATATTTTTTGAGTGCCTATTTTATACAAGGGATTTTTCTATGCAGTAGGGAGCAAAACAGAAAAATTTCTGCGTGATGGAGCCTAAATTCTAGTCAGGGAAACACACAGTAACAAGATGAATAAATTAAATATAAACTATGCTAGGTAGTGTTAAGTGCTAAAGAGAAAATAAACCAGGGAAGGGTGATAGGAAATGTGAGGGTGGGAATAGGATGAGGGTTGTGACTTTGGCAGGGTATCAGAATAGGCCTCAGTGAGAGGGTGTTAAGTCTATCTGCGGGGAGAGCATGCCAGTCAGAAAAAAGCAGTTAAGTATCAAGCTTTCCTGATAATGTTCAAGCAATAGCATGGAAGGCAGTATGGATGAAGTGGAAGGATGAAAATTGGGAGGTCTAGAAGATGAGGTCCTAGAGAGGCTGGATCATATTTGGAGCCTTATAAGCTACTGTAAGGATTTCAAGTTTTACTTTGAGTTACACTGGGAACTGTTGAAGGGTTTCAAATTGTTAAGTGACATGATCAGACTTAAATTTTAACAGGATTAATCTGGCCTTTGTATTGAGAACAGAGCATAGGACGGTAAGCACCTTCTGTAGGATAGAAGATAGAAAAGTGGAAAGCTAGTTCAGCAACAAGTGAAGGAGAATGGTTTAGACCAGAGTGATAGCAGTGAAGGTGATAAACAGTGGGCAGATTTTAGATATGTGTAGAGACAGCAGGATTTGCTTAAGAGATGGGTATGTCATGAGGGAAAGACAGACACCAATGATGGTAAGTTTTTGGACTGAAGTACTGAAGGCATACAGTTGACTTACTGACTTGGGGATGGATGCAAGAGAAAGGTTGGGTACTGAGTTTTCGGATTGTTAATTCTAAGATATTGAATAGTGAGTTGAATATACAAATTTTGATTTGGGAGAGGGCTACCTGCTGAAGATGTAAGTAAAGGTAGTATTTACAGTTGGCTGAGATATCAAGGGAGTTAAAGACAGGAAAGGGTGATGCTCCAAAGGTCTGCCCTTGTGTATCTGCATGTGTAGAGGTCAGGAAGATGAGGAGACCAGTCAAGAAGGCTGAGAAGGAGCAGCCAGGGTACAGCAGGCCAACACTGTAAGTGTGGTATCCTGGAGGCCAAGTCAAGAAAGTATTTCAAGAAGGAGACAGTGATCAGCTCAGTCAAATGCTGCAAACTGGCAAGGAAGATAGGGGTGAGGAATGAGGGATGTCAGCAACACAAATGTTATTGGGGTCTTAATAAAACACAGTGGAATGGCAGGGAATAGGAAAGAAGTGGAGGTTCAGAAGGAATAAGAGGAGGAAATTGGAAAAGAAACAAGCCTAAGCAATACCTTTGACAAGTTTCTCGCTAAATTAAGGAAAGACCTAAGGTACTGGCTGGAGGGGGAATCGGGGGTAAGAGGGTTGTTTTCCTTAGATGAGAGAAATAATATATTTGTATATTGATGGGGGTAAATAAAGTTGGAGGGAAAATAATGTCCAGACAGTAGACAGAGGTAAGAATTGCTGAAATACTTTCTCTGGAAGATTAAAGAAGATGGGATCAAATGGACAAGAGGCAGGCTTCATTTAACTAGGAGCACAGGCACTTCCATCATGACAGAAAAGAAGGTAGAATAAATGGACAAAGACAAGGGAGGGTATCTAATTGCAGTCATGCAATCTTACTGATGTTGATTAAATTAGTTTGTTGATTACTCTGATTCTAGATTCGAATTGGACCACACATTCATACTCTCACTTTTGCATGTCAGAGTTAAGCCATTTTTCATTTGGAAGCTATGCTTGTTTTATACTAGTCACCCATTGAAAGTGAAACCATGCTTTTAATAATCAAATGTGCACAAAGAAAGAGAATCTGTACTTTACAATTTAAATGTTCAAAATTTTAATTACATAAAACGGGCTTTGATTTTGTTCCTTATTCAGAGTATCTCACCAGGCTTTGAAGTAGATGAAAATTATTGTTGATGACAAAATATGTAGTTAAATATGGGTATATGAAAATGGGGTCCTTTATGTAATCAGGTCCTTTATGTATTAAGCAAAGCTTTATTATAATTGTACTATTTTAAATTTGACAGAATTTCTCTTCTCTTCAAAAATGTTTAGTTCATTGCATACTTTTTCTGTATTTTTAAATGGCAAATTTTCTTTAACTCATATCTAGTTCACTACATATTTGATTCATAGATCTCTGCTTCTAATTTTTTTTTTTGCATTTGACTTGCTTTTAGCAGGTTTTGATGTCAGGAATTAAGAGCATTTTTTATGAGAAATTTTAACTATCCTTTTCTGTCTGCTTCAGTAAGAAATATTCAGGAAACTGAACTTTGCTTAAAAAAAAAAAAGAACCTCAGATCTGGAATGCTTGCTATTGAATTAAGAACTAGATTCCATAGATCTGAGGAAAAATATTGTATGTGTCAAACAACAAAATGATCCTTCTTTGAACTTGCCAGTTTCCATAATTCATCCTTTTACAGAGACAAAATGTATTATTAGTCTGTGGGATATATATATATTTTTTTATCACAGCTGTATCTTTTGGTAATAATTTTATGTATTACTGCTGTGTGTTTGCAGCACAGCAGTGACAATTTCTTCCTGAGCTTATTCTGCCTCTTGACAATAAATTACTTCTTCTTAGAGTACAAGTAAATATATGAATTTATTTTAGGTTTTTCGGGTTCATGTGTGTTTTTCCTACAATAAGCACAAGAGAGAAAGAAATTGATGGAATTTAATATATTTATTCTGTCTTTCAGAAATGGTAAAAATGTGTAACTTGGTAGTTATTTCTCTTATGTAAATTTATTTTCATCATTACTTATTAAAATTATCAAATTTCCTCATGAGTTGTTCACATTATTACCCCATTCCTGCATGATAAAAGTTAAGCGAGACAGAGATTATTTCGTGATTCCACAGTATTCATTCAAAGAAAAGGTCTGTTTGTATTTATGTATATATCCAGAAGTAAGGTAAGGATCTTGTAGTTCACAGGAAACTGATGGATAACATTTTATGAATAAGAAATCTACTTTATTACTTTATTTCTCTAAAGCTTTCAATTTTCCATCATCATTAGGATTATTGAGGAAATAACTGACAAGTACTCCAATCTAATAAACTCTGTCATGCTCATATAGATGATATCATATACTGTGAAAATCTTTAAAATATTCATTAATAGTTTATTAGCTAAAAGGAGATATCTGAAGTATTCTGAAACTTGAGCATCACAGTCTATACCTTCCCAGAACTACATTTTATATTTTTCTGTAGCAAGATTTACTTTTGCTACATCTTAACTTCCAGAATTTCTAGATAGATAGCAATGGTATTACAGACTTTATTTCTTTAGCTACCACTGCATACTATGGCCCTGTAGTTCAGAGGTATTTCATTTTATTTCAGATTAAGGTTATGATAGATACTATTTGCTTTTGTCTCAACCCAAAGGAGGATGGGTCACTTTCACTCTCATGTAGTTTGTATTAACTGCTTCTGGCTTTGAGAATTTCTTGGTTAGTCTGGATTCCTGCTACCTTCAATGTTGTTTTTGCTTTTTAATTCAACAGAAAAACAATCTTGTTAGGTTATTACAGGTACTATAAAATAACCGTCACTACAGAAAACTCTGTTTTTTGTATACAAATCAAGGTAACACCTGATGTTCATGGCTATGGAGAAACAGTTTAACTAGGTCCCCTAGTTAACAGAACTTCAACAAAATAAACAGATATAAGTGTTAGCATAGCATCTGAGTGCCAAAACTTCAGCAGTGCATCTGAAGGGCTTTTCATTTGCCCCAACAATATCTGATATGACCTAAAAAATTATGGTTTTGTAGCTTTTTATATTGTCTCATCACCATTTTGATGCTGTAATAAGATGATTGTATATAAAAACAATTTTAAATGTGCATGAATATTCTAAGAATTTTAGCTGTTATTGGAAACCATTTCTTAGTTTTAACATAATTCAAAATGCATGTGAATATTTAGTGGAAAAATTCGACTTATTTCATAGAAATGTAATCTTTCTTGTGAAATATTTTGAAAACCTATGCTTAATTGTCTCCTAATTAGCCTTCACAAGAGGCATTATTTTAATGCCTCGTTACTTATTTTAAATTATTCAAATTATTATTCTTTAATTATTTAAGTAATCAATATTTTTTGAATTACAGTTTTTTTCCATTAATAGAAATTAATAATATCTTTACAATTAGAGATCAAATTACATCAGCCTTCCTAAAAGTACAGCTAAGAAAAATACTTATTCTAGAATGTTTTGCCCTTCTTAGCTTCATGTTAAAGATGTACAACCACTAAAATCAAATAAAATGAGCTTTCTTACCAGTTTCCTGCATAATTATTAGCCTGGGTTTTAGCATATTAACTTAATCAGCACTGCTTCTTAACCAACAGGAAGATCCCTGTATAACTGCTATCCGTAACTTAGGCTTCTACTTAGTCGATGGGCTTCCTGAAAGGAAGTGCGATTATAGAATAGCCTTTTTGAAAATAAATGAATGGCTATGTCAAACAGTTGATGAATACTGATATGGTAGCTTTTAAAAATAGAACAGAATCCAAAATTTCTAAGTATCAAAGAGCTTGTTGCTTCAAACAGTGAATGTGTACTCAGAGGGGATAACACCATGTACTGCCAAAGAACTTGCTCAGAAATTCAGCTTCAGAATCACAGATTATGCCCTTAATCTTATCCAGCTTGTTTATCATAGCCACATTTATTTATAAATTCTAAATAAAAAGCTTGTTTTAGTAAAACCTGTCACAAAAATGGAAAAGTAATTTGATTGTATTTCCTAGCAGTCATGGGCTCTCATACATAAGCAGTGCTGCTGAGGAATGATATTGTATGCTTCAGAAATTAGATCCCATATAGTGCTAGATCTACTTCAAGCCCATCAATTTTAAGATGAGGAAACAGAGGCCCAGAAAAGTTAAGTACATTATTGTAGGTCACAAAGGAGAAAAGAATAAGAAAGTACTTGCCTTCTATAACAATAAACTAACCTGAGGTTAGCCTGCTGTGTGGCTGTATTTGTATCATCTTGCTCCAAGCATCTATGACTAAGATTTTACAGAGTATGGGTGACTTGACGTAAGCATGCTGCATGCTACATGCTGCAAACTATGATCCACTTAAACAATAGGTGGTGTGATGCAGCAACAATCTCTAGATCTGCTCAATGTCTATAGTGTAATATGTAGGATTCTTATCTTTCTGTGCTTGTGACAGGGATATTTACCACAAACAGCACATCTGGTTCCTTGAGCCAGTTCAACAACCTCACTGATAAGCCACATTTAAAATAAAAAAGATAGAGAAGGTTACCAGTGATGAGATTCTGGATTGTTGCCAGCCCACCAGCATTGACATAATACTTGCTCTTAACTCTGAGGTCCGGGGGTTGTGCACAGAATGGATATCAGCAGGCTTGCTAAGCGTAGTCTGAGTACATGATGTACTGAGAGAAGAGTTACAAGTACAGTAGGCAGAAGACTCAAAGACCTTAAGAGCCAAATTCAAAATTTACCTTGTGATAAAACCCAGGAATGCTGAGAAGCAGTAGTAGCAAACATACGCCTAGTGACACTCAGGATTTTGTGGGGAGAAAGGACTGGTTATAACTGGGGGATAATTGAACAAAAAAAAGAATTTAGGTTCCTGCTAGACACATTACTTTTCAAGCATAATTGGCTAGCCACATTAACAACCATATTGTTTTTAATTTAAGTGCATTACTTGGACTATATCAGAGGTTGTAAACTGTTGATCCTTGGTATGATTTAGGTCAAATATTTTGTTTTTCCTTTGATGACATCAATGTTCAAATAGTAAGTTCGAGCGCATTGGGCATAGGTCCCTTAGTTTTGTGTAGTCCTCAACATTCACTTTTGTCTTTGGTCTAACTCACTTCATTCATTAATATCATTTGCATTATTTCTGGAAGTGTTTGAGTTTGTGACTCCTGGAAGCTGATAATTATTCTGACAGTGACTACTGCTACAACTCATTCTTCTATTTCTAATTTAACTACTATGATTATGCTACTCCTCCTCCTCCTTTTACTGTTACTATTACTACTATTGATCTGCTTTGGTTTGACTACCACTCTTACTAAAACATCAGATTTACACCACCACAACTACTATACACTCATTATTTAACCACTTACATGGGTGTCAGAGTCTATTTTAGGTTTTTTAGATGCATTATTTCATTTATATCTAACGGTGAGCCAGTGAATTGTATATCATTATTATCACCATTTTACAGTATACTGTAAAAAAAAAGAAAAAGAGAACTGAGGCACAGAAAGATTAGAGAACTTGCCCCAGATAACATGGTTAGTAAGTTATAGAGCTGAGGTTCAAACCCAGGCAGTCTAACCACAGAGCTCAACTTTGCGAGCCTTTCCTGTGGGAGTTTTGAGAGCCCTTCCTCTGGGAGTTCATTAAATAGAACACTCATATTTATTAAAATCTTGTGGTCCTGTGAGTATGATTTTAGATTTTAAATTCAAGTATTTTCATGCCTTTATTATTTATTTATTTATTTATTTATTTTTATCCACAAAATTTAAATCAACTTTTTTTTGTCCTTTGGTATCATTAATCTACAATTACATGTGCAACATTATGGTTACTAGACTCCCCCCATCATCAAGTCCCCACCACATACCCCATTACAGTCACTGTCCATTGGCGTAGTGAGATGCTATAGAATCACTACTTGTCTTCTCTGTGTTGTACAGCCCTCCCCGTGCGCCCCCCCCATTATGTCTGCTAACCATAATGCTCCTTTTTCCCCCTTATCCCTCCCTTCCCACCAATCTGCCCCAGAACCTTTCTCTTTGGTAACTGTTAGTCCATTCTTGAATTCTGTGAGTCTGCTGCTGTTTTGTTCCTTCAGTTTTTTTCTTTGTTCTTATACTTCACATATGAGTGAAATCATTTGATACTTGTCTTTTTCTGCCTGGCTTATTTCACTGAGCATAATACCCTCTAGCTCCATCCATCTTGTTGCAAATGGTAGGATTTGTTTTCTTCTTATGGCTGAATAGTATTCCATTGTGTATATGTACCACATCTTCTTAATCCATTCATCTACTGATGGACACATAGGTTGCTTCCATTTCTTGGCTATTGTAAATAGTGCTGCGATAAACATAGGGGTGCATATGTCTTTTTCAAATTGCGCTGCTGCATTCTTAGGGTAAATTCCTAGGAGTGTAATTCCTGGGTCGAATGGTATTTCTATTTTGAGTTTTTTGAGGAACCTCCATACTGCTTTCCACAATGGTTGAACTAATTTACATTCCCACCAGCAGTGTAGGAGGGTTCCCCTTTCTCCACATCCTTGCCAACATTTGTTGTTGTTTGTGTTTTGGATGTTGGCCATCCTTACTGGTGTGAGGTGATATCTCATTGTGGTTTTAATTTGCAGTTCTCTGATGATTAGTGATGTGGAGCATCCTTTCATATGCCTGTTGGCCATCTGAATCTCTTCTTTGGAGAAGTGTCTGTTCAGATCCTCAGCCAAATTTTTAATCGGATTATTTGTTTTTCGTTTGTTGAGGTGCGTGAGCTCTTTATATATTTTGGATGTCAATCCTTTATCGGATATGTCATTTATAAATATATTCTCCCATACTGCAAGATGATTTTTTGTTCTATTAATGCTGTCCTTTGCTGTACAGAAGCTTTTCAGCTTGATATAGTCCCACTTGTTCATTTTTGCTTTTGTTTCCCTTGCCCGGGGAAATATGTTCATGAAGAAGTTGCTCATGCTTATGTTCAAGAGATTTTTGCCTATGTTTTTTTCTAAGACTTTTATGGTTTCATGACTTACATTCAGTTCTTTGATCCATTTTGAATTTACTTTTGTGTATAGGGTTAGACAATGATCCAGTTTCATTCTCTTACATGTAGCTGTCCAGTTTTGCCAACACCAGCTGTTGAGGAGGCTGTCATTTCCCCATTGTATATCCATGGCTCCTTTATAGTATGTTAAT
This sequence comes from Phataginus tricuspis, assembly GCA_029783875.1. Classification (NCBI taxonomy): domain Eukaryota; kingdom Metazoa; phylum Chordata; class Mammalia; order Pholidota; family Manidae; genus Phataginus; species Phataginus tricuspis. The sequence goes on along the minus strand of JAQQAC010009165.1, from coordinate 26,915,916 downwards.
TGACCGTATATGTTTTGGTTAATATCTGGACTCTCTATTCTGTTCCGCTGTCCTGTTCTTGTGCCAGTTCCAAATTGTCTTGATTACTGTGGCTTTGTAGTAGAGCTTAAAGTTAGGAAGCGAGATCCCCTTGCTTTATTCTTCCTTCTCAGGATTGCTTTGGCTATTCGGGGTCTTTTGTGGTTCCATATGAATTTTAGAACTATTTTGTTTCAGTTCATTGAAGAATGCTGTTGGTATTTTGATAGGGATTGCATTAAATCTGTAGATTGCTTCAGGTAAGATGGCTCTTTTGACTATATTTATTCTACCTAGCCAAGAGCATGGGATGAATTTCCATTTGTTAGTGTCCTCTTTAATTTCTCTTAGGAGTGTCTTGTAGTTTTCAGGGTATAGGTCTTTCACTTCCTTGGTTAGGTTTATTCCTAGGTATTTTATTCTTTTTGATGCAATTGTGAATGGAATTGTTTTTCTGATTTCTCTTTCTGTTAGTTCATCACTAGTGTATAGGAAAGCAACATATTTCTGGGTGTTAATTTTGTATTCTGCAACTTTACTGAATTCATATATTAGTTCTAGTTGTTTTGGAGTGGAGTCTTTAGGGTTTTTTATGTACAGTTTTTATGTATCATGTCATCTGCACATAGTGACAATTTGACTTCTTCTTTACCAATCTGGATGCCTTGTATGTCTTTGTTTTGTCTGATTGCCGTGGCTAGGACCTCCAGTACTATGTTGAATAACAGTGGGGAGAGTGGGCATCCCTGTCTTGTTCCCGATCCTAGGTGAAAAGCTTTCAGCTTCCTGCTGTTAAGTATGATGTTGGCTGTGGGTTTGGCACATATGGCCTTTATTATGTTGAGGTACTTGCCCTCTATACCCATTTTGTTAGGAGTTTTTATCATGAATGGATGTTGAATTTTGTCGAATGCTTTTTCAGCATCTATGGAGATGGTCATGTGGTTTTTGTCGTTCTTTTTGTTGATGTGGTGGATGATGTTGATGGATCAAATGTTGTACCATCCTTGCATCCCTGAGATGAATCCCAGTTGATCATGGTGTTTTATCCTCTTGATATATTTTTGAATTACGTTTGCTAATATTTTGTTGAGTATTTTTGCATCTTTGTTCATCAGGAATATTGGTCTGTAATTTTCTTTTTTAGTAGGGTCTTTGCCTGGTTTTGGTATTACAGTGATGCTGGCCTAATATTGTTAATGTGGAAGTATTTTCTCCTCTTCTACTGTTTGGAAAACTTTAAGGAGAATGGGTATTATGTCTTCTTTATATGTCTGATAAAATTCAGCCGTGAAACTATCTGGCCTGGGAGTTTTGTTCTTGGGTAGTTTTTTGATTACTGATTCAATTTCATTGGTGATAATTGGTCTGTTTAGATTTTCTATTTCTTCCTTCGTCAGTCTTGGAAGGTTGTATTTTTCTATGAAATTGTCCATTTGTTCTGGGTTTTCCAGCTTGTTATCATATAGATTTTCATAGTATTCTCTAATAACTCTTTGTATTTCTGTGGGGTCCGTCGTGATTTTTCATTTCTCATTTCTGATTATGTTTATGTGTGTGGATTCTCTTTTTCACTTAATAAGTCTGGCTAGGGGTTATCTATTTTGTTAATTTTCTAAAAGAACCAGCTCTTGATTTTATTGATTTTTTTTCTATTGTTTTATTCTTCTCAATTTTATTTATTTCTTCTGTGATCTTTATTAGGTCCGTCCTTCTGGTGACTTTTGGCCTCATTTGTTCTTCTTTTTCCAATTTTAATAATTGTGACTTTAGACTATTCATTTGCGATTGTTCTTCCTTCTTTAAATAAGCCTGGATTGAAATATACTATCCTCTTAGAACAGCCTTCGCTGCATCCCACAGAAGTTAGGGCTCTGTTGTTGTCATTTGTCTCCATATATTGCTCGATCTCTGTTTCAATTTGGTCATTGATCAATTGATTATTTAGGAGCATGTTGTTAAGTTCTCTGTGTGTTTGTGAGCCTTTTTGTTTTCTTTGTACAATTTATTTTTAGTTTTATGCCTTTGTGATCTGAGAAGTTGGTTGGTAGGATTTCAATATTTTTTAATATACTGAGGTTCTTTTTGTGGCCTAGTATGTGGTCCATTCTGGAAAATGTTCCATGTGCATTTGAGAAGAATGTGTATCCTTCTGATTTTTGGTGTAAAGTTCTGTTGATGTCTGTTAGGTCCATCTGTTCTAGTGTGTTGTTCAGTGCCTCTGTGTCCTGGCTTATTTTCTGTCTGGTTGATCTGTCCTTTGGAGTGAGTGGTGTGTTGAAGTCTCCTAAAGTAAGTGCATTGCATTCTATTTCCTCCTTTAATTCTATTAGTATTTGTTTCACATATATAGGTGCTCCTGTGTTGCATGCATATATATTTATAATGGTTATATCCTCTTGTTGGACTTCCCCTTTTATCATTATGTAATGTCCTTCTTTATCTCTTGCTACTTTCTTTGTTTTGAAGTCTATTTTGTCTGATACAAGTATGACAACACCTGCTTTTTTCTCCTTGTTGTTAGCATGAAATATCTTTTTCCATCCCATCAATTTCAGTCTGTGTATATCTTTGGGTTTGAGGTGAGTCTCTTGTAAGCAGCATATAGATGGGTCTTCCTTTTTTATCCATTCTATTACTCTGTGTCTTTTGACTGATGCCTTCAGTCCATTTATACTTAGGGTGATTATTGATAGATATGTACTTATTGCCATTGCAGGCTTTGGATTCGTGGTTACCAAGGGTTCAAGGGTATTTTCTTTACTGTCTAACAGTCTAAGTTAACTGTCTTGTTAAGCTATTATAAACACACTCTGATTATTCTTTATTTCTCTCCATTCTTACTCTTCCTCCTCCATTCTTTATATGTTAAGTGTTTTATTCTGTACTCTTTTATGTTTCCTTTGACTGCTTTTGTGGATAGTTGGCTTTATTTTTTGCCTTTAGTTAGTATTTGGATGGTCTGCTTTCTTTGCTGTGATTTTATTTTCTCTGGTGACATCTATTTAGCCTTAGGAGTGCTTCCATCTAGAGTACTACCTTTCAAGTACCACGCTGTAGAGGTGGTTTGTGGGAGGCAAATTCCCTTAACTTTTGCCTGTCTGGAAATTGCTTAATCCCTCCTTCAAATTTATATGATAATCATGATGGATACAGTATTCCTGGTTCGAGGCCCTTCTGTTTCTTTTTTTTTTTTTTACACAATTTCTATTACATTTTCAAGATAAAAATCATAATTAATCTTTTTAACACTTTATTTTGAAATTCTGATTCCCACGTTAACTAACTTTGGATGATTCTAGGTTAACAAACTTAGACGTCCGGTTTATTAAGTATATAAAATAAAGAATAAAACAGCACCATCCAATATCAGTATAATTTAGGTGAAATTAATTTTAAGAATCTATTGCATTTAAAACAATTATCCAAAATATAATCACTTAACATGTAATCGATATAAAAATTATTAATTGGATTTTTTTTACCAAGTCTTCAACATACAATGTGTATTTGACACAGCACATCTCAATTTGACCAAGCCACATTTCAGAAGTACATAGCTCAGGTCTAGAAAAAAAGGTAACAAAATGTTTTTCAAAATGTACACAAAATGGTTGTGCACCAACGGAAGCAATGCATATGAGACATTACTTTCTTTTTTTTTTTTTCAATTAAGGTATTATTGACATATACTCTTATGAAGCTTTCACATGAAAAAACAATGTATTTACTACATTTACCCATATTATCAAGTCCCCACTCATACCCCAGTTCAGTCACTGTCCATCAGTGCAGTAAGATGCCACAGATTCACTGTTTGCCTTCTCTGTGCTACACTGTTTTCCCCGTGGTTCACCACACCATGTGTACTAAACATAATACCCCACAACCCCCTTCTCCCACCCTCCCCACCCACCCTCCCACATCTCTTCCCTTTGGTAACCACTGGTTCCATCTTGGAGTCTCTGAGTCTGGTACTATTTTGTTCCTTCAGTTTTCCTTCATTGTTGTACTCCACAAATGAGGGAAATTTGGCACTTGTCTTTCTCCACCTGGCTTATTTCACTGAGCATAATATCCTCCAGCTCTATCCATGTTGTTGCAAATGGCAGGATTTGTTTCCTTCTTATGGCGGAATAGTATTCCATTGTGTATATGTACCACCTCTTCTTTATCCATTCATCTACTGATGGACACTTAGGTTGCTTCCATATCTTGGCTATTATAATAACTGCTGCAGTAAACATAGGTGTGCATATATCTTTTCGAATCTGAGAAGTTGTATTCTTTGGGTAAATTCCAAGGAGTGGGATTCCCGGGTCAAATGGTATTTCTATTTTGAGTTTTTTGAGGAAACTCCATATTGCTTTGCACAATGGTTGAACTAGCTTACATTCCCACCAGCAGTGTAGGAGGTTCCTCTTTCTCCAGATCCTCGCCAGCATTTGCTGTTCTTAGTCTTTTGGATGGTGGCCATCCTTACTGTGTGAGGTGGTATCTCATTGTGGTTTTAATTTGCATTTCCCTGATGATTATTGATGTGGAGCATCTTTTCATGTGTCTGTTGGCCATCTGAATTTCTTCTTTGGAGAACTGTCTCTTCATATACTCTGCCCATTTTTTAATCAGGTTATTGGCTTTTTGGGTGTAGAGGCGTGTAATTGCTTTATATATGTTGGATGTTAACCACTTGTCAGATATGTCATTTACAAATATATTCTCCCATACTGTAGGATGCCTTTTTGTTCTGTTGATGGTGTCCTTTGCCATACAGAAATATTTTAGTTTGATGTAGTCCCATGAGTTCATTTTTGCTTTTGTTTCCCTTGCTTGAGGAGATGCATTCAGGAAGAAGTTGCTCATGCTTATATTCAGGAGATTTTTGCCTATTTTGTCTTCTAAGATTTTTGTGGTTTCATGACTTACATTCAGGTCCTTGATCCATTTCGAGCTTACTTTTGTGTATGGGGTTAAACAATAATCCAGTTTCATTCTCTTGCATGAGTTTTGCCAACACCAGCTGCTGAAGAGGCTGTCATTTCCCCATTGTATATCCATGGTTCCTTTATCATATATTAATTGACCATATATGGTTGGTTTATATCAGGGCTCTCTACTCTGTTCCATTGGTCTATGGGTCTTTTCTTGTTCCACTACCACATTGTCTTGAGTACTGTGGCTTTGTAGTAAACCTTGAAGTTGCGGAGCATAATCCCCCCACCTTTATTCTTCCTTCTCAGGATTGCTTTGGCTATTCAGGGTCTTTTGTGGTTTCATATGAATTTTAGAATGATTTTCTCTAGTTCGTTGAAAAATGATACTGGTATTTTGATAAGAATTGCATTGAATCTGTAGATTGCTTTAGGTAGGATGGCCATTTTGACAATATTAATTCTTCCTATCCATGAGCATGGGATATGTTTCCATTTATTGGTATCTTCTTTAATTTCTCTCATGAGTGTCTTGTGGTTTTCAGAGTATAGGTCTTTCACTTCTGTGGTTAGGTTTATTCCTAGTATTTTATTATTTTTGATGCAACTTTTAATGGAATTGTTTTCCTGATTTCTCTCTCTGCTAGGTCATTTTTAGTGTATGAGAATGCCACAGATTTCTGCATATTAATTTTGTATCCTGCAACTTTGCTGAATTCAGATATTAGATCCAGGAGTTTTGGAGTAGATCTTTATGGTTTTTTACATACAATATTATGTCATCTGCAAACAGGGACAGTTTAACTTCTTCCCTGCCAATCTGGATGCCTTTTATTTCTTTGTGTTGTCTGATTGCTGTGGCTAGGACCTCCAGAACTATGTTGAATAGAAGTGGGGAGAGTGGGCATCCTTGTCTTGTTCCCAATCTTAAAGGAAAAGCTTTCAGCTTCTTGCTGTTAAGTATGATGTTGGCTGTGGGTTTGTCATATATAGCCTTTATTATGTTGAGGTACATGCCCTCTATACCCATTTTGTTGAGAGTTTTTATCATGAATGTATGTTGAATTTGGTCAAATGCCTTTTCAGCATCTATAGAGATGATCATGTAGTTTTTGTCCTTCTTTTTGTTGATGTGGTGGATGATGTAGATGGATTTTCAAATGTTGAACTATCCTTGCATCCCTGGAATAAATCCTACTTGATCATGATGGATAATCCTTTTCATGTATTTTTTAATTCGGTTTGCTAATATTTTGTTGAGTATTTTTGCGTCTGTGTTCATCAGGGATATTGGTCTGTAGTTTTCTTTTTTTGTGGTGTCTTTGCCTGGTTTTGGTATTACAGTGATGCTGGCCTTATAGTATGAGTTTGGAAGTATTCCCACTTCTTCTACTCCTTGAAAAACTTTAAGGAGGATGGGTATTAGGTCTTTACTAAATGTTTGATAATATTCACTGGTGAATCCATCTTGTACAGGCGTTTTGTTCTTAGGTAGGTTTTTGATTACCAGTTCAATGTCATTGCTGGTGATTGGTCTGTTGAGATTTTCTGTTTCTTTCTGGGTCAGCCTTGGAAGGGTGTATTTTTCCAGAGAGTTGTCCATTTCTTCTAGGTTATCCAGTTTGTTAGCATATAATTTTTCATAGTATTCTCTAATAGTTCTTTTTATTTCTGTGCTGTCCGTAGTGATTTTTCCTTTCTCATTTCTGATTCTGTTTATGTCTGTAGACTCTCTTTTTTTCTTGATAAGTCTGGCTAGGGGTTTATCTATTTTGTTTATTTTCTCAAAGAACGAGCTCTTACTTTCGTTGATCCTTTCTATTGTTTTATTCTTCTCGATTTCATTTATTTCTGCTCTAATCTTTATTATGTCCCTCTTTCTACTGACTTTGGGTCTCATTTGTTCTTCTTTTTCTAGTTTCGTTAATTTTGAGTTTAGACTGCTCAAATGTTCTTCTATCCTGAGGTAGGCCTGTATTGCAATATACTTTCCTCTTAGCATGGCCTTCACTGCGCCCCACAGATTTTGCAGTGTTGAATTATTGTCTTTTGTCTCCAAATATTGCTTGATCTCTGTTTTTATTTGGTCATCAATCCATCGATTATTTAGGAGCATGTTATTAAGCCTCCATGTGTTGGTGGGATTTTTCTTTTTTTTTTTTGCATAATTCATTTCTTGTTTCTTTCCTTTGTTGTCTGAGAAGCTGGTGGGTACAATTTCAATCTTTTTGAATTTATTGAGGCTCTTTTTGTGCCCTAGTATATGATCTATTCTTGAAAATGTTCCATGTGCACTTGAGAAGAATGTGTATTCTGCTTCTTTTGGGTGTAGAGTTCTGTAGATGTCTGTTAGGTCCATCTGTTCTAATGTGTTGTTTAGTGCCACTGTCTCCTTACTTATTTTCTGTCTGGTTGATCTGTCCTTCAGAATGAGTGGTGTGTTGAGGTCTCCTAGAATGAATGCATTGTATTCTATTTCCCACTTTAATTCTGTTAGTATTTGTTTCACATATGTAGGAGGTCCTGTGTTGGGTGCATAGATATTTATAATGGTTATATCTTTTTGTTGGATTGACCCTTTTATCATTATGTAATGTCCTTCTTTGTGTCTTGTGACTTTCTTTGTTTTGAAGTCTATTTTGTCTGATATAAGTACTGCAACTCCTGCTTCTTTCTCCCTATTAGTTGCATGAAATGTCTTTTTCCATCCCTTTACTTATAGTCTGTGTATGTCTTTGGGTTTAAAGTGAGTCTCTTGACTGCACCATATAGATGCATCTTGTTTTTTTATGCATTCAGTGACTCTATGTCTTTTGATTGTTGCATTCAGTCTATTTGCATTTAGGGTGATTATGGATAGGTATGTACTTATTGGCACTTCACGCTTCAGATTTGTCATTACCAAAGGTTCAAGGTTAACTTCTTTACTATCTAAGAGTCTAACTTAACTCACTTAATATGCTATTACAAACACAATCTAAAGGTTCTTTTTTGTTTTGTTTTTTTTCCTCCTTTTCTTCCTTCTCCATTCTTTATATATTAGTTATCATATTCTGTACTGTTTGTCTATCCCTTGATTGACTTTGGGGGTAGTTAATTTAATTTTGCATTTTCTTTGTAATTAGCTCTTCTACTTTCTTTACTGTGGTTTTATTACCTCTGGGGACAGCTATTAAACCAAAGGAGCACTTCCATCTATAGCAGTCCCCCCAAAATACACAGTAGAGATGGTTTGTGGGAGGTAAATTCTCTAAGCTTTTGCTTATCTGGGAATCGTTTAATCCCTCCTTCAAATTTAAATGATAACCTTGATGGATAAAAGTATTCTTGGTTCAAGGCTCTTCTGCTTCATTGCATTAAATACATCATGCCACTCCCTTCTGCCCTGTAAGGTTTCTGCTGAGAAGTCTGATGATAGCCTGATGGGCTTTCCTTTGTATGTGATCTTATTTCTCTCTCTGGCTTCTTTTAATAGTCTGTCCTCATCCTTGATCTTTGCCATTTTAATTACTATATGTCTTGATGTTGTCTTCCTTGTGTCCCTTGTGTTGGGAGATCTGTGCACCTCTATTGCCTGAGAGACTATCTCCTTCCCCATATTGGGGAAGTTTTCAGCAATGACCTCCTCTATGGCACTTTCTATCCCTTTTTCTCTCTCTTCTTCTTCTGGTACCCCTATAATGCAAATATTGTTCCATTTGGATTGGTCACACAGTTCTTTCAATATTCTTTCATTCTTAGAGATCCTTTTTTCTCTCTGTGCCTCAGCCTCTTTGTATTCCTCTTCTCTAATTTCTGTTTCATTTATCGTCTCCTCCACTGTATCCAGTCTACTTTTAATACTGTTCATTGTGCTCTTCAATGATTCTATCTCTGACCGTGATTCATTCCTGAGTTCTTGAATATCTTTCTGTACCTTCATGAGCATGTTAATGAATTTTATTTTGAACTCCCTTTCAGGGAGAGTCATGAGGTCATTATCATTTAAATCTTTCTCAGGAGTTGTATTAATAATTTTACTCTGAACCAGGTTCCTTTGGCATTTCATATTGTTTTATGGTGCCCTCTAATGCCTAGAAGCTCTACTCTCTGTAGCTGCTCAGCCCCTGAAGCTATGTCGGGGATTGCAGGGGAGTGGTATTGGTGCGTGGGGGGAGGAAAGAGCTGTTTCCTGCTTCCCGTCTACTATGCCTGTCTCCACTGCCTGAACCAGTGGGCCAAGCACGCAGGTATAAGCCTCTGTGCTTTGCGTTTTTAATTGCTGTAGACAGATCTTCCCTGTGGCTGGCCTAATGCCAGGGTAGGGATTCCTGGTTTGCAAGCCTGGTGGGGCTGGCCAGGAGAAAGGCGCAGTAGTCTGCCTGTCACGCAAGGGGTTCTTGGAGCTGTGTAGGCTGCCAGGGAGCTGGAGCACCTGAAGATGGTGAAAGCTCCCAATCTGCTGGGCAGAGTGCTCCCAGACAATTTTGTCTACCTGTCCTTTCTCCTCATCTGTAAGTTCTGTGCAATCCTTGCCCCTTTAGCAGCCCTCTTGCTAAGGGCTTCTTTGTTAGGAAGTCTCTCAGACTGCCCGCCTTTCTTTTGTCCCAGAGCAACTGGATATGGATCCCTCCTTTCCACCAGCAGCTGGAATCTTAGTTTCTCCAGGAATTCTGCCTGTCTTAGCTTTCCAACCCCCTAATTACGAGAGTATCATGCAAGCACCATAAAATGTAGGTTTGTGCTCCCAGAGCAGATCTCCAGAGTTAGGTATTCAGCGGTCCCAGATCTCCACTCCCTCCCTGCTCCGTTCCTCTTCCTCTTGCCAGTGAGCTGGGGTAGGGGAAGGGCTTGGATCCTGCAGGACCACAGCTTTATTATGTTACCCTTTTCTGTGAGGTCTGCTCTTGTCTCAAGGTATATGCAGTTTGTTGCAGTCCTCTTTCCTGTTGCTCTTTCAAGAGTAGTTGTATTAGTTATATTTTCATATTATATGTGGTTTTAGGAGGAAGCCTCTGTCTCACCTCTCATGCCACCATCTTTAATCTCCCCCCCTTCTGTTTCTTTTCATGAAATATATCATGCCATTCTCTTCTGGCCTGTAAGGTTTCTGTTGAGAAGTCTGATGATAGCCTGATGGGTTTTCCTTTGTAGGTAATCTTTTTTTCTCTCTCTGGCTGTCTTTAATTAACTTTATCCTTGTCTTTGATCTTTGTCATTTTAATTATTATATGTCTTGATGTTGTCCTCCTTGGGCCCCTTGTGTTGGGAGATCTGTGGGCTTCAATGGTCTGAGAGACAATTTCCTTCCCCAGTTTGGGGATGTTTTCAGCAATTATTTCTTCAAAGACACTTTCTATCCCTTTTTCTCTCTTCTTCTCCTGGTACCTCTATAATGCGAATATTGTTCCATTTGGATTGGTCACACAGTTCTCTTTATATTCTTTCATTCCTAGAGATCCTTTTATCTCTCTCTGCCTCAGTTCTCTGTATTCCTGTTCTCTGATTTCTATTCCATTAACAGTCTCTTGCACCTTGTGCAATCTGCTCTTAAGCCCTTCTATCGGTTGTTTTATTTCTCTTATCTCCCTCTGGACTTCATCCCTTAGCTCTTGCATATTTCTCTGCAGGTCCATCCACATGGTTATGACTTTTATTTTTAAGTCTTTTTCAGGAAGATTGGTTATATCTATCTCACCAGGCCCTCTCTCTGGGGTTGTCTGAGTGATTTTTGACTGGACCAGATGCTTCTGCCTTTTTATGGCAATAGAAGTGGTCGCCGCCGGGTGGCATGTGTGTCAGCTGGCAAAACAAAGTCCCTTCCTGGTTGTTGTTCGCCTTGCCCTTCTTTGCTGCCTGTGCCAGTTACCCACACACTGAGAGGCAGTCTCTGGGATAATTTCCTGAGCTGCCATGGGTGGGGCCGCCCTCAGAGTAGCCTAGAGCACTGCAGGGGGTCACAGCTATGCCGGGTGTGTTCTCCTGTGAGAACGGCACCCCTTCATGCCATCTGGACCTTGCTCTGGCTTCCACTGCCTGTGCCGCTTACTCACACATTAGGAGGCCATGTCTGGGATAATCTTCTGAACTGCCATGGGCAGGGTTGCCTTCATGCTATCCTAGAGCACTGCGGGGGGTCGCAGCCATTCCGGGTGTGTTCTCCTGCTTGAACAGTGCCCCTTCATGCCTTCTGGACCTTGCTCCGGCTTCCGCTCCCTGTCCTAGTTAGTTGCACGCTGAGAGAAGACTCTGTGTGGTTGCTGTGGTGGGTCCACTGTCCGGCTGCTCCACAGCTGTGGCGGCTCAGCCGGTCTGTTTGCAGCGCCAACCGGGGGGAATGAATGGCAGGCTGCTTATCGCCATGACCGGCTTCAGGGCTGCTTTACCTGGCAGGGGGTTGGGGGTCCAAAGTTTCTCAAGATTCCCAGCCTGCTCTTCTGAGTGTGCTGGGATGATTTTGTTCAGCTGTTGAGCCCTTGTCTCTTTAAGACTTTAAAAAAGTACCCGCTTTTCTTTTGTAACAGGGGAGCAAGCTGTGGGGACCAAGTCACAGTCTCTGTCTCGGATCCTGCCGTTCCATTTCTCTAATATCCAGTACACCTTGCAGTGTGTGTCTGTGCTCCCATTGCACAATACTGGGGTTGGTTATTTAGTAGTTCCATGCTTCCACTCCCTCCCAACTCTGACTGTTTTCCTTCTGCCGGTGAGCTGGGGTGAGGGGAGTGCTCGGGTCCCACTGGGTCACGGCTTTATATCTTACCTCCTTCGTGAGATGCTGAGTTCTCACCGATGTAGATGTAGCCTGGCTGTTGTACTGTATATTTTGGTCTCTCTTTTAGGAATCGTTGTATTTGTTGTATTTTCAAAAATATATATGTCTGGGGAGGAGATTTCCACCGCCCTGCTCATGCCGCCATCTTGAGCCTCCCCATAAATCAACTTTTACTTTATTTTTATAAAATAATATAAAGCTCCTAAAAAAGGAAGGGTGGACTACATGGCCTCCTTTTCTTATATAATGGAATGGGCACACATTCAGCTAGAAAAAGGTATAGCTTGATGACATTAATGCACCGTTAGGATGAATGGGAATGTTTGTATCTCTGTTGGCAGTTTCTTATGACTTGTTGGTTAAAGAAGGCAGAAGAACAGTGATTTATACTTGGTCCTTGATTTAAAAGCTTGGATAAAGAAGTGCTAAATAAATATCAAATAACACTATCAAATGTCCATATGGAAATTTAAAAAAATATAGACTTATGTTTTATGTATAGACTTAAACATCATGCTACTTATATTACTCGATGGATATAAATTTAAAAATTTTTTATCTTTTTGGTGAATTGACTCTTATCATTGAAATATTAGTCTATTAATATTTCTTTCCCTTAAAATTCTCTTTGTCTGATAATAGTATAGTTATACCAACTTTCTTTTCCTTGGTGTGTGTGTGGTTTATCATTTTCATTTTGTTCCATTCTTTTCCTTTCAACCTTTCATATATTTAAAATCTGTTCTTGTTAACAGCATATAGGTTTTTAAGTCCAGTATTCAAATCTTTGTCTTTTAACTGGAGTGTTTACTCCATTACAGTTTATGTAGTTACTTATATATTTAGACTGAGATCTACTAATATAGTCTTTATTTTGTATTTTCATTATTTTAACTTTCTCCTTTTATTCACCTATTAATGAGACATTTTCTCACTTTTGTTTTAGTGGTACCACAGGGGTGTTAAAATGCATCCATCATCTATAACAACAGTCTAATATAAATTTAACTTTCATACTTCCTCAATAATGCTAGGGCTTTGGGCACTTAAGTCCACTTGACCCCATTATATTTTTACATTATTGTAACATGAATTTCAATCTGCCATATATTTTAGACCTCTTAAAGCATTATTATTGTAGTTTTTAAAATTCAATATTCATTTATGTTTATCCACTTCTTTATCTCTTACCTTCTTGTTTGTTCCTTTTTGCATTTATGTTTTCACTCAGGGTTATTTTTCTTCAACCTAGGGAACTCCCTTTAACATTTCTTGAGTGCATATCAACTTATGACAAATTATCTTTGTTTTGATTTGTGTGAAAGCCTTCAGTTTTGAAAGAATTTTTGCTGGATTAGGTTGACATTTGATTTCTTTAAGCACTTTGAAGATGCCATTCCATTGTTTTCTGGCTGCATTGTTCTTAATAAGCAGTCAGCTCCTAGTCATACTGATGGTCTTATGAAGTTAATGCGTTTTTATTCTTAATTTTTTCCTATGACTTTGGTGGTTAGCAGCTTTTATGTAAGGTAAATAGTGTGTTTTTCTTGTGTTTAACCTGCTTTAGGTTCATAGAGCTTCTTGAATTGATATATTTAATAAAAATTAAATTAATTAATGTATTTTGATATATATTAATTTGATATCTTTTTCCATTTTTGCTATATTTCAGCCATTTTAGAAGATTATTGGCCAGTATTTTTTCAAATATTAATTCAATCCTATTCTTAATCTTCTCTTTTTCTGGGAATCCAATTATACCTGTATTAGTTCTTTCCATATTTAGAGTTTTCTACCATTTTCCACATGTTTCTTATGTTCTTTTCCATAATTTTAGTCCTTTAGCTTTCTGTGCTTCAGCCTAAATATTTTCAACTGATCCACTCTGTTTATTAGCATTCACAATCTTTGTTAAATTTTTCTTATTTACCTGTTATATCATGACCAATAAGGCATGCATTTTAATCTACTATGAAGATATGTTTCTCTCCATTAGGTTGTTAATTGCTTAAAAGGTGGTGGTCTCTCATAGTGGCTAGTCTACCCAGTGTCTTACAATGGAAAGGAATGCAATAATTAAAAATAAATAATTTCTGTAGTGAATACAATTTGTGTATATTTCCCATATTGCTTTCCTAATGAGGGATGTATGGAATGTACTTGAAATGTTTTAATATGACATCTTTTAACATACATAAAAGTGCCCAAGCTAGCATTAAACATGTTGTAGTCATATACTATGTGATGCTATGGTAGGTATAATTCATAGTTCATATAATATAATACATAGTTCATATAATTAGGAAATAGTTGTCTTAAATTATCTACATGCTTTTCTGTGGCTAGTATTATGCTCTGTGACATGCATTTTCAAGATTGGTGTCTAAAAATAGTTGTTAGCTTATTTTCCCATTGGGATAATTTCAGCTTCAAGTAGCAAAGACTAAATTGCAGGAAACAATGAGTTTATTATCTCACATAGCAAGTTAGAACCTAAAGGATTTCCGTGGTTGGATAACCTAGTGTCTCTAACATCATCAAGAACTCAGGTGATCATAGCTGTCATAGTTTATATAGATGTCTTCTCAGTTTCCTCAAGAATTGCTGTAGACCCTTTCCTGAAACCATCACTTATAAGAAGGTTGGTGTATCTTCAGTGATTGGCTTAACTAGTCAAGACTTCATCCCTAAGGCCCATTTGTGGAAAGTGAACAAAATGGATTTCTGTAATCAAGAAACAAGTGGACACCTCACACCAGTTAGGATGGCGGACATCAAAAAGACTAGGAACAACAAATGCTGGCAAGGATGTGGAGAAAGGGGAACCCTTCTACACTACTGGTGGGAATGTAAACTGGTTCAACCATTGTGGAAAGCAATAAGGAAGTTCCTCAAAAAACTAAAAATAGAAATACCATTTGACCTGGGAATTCCACTCCTAGGAATTTACCCAAAGAATACAACTTCTCAGATTCAAAAAGACATATGCACCCCTATGTTTATTGCAGCACTATTTACAATAGCCAAAATACAGAAGCAACCTAAGTGTCCATCAGTAGATGAATGGATAAGGAAGAGGTGGTTACATATACACAATGGAATACTATTCAGCCATAAGAAAGAAACAAGTCCTACCATTTGCAACAACATGGATGGAGCTAGAGGGCATTATGCTCAGTGAAATAAGTCAGGCAGAGAAAGACAAATACCAAATGATTTCCCTCATTTGTGGAGTATAACAATAAAGCAAAACTGAAGGAACAAAACAGCAGCAGACTCACAGACTCCAAGCAGGGTCTAGCAGTTACCAAAGGGGAGGGGTGGGGAAGGGCAGGTGGGGAGGGAGGGAGAAGGGGATTGTGAGGTATCAGGATTAGTGCACATGGTGTGTGTGAGGTCATGGGGAAGACAGTGTAGCACAGAGAAGACAAGTAGGGACTCTGTGGCATCTTACTACGCTGATGGACAGTGACTGCAATGGGGTGTGGAGGGGTACTCAATAATAAGGGTGAATGTAGTAACCACATTGTTTTTCTTGTGAAACCTTCATAAGAGTGTATATCAATGATACCTTAATAAAAAAAAAGAAATTAAGTATTACTGATAAAAAACTAAATAAATAAAACTTAAAAAAAAAGAAAGACAAGGGGAGCTAGCTAGAATGGCTGTTGGTTAGACTTCGAAAAAAGCAAAATTAAGAATCATCTCCTGAAAAAGTTCTAGTTTCCATGCCATTGTCAGAAGTCCCATCATGCTTAGTGAGGTTGATTGGTAAAGGAATTTCCTATCTACCTGGTTTCTTTTCTGGGAAATTCCATAACCAATCATCTTCAAGTATAATTTTTATAACTCTGAATTTTTCTCTGTTTATTAAAATGTTGATTATTTAATCTAGATTCTGTGATGATTGAAATATGTATAGAAATTTTTATAATGAAGTATTGCATCTACTTGTTCATAATTTTGAGTGTTTGTTGTAGACTTAACTTTGGTTTCATATGAATTTTCTCATTATAATACTGCTTTTAGATATATCATCTTGATTGTAAATTACTTGAAAGCAAAAACCATGTACTTTTGTGTCTCCAAAGTTTCTTTCTAAAGTAGGACTTACACAAAGGTATTAAGGAGGTAGAACTAATCTCTAATCTAAGATGACACTTGAAAAGGAGTGAATATTTTTCAAGAATTACCGTAATAAATTCAGCAGTGCTCAGTTGGTGAAAAATTTGTGTGCATACTTAGATGTTGGTCGTTAATGAGCATCCATTCACAAAAGGTATATAGGTTTCACTATTTTCAAAAACAGAGTTTTAAATGATTTATTGTTTTTTCATTTGTAACATGTAAACTTTGGTAATAAACTTCATTAAAAAGAAAAAAACATCTCCCATAATGTTCAAGACTGAGTTTATAGATGCTGATTTTTAGGTACAAACTTGCTTCACCAATTTTGGCTACATTCTCTTCCATAAGGCCCTTTGTGATATTCTGCTTTCCCTTTTATCATAAACATTTAGTCTCCTTTTTTGATTAAGATGTAATTAAAAGTATGCTCCTTACCATCCCTAATTTGCAATATGGGATCTGTGTGTGTCAGTAATAACCAAATATTGGCAATTTCATGTGTTTCACCTAATATTTAGTTTTCTTGGTGCAGAGAAACAGGGGCTAATTTAATTTGGAGAGGATTTGTCCAGGGCAAATTAGCACTACAAATCCCACCAAAAGCCAATAAAAATCAACAGAAACAGCTCTAAAATTTAAACACTGTACTTCACTCTTTCCACTATTTAGCATGGGAGGTAGGTTTCATTGGGGGAAGTGGGACTGGTATTGCAATATAAATGGGAACTTTAAAAAAATGTATCATGTGAACTGGACTTGAGATATGAGGATTTGACACATACTGGGATACTCTCAAGAATTATGATAGAAAATATTATGGTGACTACAAAATGCAGTAAGACTACACAAACCATCCAGTGTATCACCTTGGTGACCCCAGGGTTATTAAAACTATTGGGGCCAGTAGTGGTGGCAGTAGTGATGATTATATCAGAGATATAGTATCAGGGATGATTCTGTTATTGTTAACTCAAAAGACCAATGACAGATTCTGAAAGATGCTATATTCCCTCTTTTGAATATATTTCCAGTGGGCTTTTTTGGGGAAAAAAAAATGGTTAAAACTCAGTAGTAAAAGAAAGATAAATTTGAACTAGAGAAATATCTTCTGAAAAATGATCTTCATTCCATTAAAATTATACTCCAGGAGATAAATGTTAAAATATTTTCTGCTAAAAATGAGCCTTGTGATGAAATAAGTTAGGAAAACACTGAGTTAATAGAAATTAAACATGTTTACTTCAATTCTAAATTGTTCAGTCTTTAATATGGTAATTAGTATGCATTTTTGATCTTACTAAATGAGAAATAAATACAACATGCACCATTTTCCATAGTTCACCATTTGCATCATTAGAAAGTTAATTTATTTCCAGCAGAACATGAGATGATTGAAAATTAAATAAAGTGCATTAGCAATATTTTATATACTTTACTTTTTAATTTGCCCTTCTATACTGGAATTAATTTCATTGATTATTACGTCTTTAATAAACAGGGTTTATTAAAATAGAGGCTCCCTTACTGCAAATTTATTTTTTCTCTATTCACTTTAATAGATTTTTCTGTTTCATAGAGCTATTTGTAACATACTTGATTTGGGAATGCAAAATTATGAGGTTAGGTAATAATACTTTTAAAATAGAACATCTAATTGTATTACTTTTTGAGAGATTTTAAAAAATAATGAATAGGTTGAGTTTACCTAACAAAACTTTTACCATTTTCCTTATTCAAAAACATGAATTTCAAAGGCTAATAAATATGACTTTCTTTTTAAAAATTCTGCTGGTTTCTTTTCATGATTTTTCAACTGCAGATCAAACCTTCACAGGAGCTCTTTCTCTGCTATATTGTAGTATAACTTTCCAAAGTGAAATAAAATTAGACTCTCCTACCATTAGTTAGGATTCACGTGAATATCTTTAAGACATTGTGTGTGCAAAGTGTTATATACTTGCTGTAATTTCCATTACAAAGATCAGAAATAATGAATCATTTCTTTAAAAAAATTAATTGCTTTTTAGGTGACTTTTCTTTTACACTTTATTTTAAAACCAAAAGATAAACAAAACAAAAAAATAGCATCTGATAGTTATATAGAGAATATGGAGAACCTCCCATAGATGTGCTGTCAGTTGGAAAGCCTTTATTTCAAAAGCCAAATTCTTGCAGCTCATATTACAAAGAGTGTGACTGGCAGCTTACTTGCTAAATCAGAATAAGAAGTGTGTTGCTTTAACAACATAAAATGAAGGTGCCATCACTTTATTAGCATCTTTATATTGCTTCACTTCTTGCTTATTTAGGGACAAAAAATTAAAAGCAAAAAAATTAAATTCTTTAAAAACTAAACTGTGTTCTCTCTTAGAAGGAAATTTGACAAATCTTGAAACACAAGCTCTTTGTAATTCTTAAGAGGAAAACTTACCCTCTTGGAAGAAGTTCTTATTGTTCTAGAGTTGCTCATGTATTGTTTTATCTGCTTATTTAAGTATCACATAAATTGTAATAACCCACATGTATTAGATAGTACCACATTCTAATCCTACTTCCTTGTTTGGATGTCAGCATCAGGAAAATGAAATACGTGTCTGTGAGGAAACAGCATAGCCTATTTTAATGGAAAAGATTTAGACCATGAGCCTGAGAGCTCATACCTAATCTTTGCTTTATTATTGTGGATAAGGATACTTGTCTCTTATCTCTATTGTAGGTACAGATTCTGGAAACCTTATATCAATAATATATGTGAAAATATTTGCACTCTGTAGGTCACATAGACTAGTACTGTTCTTATTAATGTTACTCTTTTAAGTATGAGTTTATGAATTCCACAGAACATTTTTAGATACAGTTTTCTTTGTTTCCCATACCTTTGTTCTTTGTTCTAAGAGGTAGTTGAGTTGATGGTGCTCTTCCTGCATCACCCAACACAGTACCTTGCATACAGTAGCATTTTTAACACTGGTTTATTAAGTGGTGAATTAATTATTTGCAGTATAATTGAATAAATTTGACATAAACACAGTATAATTATATTTGAGATGAATAAATGCAGTTTAAGTTGGATTATTATTTTTAATTCATTTTAACTGCCATGTTGTTTAAATACCATTAATAAAATGTTGAAAAATTTGTACTTTTTATCCTTATTATCTGGCATAACATCAGGACTGCCTCAGAGTTTATTTTAATGTTGTCATATTGCTAAACAAAACCCAGAAATTATAGCTTCTATTTGATGTAATTTCCTACCTATTTCAGAAGGAGAAAGTATGGTTTCTACTAGTTCTTTCTCTCTGAGCTTCATTAATACTTATTTAAACATTGTGTTATATCCAAATTAGTCTACAAGACTCCACTCATTCTCTGTTCTTTGGCTGGTGTGCCACTTACTCACAGATTCATTGACTATGATTGATTATAAACTGCCTGTGAGACCCACTGCCATGGATTGGTCATTTGTTAGAATTCAAGTGAGTCACAGTTCCCTTTACAATTGGACTTTACAACGTGTAATAATGTGTTTTCAGTGACTTGCCGTGCAAAATACACTCCTTTTGTCTGCAGGTCAGCCTGGTTTAAATCTCTACTTTGTTGGATATAACCCCAAAGAAAACTCGTATCCCTCATTATACTTTCTTTTCCATGAAGCCATTTCCTAGAATATTTTAAAAGTCAGAGTATAAACTAATTATGTCTCCATAAAATGTTTTCAGAAAAATAAACAGTACACTACATCAGCCTTTTCACCAAAATCACCGTTTTACATTTTCTACATTCCTTATAAATTAAAAATGTGCAGCAAATGCCACCAACATAGTTGTGTACTTGCCCGATTGTGAGTGAACTCCTAAAGAAAAGGGGTAAAACCATTTTTGCTTTCCAGCATCAGCACAGGGCTTGTACTTCATTGATAGCCAACATTTTTTTGTCGAATTGTCCTAGTACCTCCAAAGAAGTTTTGTGAGAAATCTTACTGGAGAGGGTTCCACAAAGGTCTTTAGTAGCACTGTAGCCTAAAGCCAAAAAGTCAAGAGCAAGAGCTGAGCTGTCATATAATTCTCAGGTGGCTGGGTGAAAAAGCAAGCATCAGAGCATTAGGACTTCCATCTAAAACTGTTCAGTTTGGGATTGTGAACTGAGTATGTGGAGTTTGTTCAAATCCGTCTACCCTTTCAAAAAATACCTAAATTAGCTAGGATTATTGTAATCACATTTTATTCAAGAGCAAGGTCGCTGAGTCTGGTAAATTTTCTGGACAAAAAGAGTAATGGGAAAGTGAGCTAACATTGATTTTATGCTGCTCAGTGTGGGATGCTGTGTGTGCTAGGTGCCTTACATAATTGATCTCATTTCATCTTGACCACAATCAGTATCAGGCCTTTAAGTGTTCAATTCAGGAGAAGCTAAGTACTTTGTCCAAGGTTATGCAACTAGCCAGAGAAAGAGCCAAAATTTGAACTAACTTGTGACTAACAAAGCCCATGCTATTTAATTACCCACTCTCTTATTCAGGCTGCTTCACTGTCAGTAACTAGATTTGCAAATTTTAACTATTTTATATAGGTAAACTGACAAGATGTAATGTAAAGAATATTTAAGTCAAAAGCTATTTCATCATTTATTATACTGGAAAGTAAACAGTTATTGAGATGTTAGTTAAAATTCAATTGGATGCACAGAAAGGATCAATCTATAAGGAACCTTTCATAGTTTAGGAAGTCTGATGTCAGTATGAATCCTACTTATCTCTCTAACTTTGACTTGGATAACTATGTGTTTCTGTGTCTGTCTGTGCAGTGTGGGCAAATGGAGGTACCAACTGATTCTGATTTTCTCTGTAATTGAATCCAGAGAGAGAAAAAGAGCCTCTCCTAGTCTTTTTCATCGTTACGCACTCTAGAGGTTACTGTGGTTAATAATCAACTACAGCACTTTTCAAAGTCAGTTTAGTATAATGTAAATTGATCTTTTTCTTGCTGATTGCCTTGTTATAGGGAACCTATTCTTCCTCAGAAAAGAACAGCTCTCTCTTGCATTTATATATTATCCAGAAACATTTATTCCTAGAATTTCTGTTTTTAAAAAAGTTCTATTTATCAAGAGAAATTATTGAATGATTTAAACCTCAATTATTTACACATTATGGAAATCTGAGCTTCACTTGTAGTTCTACCAATACTTTAACTCTATGACCAAGGCAATTTTTACCACCCTCTCTGTGTCTCATTTTTCTTATCTGTAAAATTTAAGGAGAAAATTAGATAATCTCTGAAGTTCAGTCAGCTCTAAATTTACAGTTTTCCAGTGCATGTAAAGTCTATTGTTTGTCCTTTAATGAGGTCAGGGAAAGTGTGGACCACAGATGTAGGAGGTAACTGTGTAGTTCCTAAGTTGTTTTTTTTTTAACCTTTTGCCATCCCAATAATTCTGAAAGGAATTATATATGTGGCTCACTGCTGAAATCACAGTTGTATTTTCCTCCATCTGGTTTTTGGAAAGCCCTGAGATATTTGATAATTCTACCCATCAGAAAGTATAATCTGGAAATGTAATCAAGGGGAAACTTAGAATGTTTATCAAATTATCAAATTAATCAGCCTGAGCTAGAACATTTCTCCTGTGTCACCAGGAGAATGTACGGTTCACCTTATTTATTTGCTAAGCAGTGGGGGGAGACTATATTAATGGAGACAAGTATTAGGTTTTAAAAAGTTTAAATTTAAGCCTCTGTAAATATATGTATCTCTATATTAATTATTATTATATATTCTTAAATATATAATTAATAGAGTACCTGTCACATACTTAATAAAACTGGCTGATTCTAGCTAGCACTATTAGTTAGTGATGATAAGAAGTACCACTGTTAACTTCAATAAAATGTTACTGTTTTATTTAAATTTTCAAAAAATATTTAAAGAAAATACACTAATAGTATTCATTTTCATAATTCAAATATTAAAAATAGTTCTGAAACTTAATCTTAGTAGGATTTGATAATAGATTCATGAAGAGCTATAGTGGTGGTCTTCAGAAAAGGAGATCTTGCCTCTTTAACAAATACTTTTGATTTGGGGAAAGGATCTACCAGGCTTCAGCAAAATGTGAATTGTCAGGATAAACAATGAGTCTTCATAACCTTGGGTGCTTTCAAAATTTGGACAAAGGTGTGGTGTGCTCTAATAATTCTTTTAGTGCTTTTCTGGATTAGTAGATGCTATTAAATGCCCTCTGATTTTAAATAGCACAAAAATAAATATTAAAGAATGAAGTAGAAAAAATATAATAACAAACATTAATAAATACTTATAGAAATAAAATATTCATCTATTTGCATATAAGAGCAAATAACAGAAAGACCTGTATTTATGTAATTTTGTTGATGGTAAACTAAGTTTGACTTTTCCATGAATCAATTTATTTTTCATGAAAGAAGCAAGCTTAGATCATACTTTTAGTTATGTGGTTCTCAGATTCATAAGTAATAAAGCAAATTAACCATTGTTTCAGGAAATGTAAAGGTTTTTAAGATATAGAATTTTTGAAGTATAAGGAACTAGGCAAAATAGTGTTAACTTTTCCTTTAAGAAGTGGTTAGCTGGTAGGAGACCACAAGTAGGTGTTAATGATTCCAAGTTTCAGGTTGTTCTTGTAAGTAGGCTTGTATCTCTTTAGAAAAGATGTTTAGTTCTTGTTCACACTGGACTATACCATTAGTAGTTAAATACTTAACGATTCTGTTCTCACAGAATTTTAAATGTTATTGAGGAGAATGGAAATAATTGGAGGATAGAAGAAAATAGTGTGTTAGAAATCAAATTAATTTATTTACTCCCAACATTTGTTAAGTGCCTATTAGGTGTTAAGCCTGATGTCTGCTCCAGGGATGCCATTAAATAAGATGTTGTCTCTGGCTTTTAGCAGTTCACCCTCTAGTTGAGGAAAGAAACATCTACACAATTATTACAATGCATATGATCATAGAAGGTACTCAGTATATGGCAAGTGAATGAATGATTAGTGAATTAATGTTTAGAATGCTATGTAGTAAGTGTTGTGAAGGTAAAGGGGAAGGAATGACTGTTTCCATCCATGGTTTATAGAGTTGGTGAGTTGGAGAGCTAAAGAGTGAGCAGGTTGAGAAGGAAGCACAGAACATTCCACTTAGGGAAAATGACGTATGCAAAGGCATGAGGTGTTTTAAAAAGGAATAAAGGAATGGGACATATTCAAGGAAGGGTGACCAGTTGTGCATAGCAGAATGGTGAGAGAGAAGCTGGAGGTAGAGTCTGAGAGTAATACAATCAGACTGAGACTTTAGAAAGATAACTCTGTTTAGAGTGTGAAGGATGGACCAGAAAGAGGAACCCAGAGGCAGAGATGAGTTAAAAGGGTATTGAATTAAATGAGAGAAAATGGTGTCCCCTCAAATAGAGAGGAAAGAGAATGAGAGCTATTTGGAGATAGAATTGACAGAATTTGATGATTTATTACACACTAATGGGAGTGTTCTGACTTTTAAGTAGATGGTAAGGCTAGTAATCAAAACTAGTGATTTAAAATGTTCACATATTGAATCTGTGCTTTGGGGACCTCAGATAAAAAAAGGTCCCAGAAACTGCTGGAACTATCCAGAGCTAAGAAAGCACACAAGGATAGATAATATACCCTTGGGATGGATGAAGGCTGAAGCTGTGAAAGTGAGCAAGATCAGGAAGACCCAGTGCCATGAGATATTGGGAGTTCTGAAACTTATCCTTTTAGGCACTGTCAGGAAGAATGAAGATTGCTTTTGAGGGATTTCTAAGGTAATACAAAATAAATAATACTGGTATGTGAAAACCAGTCTTTGTATTTAATTGACATCTGGTGAATGTTCCATAGGACTTTGAAA
The DNA here is from genome assembly GCA_029783875.1 of Phataginus tricuspis. Taxonomy (NCBI): domain Eukaryota; kingdom Metazoa; phylum Chordata; class Mammalia; order Pholidota; family Manidae; genus Phataginus; species Phataginus tricuspis. The sequence goes on along the minus strand of JAQQAC010009165.1, from coordinate 26,892,185 downwards.
GAATGAGTCATTTACTGTGTTAAAAATACAGTAATACAAAGTAAATAAATTAAGAAAATAAATATTTGAGTTGTAAGATTTTTAAGTTAATGCATTTGTTAAATCATTACGCTCATATTATTTATTTTAAAATCCTTAATCTCTTCCAGTGTTTTGCTTCCTCATCACTTATTCTCTCACCTTCCTTAAGTTTCTTCTATGAGATTATAAAAATGTTCAGTTCTCTCTTGAACAAATGAAAACCCTTCTCTCTTGCTTTACATGTTTATAAAATTATTATTGAATCTAACCTTCATTTACTTACAAATTTCTAACATGTAATCAGCACTTGCTACTTCAACCTTCCTGTTACCTCACCCTTTTCCCTATACTTACTCCCTTAGCAATCTCATCCAGAATCAGTTCCCCTGATAATAGTAAACACTTATATAACAGTTAATGAGCCAGGCTAAGTTCTTTGCAAATATTAACATATTCAACTTACAACAACAGTATGAAGTAGGTACTGTTATCCACAGTGAGATTTAGTAGCTTGCCTAAGGTTACACAAATAGTAAGCAGGGAAACTAGGATTCAGGTCCAAATATCATATATAGCTCATTTTTAAACTAATATCAGTGATGCCACATTGCTGTTTCAACCAGGGTACCGCTCTCTCTCCTGATAGATTGTTTTCATTCAAAAACAAACATCCTTAAAGACTGAGTGTAAAACCTTGGAATAATACTCTAGAAGCAATAGTAGTTGGTGGGTGGTCTGGCTTTATATGCTTGTCTTATTTCAAGGGATAAGAATGAGATTTTAATTGATGTGGTGTCATTAAGTTTATTACAGAATGATGAGACGTTTGAGGGAATGCTTAAGCAAAAATGAAAATACAGGAAATTCGAGAGTACATTGGCTTGCTAGGGCTGCCATTACAAAATACCACAGACTGGATGGCAAACAACAGAAATTTATTCTCTCACATTTCTGGAGGATGGAAGTCCAAGAGAAAGGTGTTGGCAAGTTTAGTTTCTTCAGAGGCCTCTCTCTTGGTTTGCAAATGGCTGCCTTCTTGCTGTGTCCTCACTGGCCTTATCTCTGTGTTCACATCCCTGGTGTGTCTCTTCTTATAAAGACATAAGTCATATTGGATTAGGGCCACTTACATAACCTCATTAACCTTGATTACCTCTTTAAAGACCGTATCTCTAAATATGGTCACATTCTAAGGTATCCTGGAGGTTAGGGCTTTGACATGAATTTTGAGGGAACAAATTCAGTCCATAACAAGTTTCTTATCATGAAAAAGGGTGATCTACTGCACATAGGTACCCTCAAAAGAATTGTGGATCAATTTAAGGAAAATGAGAGCTAGCAGAGATACCAACAGATAGAATATTGATCCTGAATACTGATGTCAGCAGGATAAAGAAGACAGTAGGTTAGGAAATTTTAAGCACATTTTAATGATGTGGAAGAAGGAAGAATAATACAGGAAGAATGTGCTAGATTTATTGACCTAACCAGCCTCCCTAAATGCAAGTAGAAAGTTAATGTTCAGGGCTCTGCAAAGCTTATGTCCTTGCTATATGCCTATCACTGGGGAAGTCTAAATTAACAGAGAATAAGGTAAGCAATAGTGGGGCATGTGGCAGATAAAGATAGGCTCTCTTATTTCAGATAATGTATAAAATTAAACTTTTTATAATTGAAAAGGTATGACTAATATTTAATACAATATTTTTCTATAATTCCAAGGGTTGTACAATTTTACAATGACAAATGTATTAGAGAAATGAATATAACTTCTCCTCTTTGTGTATTAGAAAATTCTTCCTTATTATGTATCTTATTTTCCTGTTCTACATGTTCATCATTTTTTATTAAACGCTGTGCATAATGATTTCTTTTTTGTTGAGAGTCTGGAATCTGTTGTCTTCTTTTAAAGAGTGTTGAATTATTTTTCTTGCAAGGAGTTAATTTTTTGGCAAATAAGCTTGATCTTTTTTTTTTTTTCAGGCTTAATTAGGATGGGTCTAGACCTTTTAGGGTATCACTTGAATGCTCAGCATTTTCAGTGCGGTCTTTTACTCCACTGCTCAGAAGCCCTACATTTCCCAGTATAACGTAACATCTAGAATTTGTATTCAGCTCACAGTTCTGGCTTATCAGTACTTGTTTTCTTCTGGGCTTACAGTCTTGCTTTGTGCACATGCAGCTTATTATTCATTCAACAACTTAAGGTGACCCCCTTTGGGACTCATTTTTGCCCAATTACCTCTTTCCCAGTACCCTGCAGGTTCCAGCTATTTCAGTAGCAACAAACACTAATTTCTGCCTCTTCAGTTGAGTGAAGTCATTGTGCTCTGCTTGGGCTCCATCTACCTCCCTTTGTGAGTTCAGACACTGCCACCAGTCAAAAAGACAGAGTGATCCTTGGCTCACCTCTTGAATTTCCCTTCTTTCAGGAAGCATAGTCTTGTTCTTAATGTTGTCCTGGTTTGAAAACCAATTATTTCTTCTTGAGAAATTGAAAACATCTTTAACATGAGATGACAAAAAATTTCTTGATAAAATTAAATTAAATTCAGCTTTGTAAAGGTTGGTTTTTGCTGAGGTCAATTTTCAGTATTCATACTAATATTACTACTGTTCTGAGAAAGTTAAACATGGCTGTACATGAGCAACATATCAAAGATAAATCACACCAGCTTGAAACATTAATGTAAACCACTTTATAAAAGCCCCATCCTGAGAAGGAGCAGCATGTTAAAATCATTTGTGTTGAGAAAAGTGTTCTAAGAATGGTTCTGTTAAAGAAAGTTTGTTTTCTTAGCTTTTGATGTCCTCGGGTAACAAAATCAACATTCTTCTGTATTTAATGAAAATAAGTTTGAAAATAGCAACAGGTGTTTTGGTAATAAAAAACTATTCATGGCTTAAATCATTAGGATGCCCTGTTTTCTTTATTATAATTACTGAAACAAGAGATTTTTAAATTAATCTCTTGCTGTATAGGGTCAAAAAAGGGAGTCTAGGAAGTGACCTAATTGATCTTTGGACCTATCATGTTTAGTGTAACAATTTAGAATTAGTAGATTTTAAAATAATTTATTGTCCAGAAACATAAAACAGAAATGTGTAAGTACTAGAAAACAAGGAATATCATTTTGTCATCATAGAAATAACACATTAATAAATATAAAATAAATGAGAAATTAGACAAATTACATTTGAAAATTATATAAGATTTTTTCACGAATGTAAAAAATGTGCCAGTGTATTTAAATTTCCAATTTTAAAACATTCATTTGATGTCTGTATTTAGAAGAAATAATTATTTACTTAAAAACAAACAAACATGGATAGAGTAAATAACTGAAAGGTACTTTAAAATACATAATTTACTGAGAGAAGAAAAACTACAAATTTATTTTATGTAACAGTTCAGTAAAACGCTTTCTTGATCTGTCTTCTCTTCCACCCTTTCCTCCAACCCCTTCACACTTTGTTTCTCTCCCCTGCTCCCTGCTTTCTTCCTTTATTAAAAAAAAATTGGGATTTAATATTATTGTGATCTGATGTCTTGATTTTCTGTAGTTGTAGAGGCGTGGCATCAGGGTGTATTCACACCATTCTTTTGCCCAAATTGTTAGTTCATGATTGAATTGCTTACTTTTCTTTATTTCTACTCTTTCTTCTTCCTAAATTCAGGACTTAAGGCAGTTGTTTGAGTGTTATGATGGGCTTGATATCTGTCTTGTTACACTGACAGGCCAAAGTCTGGCAAGGTCTTAAATTTTCATTTTATTTAGTGTTGTTTTTCTGTATTTTCTCTGTCAAGTCATTTGTCTAAGTTTCTTCTCAGTCATTTTTTTTTTTATGTTTGGCCTTAGTTAGACATAATAATTCTCACTTCTATTTACAGCATTTATAATTTTTTTATTTTCCAATTTACATGTAGTATTTATTTATGTAGTTGCCTGCTATTTCACTTAACAAGTGTGTGTCCACAAGTAGTTGATATAATAAAGCGTGATTAGAGTTTATACCATTAGGAAAAGCTTATGACAATTATGAGTAACTTTAAGATTTGGTGCTGTTGACAAAGAAAGAGTAAGAACTGTTCAGATAGCCAAGCAAGTAAGGTCATGATGTCTTCATCCTGAAGAAGACAATGACAAATTTATTGGGAACCATAGAGAAATCTGACTAAGGAAACATCAGACTAATATATCTACCACAAAATATTAAAATGATAACATTAAACCAGAAGAGCTAGCTGATTGAATCTTTGTATACTGATGATGTGTTTAGATTATTGAAAACCTTGAGTCATTTTCTTTCTGAATACAATTTCTCTAAAACTACACATATGGTATGATTAAGTATTTATGCATGCATATTGCCATACAGAGTTATGCACACTATGTATTATTAGTGTACCTAATGGGCAGTTCAAAGAAATTTCAAAGATCGTTTTGATTAATTAGGATTGATTGTCATATGCGCTGACTTTACAGTAAGATTCAACACCGCTGTATTTACTGCTGCCTACAAGAACCCAAAATAGTTTTTCCCTCTTTATTCTGTGGTCTTAACCAGTCGTCTGTACTGCAGTGACAGTAGTAGTAAAATGTGCTATGAGGGAACAGAGAAGGAACATCTAACTGAGACTTCTTAAAGGCTGTCTGACAGAAGTGATATCTTTACTGAGATTTCAAGGATGGATTAGAGTTAGCCAGCTGAGTGGTAGGTGGTAGAACACTATTTGTGGAAGATCACATGTACAAAATCGAAGAATGAGGAGAGAATGATACATCGGACAAAATTCAGTAAGGCTACAAAAGCAAATTAAACCAATAAAAGAGTTATTAAAGTTTATTAGGGAATTTTATCTTTGTCTTTGGGGCAGTGGAGAAGAACATGACTCAATGAGATTTGTAGTTTTAGAAAAATTTTCCTACATGTTTTGTAGGAAATGGTTGCTAAAAGTGATTTTAAAGCTTGCTAAACAGGTTTCATAGATACCAGATCTACCATAAAGAGTATATATTTATAATAAACTGTAATGAATTTCCCAAATGTTATTCTTTGTCAAATAAATGCTTAAAATAATTTTGCCATTGTTTAATTTTGAGAATAAGATAAAAGAATATATATATTTTTAAATTTAAAATTGTACAAGGCTTTTATTGAAAAAAATTCATAAATTGTGTGAAACAGTGTAATATAAAGCAAAGCATGTGGATTTTGGGGAATAAAATGTTTGAAGAAAAACTCTCATTTGGGCAAGAAATTTAACCGAACACTAACTTAAAAGTGCTTCAAAATGGTCTGAAAGTGCATTTAGTTTTTTTCTATCAAATTCAGATAATATAAGGTAATCATTTTTAAAAAGCATAATAAATTATAGAATCAGGGCATTTTTTTATACCAGAAGTAACTGTTTGGTCTAATTCTCCACACCTAATTTTATAGATTAAAATAAAAATCTTTACAGAATTGTTCCACAATTTGCCTGTAGTCATTGAGACAGTGATTAACAGAGTCAATTTTAGGATCCTTGTGAAGTATTTTACTAATTCGGTATAAACATTTTCTTAGTTGTTTGGCCTTTGGCAGACAGTTTTTCTTAATCTTTCATAGTAATCACATTGCTTAATAATATTTGGTTTGAAACTTAGTTGGAACAACATGTCTAATACCACAAATCTGGGAATCTCCCTTGTGAAAATCATTCCAGTGTTTTCAAGGGAAGCCTCTGAAATTAAGACTCCTATTTGCCTCTTCACAGAACCACCACAAACTGGCTAAATATTGTATCTCAAAGGCATTAAGCCTATTGTAAAAGAGTTTAAGGAAGTACAAATAAAGTAGTTTATCTATCATATGATATAAACTCAGTCAAGCCCTTCCTATCCCTATTAATATTCATAGGGAAGGTTTGTGACCTAGATGAATGATTTTTATCCACCCAAATCACCATGTATTTCATTTATTTTTGTCCAGTTTTTTTCATTATACTAGTTCAGTGAAATCCTAAGCTCTAAAAAGTCTAGGCTTAGGTTTATTGTAAGTTGACCAAAATAAAAGTGAATGAAAATTCAAAAACTTTTAAATCTCTATTTAAAAAAAACGCTAAAAAAAATGCCTTAAGTTGACAGAAAACCATACCTCATGTACAACAATGAAAGCTTTATGTTGGCTCCAAACATTTTATGATGTAGGTCACAGGCAAAGGCCCCTCTATAAAGCTAGTGAAAGCTGAAAAACTATAGTTTTGTTTTCTGAAAACTCATTAACCATTAAAACTGTTTTTCAGTGGTTTTTTTTAACTACAAAATGATATAGATTGAAGGCTCATGTTGCTCTTTCATTAACTTCTTTTCCCTGTTAATATTTTTCATTCCTTAATGTTAACTGGACAGACAGCAGCAGGCATAGCTAATCAGTAGTGTTGTATTTTACAGACTCAAAAGTAATTTTTAAAAACTTATTGATTATTAACTCTATTAATATTTAGGAATTTATTTGGCCAATTAACTAATATTTACTGAGAAATTACCATGTGTTAGAGATTGCACTAGTCTGTCTTGTACTAACTGTGAATAAGAAACTAGCCTGTGCCTTCATGGAGCTTACAATTGTTAGATAAATTATTACCGGTGTAATGAAATCTAAGGATGTTGTGAGGGCATATAAAGAACAATTCAGAAAAGTGATTGTATAGTTGCAGTTCAGACATGCTGTTTGAGTTCACTCTGAAACATCCTTAAAACTTCATTTTAAACCCAGTCTTTTCTTGTCAGTTTGCTCGGAGTGAGCTTGCCTTTTTTCTCTTTTGGGAAATCTACTTCAGATCCATCTGATACTGATGATTTTGCTTTCAAAAGAAATATCCATACAAGAAAAAAAAAACAGTGTAAGAAATCAAGTTATAATTAGTGTTTGATAATGGAAAAGAAAAATTGAAGCTTTGCAGATTAATTTGAAAAAAATGGTAAAAGATTGGAAAGCTGTGCCTACCTTAGAACTTTCACATTAGTTCCTTTATAATTGCTTGTGTTACTTAATGACTTTCTGCAAATAGTTGTGTCTTGCCCTGCTCAATTACAAGTTTTTTGATTACATGGTGGTGGTATCTTCTGGTTAGTGCCTGACACATAGAAAACACTTAATAAATATTTATTGAATAAGAGAAGGAAAAAATGAATCCTTGAGATTCAAAGAACTGAGTTCATTTGGTATTAAACATTTTTTTTGTGTGTGTTAAAATTTATTGTGGAAGAATTATAGCTCACCTGGATCCCTAGTGCCTGGCACATAGAAGACAGTACATACTTTAATGAATGAACGAATTATAGCCTAATCATACCTTTTGACATTTATATTTGGCTGTATTTTTCTTTTTCTAAAATGTTTTCAGCATTTATTCTTCCAAATCTATGCTGTCCAATAGAGTAGCCACTGGCCACATGTGGCACTTGAGTACTTGAAATGAAGTTATTCAAAATTGAGGTATGCCATAAGTGTAAGATACACATCAGATTTCAAATACTTCTTCAGAGACAAAGAAATGTCTCTTTAATGACTTTCTAATATTGATTACCTGCTGAAATGACTAGTTTAGATATTTTGGGTTAAATAAAATTTATCTAACACTAAAACTGTTAGAAAACATTACACACATGGCTTGCATTATATTTTAATTGGGCAGCTATCTTCTAGATGAATTTTAAAATCATTTTGTCAAGTTTCTAAGAGAATACTCCTTTGGGCTGCATTATATTTATAAATTGTCCATCTTTATAGTATCAGTTCTTCCTGCCAAAAGCATATGCATCATCATTTATACATTTTTGTCCTTATTAAAGTGTTACAGTTCTTGTAGATCCTGACAATATTTTGTTTCCCAAGTATTTCATAGTTTCTGTTACTGTTGTTGATTATAACTTGTCATTATCTTACCTAAGTTGTTTTTTTTTTGTATTTTAGGTATTAAACATTTTTTAAATGAGATTTTTTTGTAAGTGCAGAATAATACTTAACATATTCAACTTACTTGTTTTGTTTTATGTTGTGAATATTTCTGGAGTGTCTGTATTTTATCTTTAGTGGCCCACCCAGTCTCTGACATTGAAAGTATTGAATTTCCAAAGATGACCTTTTAGGTTACCCCAATGTCAGTAAGTATTTGTCATTAAGTCTGACTTCCAGCTGTGCTGGCTAAAAGAGAAGCCTGACTTTTGAAAAAGTATACATACATGGACACACACACATACACACACTTTTAAGTGTTTAGTGTGATGTTAATTATCAGTTTATTTGGTGATTGTTGATTAATAGATTAGACCATTGACCTTTCATGTAAGATGGTTATCAGTTATTCAGAGTAGATTGCGAAAACTGGGTAGCAACTGATTACAGATTTGAAAAAAGGCTATTTGATTAAAGATGAGGGAAAATAATATTTGCTTGTTTGGTCAGATTAGAAATTTATGACCTCAAGATAGGTCACTTAAGATACTGGTTATTGAAATATGGTGTGACTAACCTTATCTCAGCTTCTTTTTTGTTTATCTTTATACCTGTCAGTAAGACAAACTACAGAGACACAAGGTAGCCTGAGTCACTGGTTGGTTGTTCTCCCTGGTGAAAGAAAGATTGTGTTTTTTTAAGTTTCAGATTTATTTAGGGTAGTGTTTTAATGTTTGGATTTTGTTTTATCCCCTCAATATTTTGTATCTCTTGAAACAAAATTGTTGATTGTAAACACTTAATGAACATTTGTATAATGAATAAAGGAATAAAATAGCAAAAGGCAACCATAGCAAACTGGCACTCTCTATTCATACAGAGGATAGTTCTGTGACAGTTGGATTATTTTGAACTTGGAAAACCATGAATTTATTTTATTGTTATTTTTTATTATTTTAGTTTTATGTCTCTAATAAGTGGCTGTAGAAGATAGCCTAAAAGTTCTTCGTTCATTTAAATGAATCACAATTGATTTTTTTTGTAAAGGTACACATATTTTGTTAATATTTAAATGCTGCTATCAAATATTTCTGATACAATGATTTATAAAATAGTTTATCTCATTTTATCCTGTCAGAAATAATGGTTAACATACATTTCTCAGCTGAGAACTTAAGAGATTCTGTAATATTCTGTAAACGTCCAAGGCAAATGGTAGGACTAGAGACCCAAACCCAGGTCTTCCGATTCTACTTTTCCCTATGTGTCATCTGGTAGTCCGTAAGTACGTAAATTTTTATTAAAAAAATAAGATACATATTTCATGGATAAAAAAGATGTGGTACATATACATGATAGAATATGGTTCAGCCATTAAAGAAATCTTGCCATTTGCAACAACATGGGTGCACTGAGAGGGTATTATGCCAAATGAAATAAGCCAGACAGAGGAAAACAAATACCATATGATTTCACTTATATGTGGAGTCTAAAAAAAGAAAATAAAGCAAAACAAATGAACAAAACAGAAAGATTCATAGGCACTGAGAAAAAGTGACTGGTGGTTACCATGGGGGAGTTACTGGGGTGGGTGGGTGAAATAAGTGAATGGGATAAAGAGGCACAAAATCTCTATAATAATGTAAGTTAGTCATAGGAATAAAAGTACCGCATAAAGAATATAGTAAAAATTCTGTAAACTCTTCCTGTGTTGACAGAGTAATTATACTATTGGGGTGAGCATTTAATAATGTAGGTAACTATCTAATCACTATGTTATATACTTGAAACCAATATAATATTGTATATCAACTATACTTCAATAAAAAAATAAGCTAATGGACTGGAATAGAACTGTTTCAGGATCCTAGACAAATGTATTTGGATACTTTGTAGAAAAAAAAAAAAAGATACACATTTGAAAATAAGAGTTCAACTCTTCATTATTTCTCATGTATAACACTGTTGGATAATAGGTTAGGAATATAGCAAAGTATAAAGCATGGCTTTTAGTTGTAGCATGTTCATAATCCAATTGGAGAAGCAGGTGATATACAGTAAGAGAGTAAGAATATAAGAAAGTATGTGTAAAATGAGGGGCTCAAACTATAAGCCCTAGAGAGAAAGGAGAACTTGCTGTAGATTGGAACTACAAGGGATGACTGAAATGGCTGAAACTGTGATGGAAGGGTGCATTAGTTGAACCAATGGAGGAGTAGAGGACATTCAAGGCAGGGGAGGTAAGGAATGACAAGGAAGATATAGGAACCCTGAAGCCCTTGATACTATGGTAGAAGATTTGTAGTCAGAGAGTCAAGTGAGGGTCACATTGTAGAGGAATTTGAATGCAGGGCTAGGGTCATGCGATCTAATTTTATAGCTGTGGGAAACCACTGAAAGTGTTTTGTGTGGACATGACATATTGCAAACAGCACACTTTTTTTTCGTGGTCAAAGAACCTAAAGATCAGATCTTTCTTCATTCAATAATTGAATCTAAGGGCTAAGTAGCCATTGCCATGAACAACACGCCTTAGGACATTAGTGTTGCTGGTTTTTGCCAGGGGCTGGAGATAGGTGTGTGTGTTGTGGGACAGGAAATGGGTAGTGGTAATAGTCTCCCTGAGTTTTGTGGAGTATTCCTGTATGTGAAGCTACATATCATATGTAGAGAGGAAAACAATTATAGATATAGTAATGAGGCCCTGATAAGACAAATTATAAATCTGAAAAGTGATTTTTAAAAAGATAGAGATTTAAAGGTTTAATGATCAGGGACTAAAGTTTACCAGGTAGTTTAATTCATGGCCTTTATACAACTTGCTGGCAATTTAGCCACAGTGTCATTTCATTTGGAGATAGAGACATTGAAAGTACCCAGGGAAGGCAACACTCTGTCTCTCGTGTCTGAACCACTGCTGCCAAGCTCCTGCAGTCCTTCTGTCAGCTGAGAAGTGTGGCTTTCGGTGGAGCCACCTTTCACACTAACAAGGCTTGTGTAAAGACTCCCCTGTTTTCTAGATTCAGTGAACCTAGTGAGAACTTGAAATTCATCCCACAGCTCTGCCCATGAGCATTTCAGCTGTAGTAAATTAATTAGCAATCGTTTTGGTTTTTCCTTTTCTTTCCTTTCCTTTCCTTTTCTTTAAAAAAAAGATTCCTGGAAATGGTGAAAGACATTGTCATGACAGAGACTGATGATAATATTAAGAACAGAGAATTCTAACAGTGTATCTTAAGAAAAAACTCCCCAGTCAATATATCAATATCAAATTCATACTCTTCTGCCTGGATTTGAAAGCTTGCAAATTGCCTTTCCCTCTCCCTGCTATCCATTTTTATCATTTCCTCCATCTTTCTCATGAATTCTTCTCCAACCAGCCTATGCTCCTCATTACCCTTTGAACATTTGCCATTCTTTTCCAGCTCTACTCAAGCTCTTCCTTATACCTAAAATGAGCATATATAACTTAGTGAACTTTATATGAATTGATTTTTTTCCTTAAAAGCAGTATGCAAGAGTTGAAAGTGAAAACTTTAATTGTTGCCCCTAAAAATATGTAAGGTTATGAATTATATGGACATTTTGAAAGACCATATGTGACCCTATTGATGTAGTTCAGATCCCTTCTGTTTTACATAAAATAGTTTTTCTTTTTGGAGACCCAGAATCTAATGTCAGAATTGAAATCAAATACCCAGCATCAAGACCAAATGGAATGGAAAAGTAAGTGTTGGCAAGGATGTAGAGAAAAGTGAACCCTCCTACACTGTTGGTGGAAATGTAATTTGGTCCAGCCACCATGGAAGGCATTGTGGAGGTTTCTCATAAAACTAAAAATAGAAATACCATATGACCCAACAATTCCACTTATGAGAATTTACCCAAAGAGAACAAAATCTCTGATCAAAAAGATATATGCACGTCTATGTTCATTTCAGCATTATGTACAATAGCACAAATATAGAAGCAACCCAAGTGCCTTTTGACAGCTGAATGGATAAAGATGTGATACATATACACAACGGAGAATTACCCAGTCATAAAAAAGAAGGAAATCTTGCCATTTGTGACAACATGGGTGGACCTAGAGAGGGTATCATACTAAAAGAAGTAAGCTAGGTAGAGAAAGACAAACACCATATGATTTCATTTGTATGTGGAATCCAAAAAACAAACAAAAAAGAAATAGACTGACAAATATAGACAACAGAAGGATGGGTGAAATAGGTGAAGGGGATAAAGAGGTACAAACTGCAAATTGTAAAATAAGTTATATGTAGGAATGGAATTACAACATAGAGAATTTAACCAATAATACTGCCTTGGTATGATAATGGGGTAACTACAGCTATTGTGGCAAACGTATAGTAACATATACAATTACCAAATCATTGTGTTGTACATCTGAAACCCACATAATATTGTATAGGAACTTTATTGCAATAAAAAATATGTATGTGAAAAAACAAAAAACCAGATGGAATGAAAGGACTAAACATTAGCACGAATAGAGAAAAGAGGTAGGATGGATTGAAATTTGAGGAGTACTTGAGATGAGCAATTTGATTCTTAGGTACCTCATGTTGGAGTAACACCTCTTTTTCCTGGTTTCTGGCATTGGGTGGAGAGGAAAGGATAGGATGGAATGTTTTCCCTTTTATTAAAGGTTATGTGAATATTATCAAATCTTTAAAAGAAAATATAAATGAAAGAATCTCTTACAGTACAGCTTACTATAACATGTATGTATAGTAAACCGAAGGGAAAACTGTTTCCCGTAGTGCAAACACAAACCAAAAAAAGATATTTTCAGTCTAAACAGCAATTAAGCTTATATGCTAGCCCTTTTCCCTCATGACAGTGTTATAGAGAATCTACACTATAACTGTCAAGTAAAAGGAATAAAAATGGTGTGGTCATCTGACCTGAAATACTTGGTTATACACAACTCTTAGGTTCTTTGTGGTAAATAATGATAGGCAAGAATTTTGAAGTGTGGGGATAATAATAATAAAGTTAAGTCATTACTCAAATTTTGAAATGAATGGCAAAGGTTTTTGGTAACTTTGGTATAAAGTTACCAAAATTTTACCTTAATTTAAACTTACCTTAAGTTTAATTTACATAAGGTAAATTTTAAATTGTTCTACAGTTCGAACATTCTCTGACTGTCCCTTTTGCTAGTTCTGTTCGTAAACAGCTTGTTCTTTGTTGATTGCGTATATAATTGAGTATGCCATAGGTGAGAGCAGACTGTGTAAGAAATCAAGAAACCAGAATTATCTTTCTTAGTCACCTCATGGCTAAATAAAAATATGGAAGTCATTCAGCTTGAATGTGTTCAGAGAAACACTTTTTATTTACTTTTATTTACCCTTCTCCACTCCCAATACATTTTTAGGGGTTTAATAAGTAGTGTACAAGAAATCTAGTAGAACTTATGTGACCCAATAATTTAAACAGCCTTGGAAAGTAAAATATGCTTTGATGGGCATTCAGTTAATATTTGATTGAGGAATAATATATCCACTAGGGAGAAATTTTTTTTTAATCGTCTAATGATAAAATGTAAACCAAAGGCAGTATGATTTGGGCAAGCTTGGTTTCCTCATAAGTCAAATGAAGTTAATAATAGCAAGTATGGACTGCACAGAATGAGAACTCAAAATAGAGGCCTTTCTTCTAGAATGTGATGTATGTGTCCCTGATAAACTGCTCCTTCTTCAGAATTGCAGACAAAAAATCATAGAGCTTGTGGGGAAAAAAAAATTAAGGTTTGGTCAGATCAGTAAAAATCTATGTAGTTTTTATTTTATTGTTGGTTCTCTAGTTAGCAATGCTAATACAAATTATTAACTCCATTAACTCTCTAGCAACATTTGCACCCGGCTCACAGTCAGCTAACCCTTTGCACCACACTTCCTCCCAAATAGAGGACATAGGAGTTATTGAGTGTATTTGATTCCAGTACTTTCATCAAAATAGAACATCTGATTCAAGATACAAGGAGAAATGTCTTCACAGCTCCTTTGGTTGGAGCTTTAGCAGAGAGATTAACTTTCTCAAAGTGTAGGGTTCTTGACTCCACTAAGCCAGCCCCTATTTGTACTAAAGGAATGAACTTAGGATTTTTAGCTACTCATCTCCACTTTTTTAGGTCTTTATACATTGCTAAGGTGTTCTCTTTAATTGGGATGAAAGCTTGCCCCTGATCACCTTAAAACATTAACATGCTTGACAAAAACCATGAACCAGCAGGACATCCAAAGTCCAAATTATATTGATTTTGTTCATTATTTGCCAGTAATAAAGAAGCTCTTTTCTTTTACAGAAATATATGTTATTGCAGAATATTATGTGTATTGGATTAAAGAATTTTGGACTCTCCTAAAGCTCTTTGGAACTAAGTTGGTTATAAGAGAATAAAGGAACACAAGTCAAACATGTTTCTATTGTTGTCTGTTTCATGTATATCATGTTTAGGGGTAATTTAATGGCTTAGCCACATTAGAGACTTCTGTTAGTATTTTCTTACATTTTTCTTTTGCTTATCCCCACAGTTGGCAGAAAAGTCTATGAAATTATCTATGGATCAGGAGAAGTCCCATTCTTACTAATAATTACTGTTTAGTATCAGTTTTATTTATGTTATTCCTATAGCAGTATTTTCTCCCCAAAGCACCTTTTTAGTGATGCCTGTAAGGTACTTCTATCTAGTTATAGCACTGAGATCAGATTGTGACTATAATGCACTTGAGAAGGCTGTTGCCCAAGATAGGCAGAGACCATTTTGATCAAATTATTCCATGTGTACAATATACTTTATATTTTATATTGGTCCTGAAGTATTACATACTAACTGGCTCACTTTACTAAATCTGCTTAGATTTTTAAAAAGTAGTTTTGCTGTATATTGATTGTGTCACTTTATATCAGTGTTAAGGCAGCAAGTTGATACTTTGCAATTATATGCACAATTTTATTGGATCATATTTTTGTGTCATTTTAACTTAGCTTCTCTGAGGAGAGATGAGTCCGTTGTTTCAAGTCCTGATGTCACTGATACTGCACCAAGTAGGGAGAGGAGACAGCAGATGCGACAATATCTTGAAATAGAACCTAAAATGGCTTCTCTGGAACATGAGCTTCTAGAAATGAAAAAGTAAGTCATTTTATTCTTCGCCACATAGTGAGATGACATTGAAAAAAATCTAACATATAATCTTAAAAATTATATTTTTGTTTCTGAATTTACTTATGGCTATTTTTAAAGAACAAAAATATGATTTTGGAAATTACAGAATGTTTGAGTCAATATATTTTCCTTGGTATTTTGTTAATTCCTATTCATATTTAATGCAGAAATACTAAAAATATATGCAGAATTTTTTCTTCTGGTTTTTATAAATGAATTAGAAATGTCATGTAGTATGCTAAAAATATTAGAATCCAGCTTGTGTTCAGTAAAGTGTTTCAATCTAATTTAAAGTGACACATATAGCATTCAAATTAGCTGCTTGATTTGGTTATGCTTGGAATTTTTTCAGAGTGAAATGTCTATCTCTAGTCTATTTCTATTAAATTTTTGAATTATGTACTTTATTTTACAGCTTTTCACTCTTGAACTCAGACTACCTTTCATTGATCTAGATCCCAATTTAGTTGTAAAAAGTTAAGGAGTTGGGATAATTAATATTTCGTTGCAGTAAAACAATCAACATTTATAAAGAATATTATCAGTTGAATCCTAAATGAATATGCAAATCATGTGTGTATTCTAATATATGTATGTATGCCCTGAGAATTTATTACTTCTTCTCTAAACTTCTCCTTAATTTAGCATATAGTTATTGAACAATAACCGTATGACAAATGGCATTACAGACCAGTGGTTTTCAAAGTGTGGAAAGAGAACCCCTGTGGATTCCCAAAACCCTTTGTATTGATCCAGAAGGTCATCCTTTCTTTAATTCCATACTTGCGTGAGATCAGATTTTCTTCACTATATTTCAATTAAAATATCATGTCAAAGTTGGCTGACTGCAGAAGCTAATGAGAATTCAACTGTTTTCATTCACACTAAGCCATCAAACAGATTTGCAGGAGTGTGTAAATCATTGCCTTTACAAGGTATTTTGTTTGAGAAATATAATGGCTTTTCATAAAGAATATGTTATTCATGTTATACTGGGTTTATTGCTATTTTTAAATGAATTCATAAAGATTTTTTAATTTTCTCAGTTTTAATTTTGAATATGACAAATACAGTCCACACAAACAAAAGCTGTTGAGGTCCTCAAGAACTTGAAAAATATAAGGGAGTCCTGAGAGCCTCAGTTTTAAAATTCTGTTATAAACCATGAAGATGCCAAGACAGGCACAGTCCCTATCTTAAGGAAACAGCCTGACAAGAGGGAGTTTTTGAATTTCTTGCATAAAAGTAAGCATTGTACATTAATGTAATTAATAGTAAACTTGTTTGGTTTGTGTTTATCTTTGCATTTTTATTCTCTCTGCAACTGTCCTGATCTACTAGTTCTTGAAAGTGCCATCTGTATACTATACCTTATGTCTTAAGGTAATATATGTGAAAACCTGGTGTGTGCTGAACTTTCACTGGTTTGTGTTTATCGTCTGAATTTATTCATTTGCTCAATACCTGTGAAACCGGCTTCATAGAGTTCAAGGTATTGTATGATCTTTTAAAAATAATGAGCCAAAATATTTCCAATTTGCCAACATTAGAGTAGCAAACTATTTCTATAATATGAGAAAACACACATTTACAAGCAGTTTGAAATATTCAGAAAACTGTATTTCATTCAGTCAATCTGTAAGCAAATGAGTAATGAGTATCAGTTGTGTGCCAGGCATAATACTGGGTGTTGAGAATTCAGGAGAGTAGAAAATAGCACAGTCCTTTTCCTCATGGAGCTTTTGGTCTAATTGTTCTGATTTCAGGGTCTGGTAGGTCTACTATTTATGTTGGAGAGTTGCATTTTAGACTTTTCATTCTGTGTAAACTGAATATAAGGTTTTGAGTTTACTAACAGTTTCTGATTACACTATATTGCGTAAATAGGTTTCTGATATGCATGGTACAAAGATGAAAAGTTTCTATCTGAATCAAGACCAAATATTTTATTTAGGCTTTTTAATAAAAGCAGTGTGTTTCTACCAACGTATATGCAGTTAATACTGTGTTCCTGTTTTCCCCAAGTTTAGATGATTGTGTCAATATTTGTTTTGTTTACTTTCACTACTTTAAAAGTTGATATAACCATATTGGCTTTTTTGAATTGTCTGCTAATTGTATCATTATGGACCTTTAGGCTCAACTGCTCCTAAGAAGTAATGAAAAACATATGTTGGATGTCAGGAATAATTTTAAAGATTAAGGAAATTGAGTTTAGCATTTATCAATCAGATGTTGAGTCGTTGATACTCTGCTTTATAATTCCTCTGCCTCTGCCCAAATAAAACAAAAGATAAATTATGTATTTTGTTTTTCTTTTATTTTTTATACTTATGGGCTTTTTTTTTCCATTTTGAGTGCAGAAGGCTGAAATTTTATGGCTTTTAAAATTTAAAGTTCTAGTTCTACTTTCCAAATTCTTATTATCAAAAAAAAAAACAAACAAATGAGAAGTCTTCTGCAAAGAAACAAACAAAAAACAAAACAAGGTCTTAACTGTAAAGAAACCTTAGATTAAGACATATTCAATACTGAGTATTAATACTGATGATTAACCTTTATTTTATGTTTGTAAATTCAAACTACTATTTCCTACCTTCCTAAGCACCTTTTTTCTCTAACTTCTCCTGTACATCAGTTAGGTTGATATACTCTAGCTACAACCTCCAATGCAGACTTAGGTAATTTGCTACGTTAAGGTTGAAAAGATACTGGCCCTGAGCTCTAAACTTTGCAGTTCCCTAGGCTCTTCTTTCCCAAATTCTGTGGCTTCTAGTCCCGTCAGATATTCTCCCTGGGTTATCTTCCATGTTTTTTTCTCTGGCTCCTCATGGCTTCTGCAGTGCTGCATCTCAGGAACAAACAAAATGGAGTTACTGGATGATCTTAGGTACTATGATTTAATTTTGCTTTTATTCTTATGTCCACTGGATTTTGTGCAAGTCATTTCATCTTTCTAGGATTGTTTTTGCATCTGTAAAAAAAAGAAAAATTGAATTAGATGATCTGTAAAATCTTTTCTAATATCTATAATGCTATTACATTTTTAACTATTTACCACTTTCAAAACATGAACATGATTTAGCAATAAATTACATTTATTAGCTTTTGGAATCTAAAATTCATGAAAAAATATTAAATTAAAAAATATAAGATGCTTATGAGTTAGAAAATTATTCATCTTTTAAATTTATGTATTTGTATTTAACAATGTAAATTTTTTAGTATGTTTCTAAATAACCATGGGTTATTTAGTACTCTTTAAAACAATAAATACTAATCTATATTAATCTACATATACGTACTGATCTATAATAATGTGTAACACAAATTCATGGCAATTTTTAAGTTTATGTAAACATTTACTGTGATACTGGCATTGGTGCAAGACAGGAATGGGAGAAGAGAGATGCAAACAAAAATAAGAATTCTAATAAATGCTTTAGATGTGATCTCATTTAAATCTCACACAAACCCTGCAAGATGTGTATTAATTTCCCCTTTGTACAGATGAAAAATAACCAAAGCTCAGCAATATAGCTATTTTTCCAGAGTGGCACAGCCAATGTTTTATTTCAAAGCCTGTATATGGTCCACTGTCTCAGTAGAAGCTATTTACTATGGAAATATTAACCCAATTCTGTTAAAACTATATTGTACAAAGTACACGAAGCTTAACTTATCCAAGGTCAAAACAGTGAGCAATTTTAAATAATTATTCAGTGGATTAATGAATGACATATTCTCCAGTATTCATAAAAGGGAAAAAGAGACTGTTTTACATGGATGAGTTATTTGAACTTGCCAAATTTAGCTGTAAAACCAGTTTAGTTATTTTATTACTGTTATTACTATCTTACCAATTTAAACTGTTAGTTCAGCATTAACCAATTACTACTGTTAATGAAGCTGTTTGACTACACAATGTCAAATGTTTCAATTTACTATGCTAAGGAATTGCCTGCTTATAAACCTGTCCTATATGGTAAAAATATGTGAAATATTTAGATGGGTATCTCCCTAAGTGTATGTTCTAAGGGCATTCAATAGAAGTGACTCTTAGATGACCATTATCAAGAGTTTTCAAAATTCTGAATACTTAAAGAGTTTTGTTTGTAAACAAGTACATTCTACCACATTCATTTTCTTTATAGTCTTAGCCATGTTTAACTTGAAAAGATTGACTGAGAATGAATGTGTTACACAACTTTTTACTCTTCTTTTAGTAGTGAAAAAATTGCACAGAAAGTTATGAGTTTATAGTTCACATTACCATGGCATATTAACCCTTATATCCCATTAAATTTAGCTGAGAAGGTGACTTCATTACTGGTTTTCAGTTCTAAGTTTAGGCTGGACTTCAGACAGTTTTCTCAGACCCTCACAATGTTATTTCCTTTGTGCCCTCTGAGGTGGCCTCAGTAGGTTTTGCATTCATTGTATGACTACCACTAACTAAGGAAATACACAGTAGATAACTGTTGTTTTTGAAAACAAAAAAATTCTGACTATAACTTTCCCTCACTCTTCATTCATTTAAAAGATGTTTACTTGCTGAGCACTAGGAACATGTTGATGAGCAAACTAGACACAGTCCCAGGCAGCATAGAGCTTAGTCTGTATGTAAGAAGACAAGCATTAATCATATCATTATAAAGAGAAATAATTGCAAACTTTTGAAAGATTTCAGGTTTTAGGGGAAATGTAGCAAGGAGGACATGGCTTGAGGAATCATCATTTGAGCTCTTAGCCGAAAGATAAAAATAGGAGTACAGTAGTGAAGTGGAGAGCAGTGTTTAAGCAGAGGAAGCGGCCTGCAGGCACGTGCCCAGGTAGCATGTGTAAGCAAGGAGGGAGCAAGGAGGGGAGCGAGAGCCATAGGCAGGGGGCCTGCTCAGAGGCCACGCCAAGCCTGTTGTGTGATCCTTGTTAAAAATTCTACCTTTCCTTGTATACATGATAGCATTTCTGTTTCTCATAGAACAGAGTACTTTACTTCTGTTTTCCAAGCTTTTTGATACTGTTTTTAACTCTCTTTAAGAGTTATAAAATATCAGAGTGACTAGAAAACTGATATTTTGGTCATAATTGCATTTTCTTAGATATAATCATTTAAAATAATCCAAAGCAGTTGTACTTAATTTTTTTAATATTTTATTTTTTTACTTTCAAACTGCTTAGTGTTATACAACTTTGGATTCCCAATAATAAAACTTTCATTCTTTTAAAATGCAGGAAGCTAGAAAATTGAAAACATACTGAAACTTATGAAGAGTATTCACAGGGATAATAACTTAAATTGGCATGTGCTGGCAGTCCTGAGGTGCAGAATTATACTGCCTTTTTGCCTTTTTTGGTAACTATAACTGTTTTTTTCAGAGATGGTTTTAGATCTTTGATGATTTCTCACTTCTAGTAAGACTCTAAATCCTTGAATGTGGTATGCATTGATAAATACTCATTTTTAAAAATTTAGTGTGATTAATCTATACAATATGATGATACTTGGGGAACACTCATCCTGTTCTGTCAACTAGCATCAACACTAAAAGTTACTTTACAACGTAACCATATGTTGTACGTTCTTTGCTATTTACTGTCTTGCATCACTTGAAATTGTGATTTGTAGTTATTTGGTATGACTTTTTAATCCATATTTTAAACAAAATGAACTATCTGACAGTCTGCAGAATTTGTGAAATTACTTTCAAATTTATATACTTTATTAATATCATCAGGTAAAACCCTGAGTGTAAGCAGAACATTGTAAAATTACTTCCTATAAATATACAGGGGCACACACAATATGTATCTAAATGAAATAGCTCTACTTTTGGACTTATTAGGCACCCAGCCTAAGTTTTAGTGAGGTCATGCTTTATCATACAATATAACAATCAAGGAAAAAATTTTCATTTAATTTTTTTAAGAGTTTATATTAATCTTCCAACACCCTAAAAAAACTAATACAATAAATGTCTATTAATAGCATTCTGTTGATATGACATTATTTAATTGTGGCCAGGTAAACTAGTTCGTGTATTTTAACAAATTGATTATAGTCCATTCATTATTTACTTATTTGGCTAAAATGAGTTAATGTCCCTATTGTATGGAAATAACCAGTAATAAGATTGGCTAACTAATAAAATGCTCAAATTAAAGATTTAATTAATATTTTCATGCTTGTCACATCTTCAACTATTTCAGCCCATTTCTCCCCACCTGGAAATTCTGTTCTACCTTCGCTGTTCTGTTTCTCATTTCTGTAGATTCTGTTTCTTGCAAGCAAACTAGTTTTACAAGATAGTGACATTAGTACCTTAACAAAGGACCTATAAATGAAAACTTTGGGTCTCAAAATCAGGGCTCCAGACCCCAGAAGAGATGACCAATAAAAGCCAAACCCAGGTTGCAGCCAAATCAGGATTATGCTGGAAACCAAGACAGGTAGTCAAACACAGAGATACACCACATGGGGGCAGAAACCAGAACTGGAGTATGAAGTTCTTATTGTAGATCAGAAGCAACTCTTTAACTTTATGTGAGCTCCTTCTTAAATAACTCTTAACTAGAGAAAGCATTAGTCCTTGGGGTCATGAGAAGAGCTAAATATATAGGCAGGAACAAAATGCCTCCAGCTCTGAGATTTGGATAGGTGGAGGGAAGAAAGTCAAGATGTTTATTGATGTTAGATGATAATGAATCCAGAATTTACTCTTTATGATACCATTCACAGGCTTCATTCTGTAGAACTTTATAAAGGAGATCTAAACAGGTGCCCTGCAAAGGATTCCATATTCAAATAAGTTTGGAAATTGCTAGTTACCATAACTTCCACACTTCCATGTGCTCTAACTCCCACATTTTATGTATTATATATTACAAGCTTTGAGAAATCAATTGTAAATAATTCATCTGACTTTGTTTAATCACTTTTCAAATGTACTTAAGCTAAGCACCGTCAAATAATCTGCCTCTCCCCTCCCTAAAAAGTTTTAGTAACAGTACAAAGGCTAATATTATGCAGGGCCCTAGTTAGCAGTATGAACTCTACAAATTCTCAATCATCAATGATTTTTAAAATAGAATAGCCTTTCAAACATAATTATAGAGTGTTAAGCATTAGATACATCTCACGGAATATGAGTACAGTGTGTATATGGGACCTTCTTCTTCCTCTCCCCATAATCCTACCACTTAGGAAACTTCCTGCTTGTCCAACAGATGACCCTGTTGAGAGCAGCAGGATTATTTTCTGGGAGAATACTAGTAATTGGAACACACTGGTATGCCCTAAAAGAATAAGTTTAACATCATGTCAAATGCAGGGTAAATCATTAAATAATTTGGGCCAAAAATACAAATAACGTAGTCTTTATATACTTTCATACAATCTTTATTTCTGCAGGCTAGCAAGTAAAGACATAGGTTCACATATCTCATTCAATGGCCACAGACATGATTTAGCATTCCATGTAATGGATGTCTTCTGAAAACACAGAGTTCTGACACATTGTTCCAAACAAGCTTAAAAATAGTATTAAATTATAACTTTTCACAGCTGTTGTTCCTTGAGCTGTAGTAAAGAAGTTTTAAATGTGTTCTGAATCAACCTTTAAGTGGTTCCATTAAGTAATTATATAGCTGCAATATTTTAGGTGAATGGTAGGTGGCAAAACAGCATGCACACACCCTCACCCCTTAGGAAGTTTTATTAGCCAAGGTTACACAATCTTATCCAAGTCCATATGGCTACAAGGTGTAAGAAAAGATGCTGCATATTTTAGCACATTTCCTCACCTCCTTGGAGTGGGGTTAGTTTTTACACAGACACCACCAGTACAGTTTGTATAGGCATGGTCTTCCCGGACCCAGAAAAGCTCAGTTTTTTCCTTTTTATACTAGAAGCTCACAGCATCATCCTGGAAGAAATTGCACAATATGAGCCCTTTTATTCAGAGATATAATTAACCACATCAGGCCCTCCTACCTACTGAACAAAAGTCACTATGTCTGTTGAAGCTTTTCAGGGTAATCCAGTTGTAGTAAAATAGCGTTTTAAGTAAAATATTTGCTATTAATAAAGTTCTTCTTATGATGGAGTTTTGAAGAAAGGTTTTGGTTTACTATTTTTTTCCTATGTTTCTATTATCAATATTATAAGTTAAAAAGACAAAACCTAACAGGGAGGTGAAGAGTCCAGTTTTAGTCCACTTATTTATTAACTTATTAATAAACTTTATTTTCTAGAGTGATTTTAGGATTCACAGCAAAATTGAGCAGAAAGTAAAAATCTGGGGTCCCCTTACATGCATAGCCTCCCCCACTATCGACATCCTCCACCAAAGTGGAATATATTTTACAATTGAACCTACACTTACACATCATTATCACCCAAGGTCCATAGTACATTAGGGTTCACTCTTGGTATTGTGTATTCTCTGAATTTAGACATTTAGAATGACAAGTGTACACCATTATAGCATCATACTGAATAGTTTCACTACGCTAAAAATCCTCTGTGCTCCACCAACTCATCCCTTTCTCTGCTTAACTCCTGGCAACGACTGATCTTTTAACTATATTCATGATTTTGCCTTTTCCAGAATATCATATAATTGGAATCATACAGTATATTACCGTTTCAGATTCGTTTCCCTCACTTAGTAATATGCATTTGAGTTTCCTCTATGTCTTTTCATGGCCTCTTAGCTAATTTCTTTCTAGTACTGAATAGTATTCCATTTCCTGGAGGTATCACAGCTTACCCATTTATCTACTGGAGAAATCCATTTATTTTTCATTAAAATGAGGTTCATTTTATTTGTTTCCTAATTATAAAACCAGTATATGCTTAGCCCTCCAAAATCAGAAAGCACACCGAAACAAAGTGATGGTACATGGAAAACTCCTAATCCTGCCCATTTGGGGACAACCACCATTAACACCATGGTACTCTGTATGTTTGCATATCTCTTCTTCTACACTTTATTTGTAGAACAAGGCTTATGCCATTTGTAAGATCACCTGCTTTTTTTAAATTTAAGTATATATTTTAAACAGCTTCCACTTCAATAAAATATTACTTCAACAGCATTTTATATTTATAGTATTCCGTTGTATAAATGTACCAAATTTTCAGACTGTACATTTAGGCCTGATCCACATTTGTATTATTTCAAAGAATGTTGTATATGTTTGTACATAAATTTACACATATGTCTGATTATTTCATGAGAATAAATTCCTAAAAGGGGAATTACTAGGTCAGAGGGCCTATACTTCAGTTCTTTGTAATGTTTTGCCAGAATTCCTCCAGAAAGCTATAGTGATTAGTACTTAAGCAGAGTTTACCATTTGTTCTCTTGTTTTCTACTTTTGATCATTGCCAGATCATTTTAATCATTTAATCAGTGTAGGACATCTCAGTATTTAATTTTTGTATTTAACTATTAGAGAAGTCTATTTTTTTCTGATATTTATTGGTTATTGGCATTTTATCTTTTGTTTATTATCTCTCCTTAACCTCAGTCGTTTTTCAATGTAGGTCTTTGTCTCCTATTGTTTCTAAGAATGCCTTATATCTAAAAATACTAATCATTGTTTTTCCCAGCATATCATTTGCCTTTTAATTTTTGTTAATGACATTTTGTATTTACTTAAGTTATTAGTTAGATCAATCCATCAGCAATAATGATAGTATTTAACACTAATCAAATACTTATTATGTTCTAGATACTGTGTTTTCATATGCATTGTCTCATTTCACTGTATCCATTTCATAGATCAGGTAGCTCAGAGCTACAGAAATTGGATAACTTGCCCAAAGACAAGTGCCTCATATTTGATTTTGAATCTAGGATCATTTTATACCAAAGACTGTACTTTTAAGCTGCTTTATTATTCTGCTTCAAAAATAACAGTAATAGCTAATATTTATTTGATTATTGTGTACCTGGCTATGTGTTTAAGCACTTAAATTCCATTAATTCATTTAATTCTCACCACAACTCTATAAAGACATATATTTATATCCATATTAATTAGTAGCTGAATAAAGAAGAATTTCAGTGAGGTTTGACTGCTTGTCCAAAATTTCTAATGTGTTCACAGCAAAGATAGAACTGCGAGCACTGTGAGTGCAGGCGCCGGGTTAATAACACCTCCTGCCTGTCTCTCAGCCGAAAAATGAGGGTCTGATGAGATCATGTGTATGAGAGCACTATCTAAGTAGAACACTCTATGAATACAATGTACTGTTATTTTTAAAGCACTGTTTTCCCTGGGCTTTTTGGCTAAATTTTGGAAATCTATTTCTGGGAAGGAAACAGTATTTATGTAATTTTCAAACCTGGAACTTTTTTTCCTCATAATTCTAATGTAAATTAGAATTTCCCATGCCCTTCTATGTGTTAACTCAACAAATTTTCTTTCCTCCCATCTAGCAATAATTAAGATAATGTTGGAGGAAAATAACATAATTGGGAAACTCTGTTTTAAAAGCAGTTGATTCATTTCAGAGAGAGATACATATATATAAGCAGTTGCCTTCTATTAATTCTTATATTATTAATCATTTAAAATTTTCTCTCCAGCTGATTCAAGTATTTACTCATTTTTTGTACAGTTTATTCATTTGCATCTGCCAGTGTAGAATATGGTAGTTGGCTTCTACTTTCCAAAAAGAACAAATTTTTATGTTTGTATCTTGATTCCTAAAAATTCCTAACCATTTATTACTTTGATTCTAGTTTAAACCTCAGTATGTTTGAAATTTGTGTATGTGTGTGTTTAATTTATATGGAGAATATAACTCATCAGGTTCAAATATCTAATTTTTGAAGATTTTTGTTAACTGACCTTTAAAACTCTTTTAGTGTCAAATTAGGGGACATAAAATGAATGTGCAGTTGCTGTATATTTACTTTGGTCATCATGAGCAAACCTCATTTTTTACACAACTTTAATTTTATCATAATGTTTATCTTAGTTGCAAAAGTAAACACAGTGGTGGTTTTAAAACAAGATAGGTTTTTATTAGCTTCATTCTGTGTTTACCTAACTGTTCAGGCTGCGGCTCTCACTTTCCTTGCTGCATGTTTTGATTAATGGCCCCCTGGACTTGTTCCAGAATATACTGATTATGTTCAGTGCACTTCAAAGATGATTTATTCATTGTGTTTGCAACTCAAAATAATTAAGTAAAGATTGATCATAGGTATTATTATAGGCTTGCCAATAAAATCAGCAGTTACATTTTAAGATAAAGTTTACCTGAGTAGATTTTTTTAACTATTCAAAAAGGACAAAATATTAATATTCCAAAAAAATATGTTCAGTATTAACCACAGGTTTATGGCTTTTTAAAGCCTGGTGTTTAAACATACCAGAGGTTTAGTCTTATGAGTGTATGTATTTTAAGTTGTATTTTAACATAATTTGAAAATAATACATTTCAATGGAGATTACATAGATGTTTAAATAAAGTATTTCCATGTTTATAGCTGGCCTGGGAACAACTTTTACTGCTGTTCCCTCAGGCTATTGTATGCATTTAGATTTGAAATTATTGACAGACTTAAATTTCTGTTTAAAAAATTTTTTAATAGGAAGCTGTTAAAGGAACTTAGGCATATAGTTCATATATATTCTCCTGTTGTTTGGAAGACTTCTTTACATAAAATTTCTCTAAATTTGGTTTGATAGTAATTATTGTTTCAAACATTTTAAGTACTCTACCAACATAGAATAATGTGTACATACTCATTATATCTGGCCAGAGGAGTTGTTAATCAAAGGAAATGACTCCCTGCTCATAATATATAGTTCAATATTGAAAGAAAAACAGGTACTTTTTTATTATTATTTGGTATACTATATTCAAAATTTACATTCAACAGTGAAATTCTATAACTTAAATCATCTATTGTTATGATATATAAATGTTAAATAGGTCCTTGTTTATATTAAAACATCATGAAATGAAATGAAGTGTTTTATCAGAATAGAACTGAAGGCTGTTTATTGTTCTAAGTTTGTGTGAAAGTATAAACTAGTTATATCAAAAGAAGAAGATATAAACTCCACAAGTAACAGATGTTGGCAAATCAAATATGAGAATAAAAAACAAAAAATAAAAAACCTAAGTAATGAAATTAAAAATATATAATTATCCATTAGTATTATTCAAGGATTTTGTTTTTGTTAAATCATTACTTAAAGCTGTACACAGACATGCTTTATTTAAACATCATTATTAAAAAATATATTCATTAAAATTTTAGGACATGTACTTTGTTCAATTGAAAATATTTTCCAATAATTTTGCTTCAAAACAATTCCTAAAAATTTTAATTTCTCTAGATCAAATTTATGCATGTTACTTTTTAAAATGGTACTTTTGTAATAAAGACAAATCTTTGTTTATTGAATAAAGCAATGCTTTCTCCTTCATATACCATTTCTAGAAATACAGAATAAAGAGCTGCATAGGCAGTCTTCAACAATCTCTGTATATGAAATAAAACAAAGACAAAAGATTAAAGCACACATTTATCTTTTCCTTTTTGGCCACGTTAAATTTCCTGAAAAACTCTTTAATACATACATGGCTAAAATGTGTCAAATTCTGAAATAGGTACAAGAACTCTGTAATCCCATTTGCAGGACTGTGAAATAAGGAACAGTGATAAGATCATAAAAGACTGGCTAGAAGGAGGTGTTTTTTGAGAAAAATGGAATTTTCTAGAGATATAAGCTTAAGAAAATAATATAGAGACTAATTGTTGAACCCAATCTCCTGACTCCCTTTGTTTCTTTTAGTAATAGAACTCCTTGCTACTGCCCCATGCATCTACAAGTTTTAACAGGGCATATGGCTACCACCCTAAAGGCTACTTTTCTCTGCAATGAGTTATAGCCGTGTGATAAAGTCTTAACTAGTGGGATGTGAATGGAAATGATATGTGCAATTTGGGGATAATGCCCATAAAATGATTTGGTATACATTTCCCTGTCTCTTTCTGCCTTGTCAGCCCACCTTCTACCTAGCATTTAAATAAAACATCCTAGAAGATGGCTGAGAAGCAAGAAGGGAAGAATCATACATAGTCCCCAGACAATCTCATGGAGCAAGGCATCATATTCCACCATGCACTACCCAGCTATCTCTAAACTGCTTTGAGAAGGAGAAATAAATATATAGCTTGATTGAGCTTTTGGATCTCTTTGCTACAGAAACTCGAGAGATATCCCCTAGCTAAAAAGAAGGGCTTTCCTGTTAGAGAAATAATAAATTCATGTACATAAAGAAGAGTCTGGAAGATAGGGGACGAGTGACCATATTGTAAAGTGCATAGAGATGTGAATAAAGCTGGCAAAGTATGTGGGGTGGATCTCAGATCACAGAGGAACCTGAATCCTCAGTTGATTTATTTGGACTTCTTTTATGAATGCAACAAGGAACTATTAAATGTTTTGAGCCAAAGAATGGCATAATGAACGATGCTTTATGAAAATTTCCCTGGAAACCACATATTTGAGGAAGGGAATATTTACAGATTGGAGTGAAGATAGGAAAATATTACAGTAGTCAGAAAGAGTTGTCTGAATAACAGTTATTGTTAAGTGTGATTGGAAAGGAAAGGAAGAGATGGTTTGAAAAATACTTAAGATGGCTATCCTCTTGTTACCAAAGATCTGGGAAGACTCATCAGTAATGAAAGTTATTTGTTACACATGATTTTTATCAAAATAGGTCATCTGCCTTATTTTAGAAACCAGCATACCACAAAAAGTGGATAAACAGAACTTGTGTCCCAAAAGACTGGAAAACTTTCCTTTTCCAGACTGGCATATTTATATACTCAAGTATATGGGTATGTACTACATTAATTTTGTATTATTTTGCCTCTTTTCATTTATTTAATTTTAAGCTTAATTTAACATATGAGTATGTTAATCAATGAGCTGTCTTCAAATCATGTTTTAAGAAAGGTTGTCACTCTGGAAGATGTGCTGTGTCTTCTGAAAACCTTCCCTGATGTAGGAGTTCCTATTAGCTCCAACCACAGGAAATACTCCTTTTGGATATGTATTTTCATTTTAATCTGAAGTTATGAGATTTCTCTTCCTTGGAAATATATGATATTCTATTTATGGACTACAGAAAAAAATCAACTTTTTCACTGTCATAATCTGTTATGGATATAGTGTGATTTTACAGAGTGTTTGGCTAGGGACAAAATACATGACTTTCTAGAAATTTCCAGATTATAGGGAATAAAATGGGAATTGTATTCACAAATTAATTTGGCAAACTAATGAAATTAGGAGATACTGTTATAAGCCCAAACAGCTCTATATATCCCTATTTCAAGAAAGCTATGAGAATATATTTTTTATTTAATGAGCCTGTTTTTGGTTAAGCAATAAATGGATAATGGATACATATCTAAGCATATAAATCATAGAAACTATTAAAACATTTCATTTTCTCAACTGCTCTGTGTTAAATAAATGAAAATCCCAGTATTCTTACTGAATAACAAGATGGTCTTTCAGGGCTAAAATATAATTTTGGAGTATTCCATATAAGTGGTTAGGGACTTACACAAACAACTTCTAAAGGCGTCACCATGTGACTGCCTCTAAGGCCCTCCCATAGAGGAAAGAGTTCAGTACAGATTTACATCCTAACTCTGACAGTTAGTTGCTGTGTGATATGGGGAAAGCTGCTTAATCAGTCTGAGCCCTAGTATCCTAACTTCTAAAATGGGAATAGTAATACCCACCTCATTAAGCTTAATGAGATGACAAATATGCACCAGGCACATGGTAAGCGCTCAATTCTGGCTACTACTGCAGCTCTTGTTCATTTTATCTCCCCCTCCCAGTGTCCAGCTGTCTATGTTTAAATGCAAATTGTCTTCCAACCCAATTACTTGGTGGTAAAAGCATTTAACCTATGAAATCATTTAAGTTATATTTTAACATGTTTTATAATTTAGTCTAGTAATTCTTATGATCAGAAATTCCAGAATAATTATGAAGTGGCCAAAGATGAATTTAGAAGTGTTACATTGTGTAACTTTGGTACCTAGCTTGCTGATAACAGGTACCTTGTGCACACTCATATCATAAATATCTTGCCAACACATATTTGCTGAGTACCTAGCATGACCCAGGCACTGATCTAGGCACAGAGGATATGGTGATGAGCAAAACAGCAAAACAGCTGATGTTACATTCTGCTGGTGTGAAACAAGCAAAAAATAAACAAATTAACAAGAAAACACAGGTAATAAAAGATATGCACCTAATTAAAAGAAGGTGATGTAAAAGAGGTGGATGAGATGCTTCCTTCTTATACAGGGTGGTCATGGAAGGTCTCTGTGAAGAACTGATATTTAAATGGAACCTAAATGACAAACACATCCTTGTAAAGCCTGGGCGAAACAAGTAGTGCTAATGCCCTGAGGTGGGCGAAGCCTGGCATGTTGAAGGAGCAGAAAGATGGTCCATGTAGTGGAAAAGGGGAGTTGGTATGTGATATAAGTAATGTGGTCAGTGAAATGGGTAGTCAGTTCATAGGACTCTGAGGGTCAATATTCTTTATATTTTATTCACAGTGTAATGGTGAATTTTAAGGAAGAAAGTAATGTTTGTTTTAAGTGATTGCTATGATCACTGTGTTGAAAATGGATGTGGAGGTGGGGAGTTAGTGAAAACAGATCAGTTAGGAGGTTTTACAGTAGTCCAAGTGGAGGCTAATAGTGGCTTTCACTATTCTGGGGAATAGGAATTCTTAGATTCTAGGGATGTCTTAGCAGTGAAGGTGCCAGGACTTGCAGCTGTGTTTGGCTTAGGAGAATAAGGGAGAGAGGGGAACCAGGAGGATTCAAATGTGTTTGGATTGAGAGACTCGGTGAGTGGTAGAGACATGGAAAGGACTAAGAAAAAAAGCAGGTTTGCAGAGCAGAAAAATGGAAAGTTCTGTTTTGGCTAGGTTATGTTTAAAATACTTAGCAGATATCAAAGCAGAGATGTCAAGATATCAAGATGAGTCTGGAGTTCCTGGGAGAAGGGAGGTCCGAAGATAAAGATAAAGATTTGAGAGTCCTAAACATTGGGAATTTATGGTTATGATCTTAAAGGAGAATAGTCAGCATGGGTGGATGTTTCTCTTCAGCAGAGCTTGAGTGGCGATGATGTGGAGCTGCACACGGCAAATACAGTAACGGTAAAGAGAGATGTTACAGTAGTGCCGAAGCTCCAGGCTTTATTTCTTTAGTACAGTACGACAGCTATAGAGAATGAATTCTGTCCATTTTTTAATTATTTTATGGGTATAGATTATACCTGGATTTAATAGCCAGGTGATTCCTTTCTGGGCCCTCAGTTCATCTGAACACCTTTATTATCTGTTCCTGGAAACTTTAGTGTTATATCAGAACAGAATGGGATTTAAAATACATACATACATACATATATATATATATATATATGTACAAAATACATACCTATTTTATACATATATATATAATATTGAGGGAAAAGTTTCAAATGGATATGATAACTTTATTTAAAGCATTTTTTAAATTGAGCAGTTCTCTTTATGTATAATCACTGAATCAAAAGAATTTGTTGGGAGCCTTTTAAGCCATATATTTTAGCTTCACAGTCCCGCCAGGTAGAAAAACAAAGTTACATGAAACCATAATAGAGCAGTTATTTGGGTGTCTGTGATAGTCATTAGTTCTATTCACCAAATATTTCCAGCTCTCTGCCTTCTGGGCACATGATAAAACTGCACTTTGTAGCTACAGGCTATGAAGATTAGTTCTCACCATGAATGAAGCTATTAGTTCTTACGATCAAGCTTTGATTAAAGTGTCATGTGTAATTTCCAAGCTAGAGACCTTTCTTTCTTTGTGCCATAGTGACTGGCAATGTGGATAGCTGCTCTGTCATCTATGTCCTGGAATGAGGACAGCACAGAGTAGAGTCCTGATGGGCATACAAGAAACACCAAATGAGACAAGAATGTACAAATGAGAAATTAAAGTGTTGTTTTTTCAAGCCACTGAGATATTAGACTATTTGCTACTACAGTAAAATCTAACCTAGTTCAACCAATGCAATACAAAGATTTGTCCCATAGCATATTCTTAGTACCATCACACTGTTTTAAAAATAAAGAACCCCAAGAAAACATTGGTTGAAAGTTCAGTGTCACTGCCATAAAGTGAATATTGACACCTTTAATGTAAGCCAGGTCAGAAAAGACCACTGCTTAGCTACATTATTACAAACGATGAAAATATATCATATTCCCAGATGTTACAATTTGGAAGTTTTTTTTTCTCTTGGTACCAATGTAATTGTACAATATAGAAATTTTAGAACAACTGTAAATTCTTCTGTGATTTTGCAAACAAATTAATCTTCTTTAAGAAAAATATAGCATTTTCAGTTTTTTCTCAAGTAGATAATAGAAGTTGATTTTATTTTCACAAAGCTGTTTAACAAATGCTCTTTTATAAGCTCATTTTGTTCTGGTTAGACAAATGGAGTCCAGCTCCCCATCCAGCAGGTTAATAGTGAAAACACTCAGAGATTTGACATCACCTCACCCCACCTAATGACTTCACTTTCCATTTGACTTGCTTGCTGTCTGGCTAAATTATTCATTGAACTAGTCATATTAAAGCTGTAGTTAGTATTCACTCCCACCATGTATGCAGAGTTTAACCACAATGCAGATGATCCAGAAACTCATAAATTGAGGAAGTTTTAGTCATAGAATTTTTCAGGTGGGAATAGAGTAAGACTGTCCTTTCTGTTCCTTTGCCAAATAATCAATGATACCTTAATCCATTGCTTAGTTGTAAACTGACATAGGACGTTCATCAAATAAAGCTTGATAGGAGGGGCTTTATTCATGGATGTTGTCTGTGCCCAGAGTCTGTCTCCTCATGATTTCTCTCTATAGATCCTCTTCCCTTGAGTTTATGTTAGTGTAGTGTTTGCCTGCACCATATAAAGAAAAAAATCTGGGTGTTTCAAGCTAGTGTTTGCAAAGACACTCCCCTGTACCTTATTCATTGCAAACTAAACAGTATTCCACTCAAAAAGACATCCTGCAGTACTAGAAAAGTTATAAGAATATCAACCAAGGAGGTAGGAGCCCTGGATTCAAGTTTCAACTGTGTCATTTTCTAAATTGTATTGTTTGTTCAACATGTTTCAAATCTGTCTACTTTCCATGTCCCTCTCACTGCTCTGGTTTAAGGCTGTTACAGAGCTCCCTTCCAGACTTCACACAGTTGTCAGAGTGAACCTTTTAAGATGCCGATCACTTCAAGTCTTTTAATGAGTCCCTACAGTTTTTAGGATAAAGTCTGAACCCCTTAGCTTAGTACACAGAGCCTTTCATGAGCTGTCCCTTGCCTAACTCTCTAGCCCTGAGGTTGTACACTGGCAGGTTGTTAGCAGAATTCAGCTGACATATGTATTTGATCTGGTTTGGGCCATGTTTTCTTGAAATTTTGGTAGCAACATTAATATAAAAATAGATTCTGGCTTCTCTACTCTTGCATGGAGTACCCTCTTGCCTTTCCATTTCCCAGTCTCACTGACCCATTCACTGCTTTCTGAGTGCAGCACGATGGTTGCCTTCTTCAGAAACTCGCCCAACCGACCCTTCTAATGCACCACCTTATTCTCCCCAATCAATCACAGTGTGGTATTTTTTTACTTATTTGTCTCAATCTCCCACTAAGCTATAAACTCCCTGGGGACATAGACCATGAATAATTTGTCTTTGTGTCATAATTTGGGCTCTAAGGAGCCACTGTGGGCCTCAGTATCATCATCTATAAAACAATGTGTGTAGTTTAGATGTTCTCCAAAGTCTCTTCATATTTGAAAATCTGCTATAGACAGTTAATTTTGGGGACTCTGGGGTCTGAGGTTGCTTTGAACAGATTTCACAAAAGCTCAGATACAAGATTTAAAGAAATTAAGGCATGCAGTGACCTACAGTGCCAAATAACAAAGGTATTACCCTCCAAAGGGGACCGTATGCTTTGGTTAGTCATTTCTCTGTGGAAGCTAACTGCTTGACAAATCAGTGCCCAAAGGCAGCAAACTGCCAATCCATTAGGCATTAATGGCATTTAACAGAAAGGAATTATTGGTGCTTCAAAGAGGGCATTTATTTAACTTTAATGCAGTCTATTAGGCATAATGAAGAAGAGAAAGAGAAGATGAGGAAATATGTCAGCAAGAAATAGAATCGGATTCAAATGCTACAGTGGGGTTAGTTACCATTAAAAAAGCAGAATAAAAAATGGGTACTTCCTCCTGGTGGCAAATGGTTTGGGAAGAGGCCGTCTTCAAATTTGGTTGGCATGACAATAAATGCTTAAAACAATTTGATTTAGAAATTCCACCTCCAGAAATTTATCTTAAGGCAATAACATGAATGTATACAAAGATCTGAATGTTATTTGTAATAACAAAACAAAACAAAAAAAAGGAAACAATTTAAATTAGAACATTAGAAAATTGTTCAAGTCAAAGGTTTTAAAACAGTCTTATTAAGAGTATAGAGCTCCGAAGGAGCGATAACTGTCTTAGAAAAAACCCAGCCCTTTTTCACCACTTCAACTAGAGTAGTTTTGCTTTTATTTGTTGTACATATTAAGGTTACATGTGAGGTTTCCTTTAGGAAAAAAAGATTCTCTTCATAAAAATAAATATTTGAAAACCATTGGATTCAATAAATTACAGTAATTCATATCCCAATAGATATGGAAGTGTATGTTATCATCTCCAGTTATCCTTAAATAGTGACTATAGCTCATTCTTTTTCTTACTTGCATTTTCCACATTGTCTACAGATAACATGTAATTATTTCTATAACCAGACAAAAAATAATTTTTGAAAAAAATTTTGTTGACTGCAATAAAATAGTCTAAAAGCCACTGGAAATTTCCCAGCTTACCATTTTTGGCATTCAAATCATAGGTTTTGTAAACCTGCTACCATTATGAAATTTTTCCCATGAAATGTCATAGGTTGTAGAGAATATTGAGGATACAGCACAACCCCCTCATTTTATATTTGAAGAAACAATGATCCAAAATGTTTGAGTATATTGAAGCTAGAGCTGGGAGCCTGTGGTCTTCTGAAGCCATGTGCATTTTTTGCTATCCACCCAATTTATACAAAGGATAAGTCATACTCTTCATTTCTCTCAATTATGTCTACCTGTTTGGAGCATCTATCATTTTGTTATTTCTTACTTTTTCCTATGAATGAAAACTAATTTATTTGAAGTACAAGTGACCAAAATTTCTCTAGTTAGAAAAATTGGCACAAAGTAGGACATTAAAACAAGTCCTAAAACTGTCATATGACTCATTGTCCTAATTTTTTAGAGTTTTATAATATTCTTTATTCCATTAATTCATTAAGTGTATATGTTCATTCAGACTTATAATTTGGAGTTGGATTAAATTGACCTCAAATAATTCTTAGTGTGCCTTCACTTTTGGCATCTAAAAGGTAGACATTAGATACATGTTCCGTCTGCCCCACCTTCCTTCTCAGACGTGAATGTACTTGGGAAGTGCTCTGTCCTACTTGTATTTCAGGATCTTAACTCATCTTTGAGCTATCTTGCTATGAACACTTTGACCACCCCCCCTCAAAATACAGTGACTTTGTGTTATATGTGTGTGTGTGTGTGTATATATAATTTGTTTATGAAAAAAACTAGAAATAGGGGGCTTTGTAGACCATTTTTTAAAACCATTTTCTCCAAGAATCTTAAATGTCTTAATTTACTTAAAATGCAAACCTCTCAGGCTTCTGTCATATAAAGGACATTTTGCTTAAGAGAATTATAACTTAAACTAAAATCATTTATACAGTTTTTACTAAAATAATTCTTTTGAACACCACATGTAGATTTGAGGTAAATTTTTAAACATTTAAAAATATCAGTTTTGCAATCTCTTTTCTGATTTAGTCATTCTAATTATTTTAATATATTGGGCTGCTGTTCATTTACTCTGGGAATCAAGCATAAGCTCACAGATGTAAAATGAAATCAGATTTATAAACAATCAATTTAATAACTCGAACTTGCATACAAATATATTTTCTCATGATAAAACCTTTGATACAGTATATCAAAGTGTTTCGAATGAAGCATTCAAAGTTAGGAATGGCTATGCCACTAGCTAAAAAATATAATTTTGAATATTCTTTGTCACTTCTTAGTTAATATTTTACGTTAGATACCTATAGTGTGTTTTTAGAATAGTAATGCTACCTGATTTTATTTTCCAAACAATATTTGAGAAATAGCATTGTATTTGTATATAAAATTATACAGCTTTTAAAGCACACACATGTATTACTTCATTTCGTTTTTATACAAACTCTGTGAGAGAGGGAGATGAGATTATTAAAAAATGTGAGGTACCCAAAAGTTTCATGAGGCCTGGAACAGTTGCATTATTATTTTTTAGAAATAATATTATTTCCATTAATATTTTAGCATTTATAAATGAATATATCCAGCATTACTTCCACTAATCTTTTAGCTTCTATAAATGAATATGTGTATCCTAGAATTTCTTACAGCTTAATAAAAGCACATTGCAAAATTGTAACATATATTATAATGTCAATTAGTAAAAAACAGAACAGAAAATGGCAAACATTTTCTATTGGTACATAAAGGTTCTAAAGGTTATGTATAACTGTTAATAATAGCTACCTCCATGCAAGTGGGGAATGGAATTGATGTTGGGGGTGAATGTCTCAAAGGAGATATTAGCCTTATCTAAAGTACATCCTAAATACATTCATGTATGACTTGTGGAATTGAAAATAATTTTTTTAAAGTTTAAAGAATGTGCAGGTAGATTCTGGGAGTTACTGTACAGTAACAGGAAGGAGTAGGAATGGATAGAGGTAAATGGAGGAGTCGCTACTGTTCTGTTAATAAAAACAGGTCATTACACTATCTTTGAAATCTCTATGTGATATTTTTCATAGCTTGTTTTGACCTAATGGTTGAAAGAAATGAAGGAACTGAAAGTAAGTATCTTTTCTGAATCATTCTAATTTGTTCATTGTTTTGGGAAATAGTCAGCCATCAAAGGGAAATTGGCTGTGGTGATATATTGTGCAACAAATTAATATAAATCTAAGGGGGTTGTTTGTTTCATCACAATAGCCTTGGTAAATTAAAAGTAATAAATTCAATTGAAAACCAGGAAAATGTTCTTGTAATTCTGCATCATATAATTTTTCCTGGTCTTGTTGATAATTCCTTTGGGCTTTTTTCAGAGGGGCGGAGGCATGGACTGTAATTACCTCCACTTTCACTCACCCTCCTGGAATGTAGCATCTGATCTACAAAAACTAAAAAAATGACTTTTCACAGGAGCTTGTTATTCCTTTTTTACAAAGGTTTTCTGAATCAGAAGTG
Organism: Phataginus tricuspis; assembly: GCA_029783875.1. Classification (NCBI taxonomy): domain Eukaryota; kingdom Metazoa; phylum Chordata; class Mammalia; order Pholidota; family Manidae; genus Phataginus; species Phataginus tricuspis. The sequence goes on along the minus strand of JAQQAC010009165.1, from coordinate 26,854,508 downwards.
GGATTCGTCTAAGATATCCCCTGCCCTTGGCATGTGTTCCTTTAAAAAAGCCAGACAATCCAGCCCTTAATTCCTGGTTAGTAAGATAATATCCATAGCTGGGTGAGGCTCTAGAGATGGAATAATTTGGCGCACCATATCTCTGACTGAAATTTAAATAGGACTCTTGGGACCAATGGACTATGAATTGGTCTGTCAGTGTGAATTTCAGTTTCCTTTCTCAACTAATCAACTTCATGTCTGAAATGTCTGAAGAGGCTTCCTATTACAGTTCTTCTCTGACCTTTCTGACTCGCATTTGCTTTTCTGACAACTTGTCACCTTTATCCTATGCTCCAACCAACCAACAGTAGTCTTCACACTTGCTTAGTGGTTCTCTGAATTGATTCCCCGAGATGTACTCTTTATAATACAGGGACGCCTCTACAGTTGTGATAACAATAATGATAGCAGCCACCATTTATTTAGTACCTACTATGTTTCCACCCTTACACTACATAGATTCTCCCTGGTTTTTACAGTCCTGCAAGCTAGATCTTAATTATCACCATTTGATAAGTGGCACATGAAGAAACTGAGATACAAAAAGCTGTCTTTCCCAAAGACAGTTGGAAAAGTAAGGACTTAGACCCATGTCTAAGTAATATACTGCAAAACAAGCCTGCAAAATAGCAATCTCATTCCTTAGTATAATAAACAAGATTCCAGTGAATGTATATTGCTATCAAAGTCAGTCTGCATAGCATCACAATTCCTTACCAATTTTGATGTTTTCTCTAAATTAAGCAGATAGGAGTTAAGTTATTGAAAGACAGTTGCTATTATTTTTCCTGGCACTTTTTCTTCTCCAAGGACTATACTAAATGCTATTTTTCAGACATTTCTATGAGTCTGATTATCTGCTGATTAACTGTTCTTTCCTAGAAATGGTTCAGAAAAATTGTTTACAACTGGCTGCTGTTCTTCAGTAACTAAAATAGTGTCAATGCATAGTCACTAATTTAGAAAAGTGGAATGAGTTTTAAGTTCAAATCACATTTGGTTAAATAACAGTAAAGAATGTAGGCTTTAGAATTACCCTCTAGCTATTCTGACCTTAGGCAAATTACTTCATTTCACTGAACTTCATTTTCCTCCTCTGTTAAAGGACCTACTGAGAAGTCTTAACTGATCATTTTTTGGATAATTGTTTCATCTTGTTTTAGTGTTGAATGAGATAACCCATGTAAAACACAGAGCATAGTACATGTCCCATTTTATGTAATAAAAGTTTCTCTTTACTGTTAATGTAATTTGTATTGAAAATAATGGTTTTAAATTTGTAGTTTTGTAGCATAACAACACACTTGACATTCTGTAAAAATATATCGATATAGATAATAAAACATTGTAAGGTTTTGGTGAAAGTTTGTTTTTCATGCTTAGCCAGATTGGAAATGTATACTAATGTATAATGTATATACCCTTATAAAAAGACTTCCTTAAAAATTTCTTAATTGGTAATGAAAATGGAATTAAGTACAGAATTCATTGTTTGGAACTTTGATCATGTGAAAATGTACTTTCCCATTGCTGTTTAGATCAGATGAGAATAAAACATTATTTAATATCATTATTCTGGCAACATGAGCCATCTCCTTGGTCCTGAACCCCAAAGACCTAAGCATTGTATCAGTGTCACTAGGAAGCCCAAGGCAGAAAAGAACATAAGCTGTGTGTCCATCTTCAGAAAAACAGACCCAATAAGGGAGGTGTGTATGTGTGTGTGTGTGCGTGCATGCACACGTGTGCATGTGCACATATACATACACATATATGTATACTTAATACATATATCTATATGTATGTACATGATTTATTTTAAGGAATTAGTTGATACAATTGTAGGGAATGGCAAGTCTGAAATGCATGTGGCAGGCAGGCAGGCAGGCAGGCTGGATACTCAGATAGGAGTTAATGCTGCAGTCTTCAGGAAGAATTTCTTCGCTTCTGGGAAACCTCAGTTTTTGCTCTAAGGCCTTAAACTGACTGGATAAGGTCCCTGATATTATTAAGGGTAATCTCATTTACTATAAATCAACTGATTGCAGATGTTAACCACATCTAAAGAATAGCTTCATAGCAACACCTAGATTAAATAACTGTGTTTGATTAAATAACTGTGTACCCTAGTCTAATCAGTTGACACATATAACTAACAATCACAAGCTAGGAACATAAAGTACAGAGAAGATTGAGATGAGAAGGAATGTTGAGAAAGGTGTACTCTAGAGGCCCATTGCTATAATGCAGATAACTAAAGATGAGCACCTAATGTAGCAAAGACTAGATGAAAATTGTGGGACAAATACTAATGATATGAAAGATGTGGAGCTGACAGTACTTGACCATGTGTTCTAGGCCGGCTTATGCAGGATTAAAATTTCATTGGTATGTGTTGCATAGTTAGGGTTTTTAGGCATACTGCTAGGGAGGAACAGTGCAGATTGTTGATGACTCTTCCTCACCCCCATTCTCCTGTCGTCTTTCACCCTACCTCTTCACAGTTTTAGTCAAAATACTCTTAGGTAAGGTATAAAAGAAAGGCATCTTGAAAAGATGTCAGTAAACTTGGTGTTCTGCCCATTCATAAGGTTTCAGGAACAATATGAGAGAAAAAGAGAAAAAATTTCAGTGCAATATCTTTGGCTGAAGCTTATCCACCTGGCAAGGAAATATGTGTTTGCTAACAATCTATAACCCAAGATCCTAGGTCAATAAGGGTTGATAGCCCAACGCTCTAGGCCTTATTCCACAATTGTTTATCTGAAAGGCTGAAAAATAAAGCTGAGTTAAAGTTTATTAATGTTGATATTTGATTATTTCAGCCTTACAATTTACAATAGGATTTTATAATGCAGTTTTCTTTGTCACATTAAAAACAATTGAGAATGGAAGTGCATACAGGTGTTTAGAAATCTAATCATAAAATCCTTATGATACATTTTCATTCATATAATATTCCAAAGACTGGATTCCTAATCAGTCTCTCCCCCAAGTGTTTATTTTTCTTATTTAAGCATATTTTAAATGTATGAATAAATGCAGTGTTACATAGAATGTTTATAAGATACTCCTATAAAACATTGTGTAATGTAATAAATTTTATTCATCTTTTCAAAAAGCAGGTTTTTTTTGTTTTTCTCTATTATCTCGTTTTCAATTCCATTTACTTCTGCTCTAGTATTTATTTATTTGTTTATCTATTTTCTGCTTCCTTTAATTTAAATTGCTTTTCTTTCTCTACTTTTCCTGAAGGGAAAGTTAGGTTATTGATTTTAGGGATTTCTTCTTTTCAGGCATATGAATTCACAGCTATAAATTTCCCTCTAAGTATTACTTTCACTGTATCCCACAAATTTTGATATGTTGTATTTTCATTTTCATTTACTTCAAAATATTTTTACATTTCTCTTGAGATTTCCTCTTTGGCCCATATGTCTAGAAGTGTATTGTTTATAAGTGTTTAGATGTATGTTGCTTAATATCCAAATATTTTGGGGTTTTCCAGCAACAGAATTTCTATTATTGATTTTTAGTTCATTTCCACTGTGGTTTAAGAACATACTTTGTGTGATTTCTATTCTTTTAAAGATGTTAACATCTGTTTCATGGCCCAATATGTGGTCTGAATGTATGAATATTCCTTGTGAGCTTTGTGAAGAATGTGTCTCCTGCTTTTGTTGGATGGAAGTTTCTGTAAGTGTTAGGGAACTCAAAGATACTGATAGTGCCATTCAGGGCCACTGTTTCCTTACTGATTTTCTTCCTGCTTGGTCTATCAATTACTGAAAGGGCATTGAAGTCTCCACTCTAATAATGGATTTGTCTGTTTCACCTTTCGGTTTTATCAGTTTTGCTTCATGTATTTTGACACTATTATTAGTTGTGTACATGCTTAGAGTTATTATGTCTTATTGTCTATTGTATTTTTTTTTGTCTGCAAAAGTCATTATTTCTCCTTCAATTTTGAAGGACAATTTCACTGGATATAAAATTGTAGGTTGGTGGGTTTCTTTCTTTAAACAGTTTAAATCTTTGACTCCACATTTTTCACTTGCATGTTTTCTGATGAGAAGTCTGCTGTAATTCTTACTTTGTTCTTCTGTAAGTAAGATATTTTACCATCCCTTATTTCTTTCACTTTGGCTTTAGTTTTTTGCAATTTGAATATGACATGCCTGGGTGTATGTTTTTTGTTTGTTTTTTCTGGTGTTTATTTGACTTGGTGTTATCTGACCTTCTTGGATATATGACTTGATATCTGTTATTCATTTTGGGAAATTCTCAGATGTTGTAACTTCAAATATTTCTTCTATTGTTTCCTCTTCTTTCTCTGTCTGCTAACCCATTACATACATGTTTTAAAAAAACCTATTGAAATTGTCCCATAATTCCTGAATATTCTGTTCTGGTTTTCATTCTCTTAATGATTTGTATTTCAGTTTAAGTAGTTTCTATTAACATGTTTTCAAGCTCACTGATTTTTTTTCCCTTGGCTGTGTCCATTCAATTGATGAGCCCATCACACATAGTCCTCATTTCTTTTATACTGCTTTTGATTTCCACAGTATAGGGAATCACTATATAGAGTGGATACTTTTATTCTATGTAAGCAAATCAGAACTTAAACATCTATCTGTATTTATTCAATTCGTAAGTATTTATTACATGATTACTACATTCCAAGTACTCTATTTTTGCTGCGTGATTACAAAGATTCTATGCTAAAAATCAATCTTCATTATTTGGACACTTTATAAAGCATATTATTAAGGCTCAAGCTGGCAGTTTTGGGCTGAAAAATAATTGGAAAGGATCTGTTTCACTTTATTATTTGTATAAAGGGAAAGTTTTCATTATCTGTGATTTCTTATTTAAGAGATCATATAGTAATTAGCTCAGAGAATTTCTAAATTGGTACAAAGAAGTCTAAACTTTCCACAACTTTCATTTATCCAGCCTAAATTAATTGAAATTTTATCCTTTTGTCTGTGTTCACTATTCAGAAATTTGTAAAATGTTACAAATTACCACCCCTCATAAATATCAGCAGATAAAGATGTACATTCTTCCTTAGACATGATAATAATAATAGTGTTATTTTTTAAGGGAAAATGTACTATACTCACAAAATCATTACTTTGTTGGGTTTTTGTGTTTATTCAGTTTAGGTAGATTATGCATGTGTTTTCAAGACTTCAAAATTAGCAGGTGAATATGAATAAATTCATGTAGAAAACAAAATAAACATTGCTGGTAGCTCTTCATCTTTCTAAACATTTAAGTTTATAAACCACAAAATATATTTGGATATCTCTTTATTCTGAAATGTGTGAAGATTTCAAAAGCAAAACAAAAAAACAAAAAAAAAATTGAGAGGCACTCTGGTGAGAGGGAAAGCTTAAAAGACAGTGAATTTAAAACCTGGATTCTAAGCCCTGGTTATACCACAAGTTCATATGACTTTGGGTTCTTTTTATCACTCCTCCTCCCTTTTTAAATTTCATCCATAAATGAGAATATTCAACTAGGTAATTAGTGCCAGTAGTTTCAATTCATATATGTATAATTCTGTGTTATAGGCTATACCAAGATAATGCAATTATGAAATTTATTGAATCTTTTTTTAAAGATTCAACATTTTCCTATAAAAATTGCCTGAGTGTTCTTTCTCTATTTTTTCTTTATTTTGTGTTAAGATGGATAGGAGAATAATAATGAAAATTTTTAATAGTTTTCCTTAAGTATAATAGCAGTGCTTTCCTTGGATAAAAATGTATTAGTGGACTTACATGTAAGCCAGATGGATAGATGCTTATGCAGAGTAGCTGGGTCAGCAGAATAGAAAACCTTCTCTCAGACTTTTGTATCACAGAATTGTTTATGGTTTATTTCTTTTGGTTAAGGCAGCCAGACCTATTATTTTAAAATTTAAAGTGTACTTGATTACTTAACAACCTTATCTACCAAATCATCTTAATTTACAAGGTGCTTTCCTCTGTGACAGCTGATCTTGAGGCAGTAGGTGTTAAGACTTGATTTGAGAGAGATGAAAGGAGAAAACAACTGGATCCTCGGGCACTGCCCAGGAGGGGTAAATTTTGCTAGATAGATAGATGATAGATAGATAGATAGATAGATAGATAGATAGATAGATAGATAGAT
>JAQQAC010009165.1:26755804-26848291 GCA_029783875.1 Phataginus tricuspis | reverse complement strand
GATAGATAGATAGATAGATAGATAGATAGATAGATAGATAGATAGATAGATAAATAAAACATATATAAAGTATTATGTTTATATAAATACACTATATATGTTATAAGTGAGTGTGTGTGTGTATGTGTATAGGGGGTGTAAAGCAAGATGCAGGACTTGACAACATCCTGTGAATAAGTATACAGAAAGGTGAGCAAAACTAGCAGTTTGTACAGAAAAAACAATTCTATGATTTCTCATAGAGCAGCATCTCAGAGTTCTTTGAAATGGCAGAAAGTGTGTCTGGCATATAATAGGTTCCCTAGTCATATGCTTTCAGGAAACTATTCAGCTCATTGCCCTTCCCTGAGATTCTGAGTACACATTTGCATGTTAGCTTCATTGAACCAACATTCCCAAAGTCGTTTGAATTTAGAACAGCTTTCGTGGAGTGCCTCATGGAACTTTGGAAAACACTTGGCCAGAACAGTTTCTATTACAATTATTACTACTTATAGTAAATGTTTCCCATAATAACTGGGATTGACTAAACACTTTTTCTGCTGAAGAATTTGGTGTTTCTTGGTATTCATTACCTATAAACTTAAGCTCAAAATCGTTAAGTATACATTTGATTTTCCCACTGTTTGCCTTATGGTAATGAAATGACATTATTTTATTTCATATAAATGACATTTTGAATAGTACCATATTTCCAAAATTAATGAAATTACTATTTGCATTCTTACAGGCTAGTTAACATCCCAGTGGTAAATGAATTTTTTTTTCATTTCTTTCTTTTTTAGATTAGTTATTTGAGCAATAGCATATTAACCAATTTTTTTTTCATAAATTCACAATTTAATCAACTGTGTGTCTTTATTTTCTAGACTAGATGACAAAAATATGTTTGGGATTTCTCTTGGTTCACAAGGAAAGAGGAACTTAAGTCCTTATTTTATTGTAGGTTTAATGACAAGAAGATCTTTTTAATTCAATATTTAGTAATCTAGGGAGAATTTGTTCCAGTTGTCATAAATGATATAAATAACAGTGAGATTTTGTTACAGGGCTCTTTATTGCTCAATATAGTTTTATTTAACAATTATAATTTAAAATGTAAATGAGGATACAGAACTCCATATTTGTCAACTGACGAAGCTGTTCTTTCCATGGTTCCATTCCCAGGACTCCAGACCAGAGACTATGTCCCTAATCATGGCCTCAGTAGAAGACATTATCCACTCTTTATTTTTCAACAGTCATATTACTCTTTGTATCATCATAACTTCTTCCATCCTTTCCCTAAGAAAACGATGCCTTTTTCCATGACCAAACCTCTTCAGCCTTATCTCGTAATTCTACCCTATGCTTTACCTGTCTGTACTTTCTCACATTAGACCTACTGAGATATTGCAAATATATCTCATCCCTTCACTTTTTTTCCTAAACTGTTTTTTATGCTTGAAAATTGTTCTCCCCCACTTCTTCCAGGCTTACTTGGAAATCTCAAAACGAATCTCTCTTTCCTTTTTGAGCTTGTAGGCTTGTTAAGCACATCCTGATGTTTTACCCATCTTCCCTGGTTTATATATATATGCCTTATCTCTATTCTGTTTGTAATCTCCTGTATTCCATGGCATTTAGTAAGATTGAGTGTAGGTATGCATGAGATATTTGTTGAATTAATAAATGTGTAAATGAATGTGTTTAAATCAAATTACCTAAGAAAAATTTTAATATATACAAGAATATGTAAGTACAGGAGCAATTCTCCTAGCTTAACAAAGTAGGTTACAAGACATTCTTTTAAATTAACACTATAAAAGCAACCAAAATGTAGGCATTTTAAAGTTGGCTTCATTTTTTAAAATTTTATAGATTAATGCCATTAATATCTAAATCTAACTTTTCAAATGTCTTTCCCAAAATGTTCAAAGATGTTAAATTTTCATCTCTTTCTCTTTTCAACATAAAAAAGTATAAACAGTACTTTAAAAAGTGAACTAGAGAATAAAATATGACAAAAAGAAAAAAACCATAACTAACTTTATACCATCTGTTGGTAGACAAACAGACACACTTCTGCTCTAACCAATGGCTTGTATATCTTCATAAGTTCTATGAACATAGGAGGAATTTAGAGACTTTTTCTGCCCAAACGGTATTTTGTGCCAAAGACATATAATCAGAAGATAATGGGGCAACAAAAAAACAAACAATTCAGGGTTGGATGTCAGGGTTTAAATTTTTGGTTTTTTGAACCAAAAATGTAAAGTTATAAAATGGTTCAAAGATGGAGTTATAAAAGTTGCTTTACCAATGGAAATTTATCTTTATTATATCACACTATAAAAAGTTATATACTCCAGATATTCATGACTCTCAGTGACATTTCTAATGAGCTGGCTAAATATGTTCCAGTTGCTATGGTCATCCAAGTAATACTTAAATCACTTCAAAGAATATGTGTGTCCTCTAAAAACCATTGGTAGAGACTACTATTAAGCAACAAATTCTACTGAGATACTTTGTAGGAATTAAGACTTCAGGTTGCCTCATTAGATTAGAAGCAAATGTAAAATAAATAACAATAAAACTAGCATAGTTATGGTTAAAAGACATGTATAAAAAAGAATTTATACAAAATACAAAATCTGGGACTAGGCCTGATTTCTAGGTAGGCGTAAATTATTCGTGTTATTTTACTATTTCATGTAAATTTCCTTAGCTTTAGTGATAATGCCTTTCTTCTACCACTGATATTTTGCAATACTTTTAGACATTTTTTAGAACATATTAGATATTTTAAAGATATTTTTTAGAACTTTTTAAGACATTTTTATAAAACAGGTTTTGGGGGAACAACATTTGGTGCTATGATAAATCCATTTAGGAGGGTAAGTAGATATATAAATAAATAAATAGTTCTTCCCTGGAACTCTGTAGTATCATTTCTCAAAGTTGCTTATGTTGAACTCTAGTACCTCAGGACCTTAACAAATGCTGATAAGTAAAAAAATGAAGAAGGATTTGCAGAATCTGCAAATACAGGAACCAATGGATTGTGTAAAACAAAAAGAATTTCTTTACCACAAAGCTTTCAATAGTCTAACGTAATCAAGGACCCTCAAACAGACCATATAGTATGTAGCACTTATGAAGAATTGTTTGATCATAGAATAACTCTTTCATTAAACATCATGCATTACTATGGGTCACAATTTCTAAAACTGTCCTAATTTTTTTCTTGGTATCATTAATTTACAATTACATTTATGACATTGTAGTTACTAGACTCCCCACATCATCAAGTCCCCCCCACACACTCCATTACAGTTACTGTCCATCAATATAGTGAGTTGCTATAGAATCACTACTTGTCTTCTCTGAGTTGTACAGCCCTCCCCATGCCCCCTCCCCACCTTATGTTTGCTAATTGTAATGCCACTTTTTCCCCCTTGTCCACCCCTTCCCACCCATCCTTCACAGTCCCTTTCCCTTTGGTAACTGTTAGTCCATTCTTGGGTTCTGAGAGTCTGCTGCTGTTTTGTTACTTCAGTTTTTTTCTTTGTTCTTATGTTCCACATATGAGTGACATCATCTGATACTTGTCTTTCTCCACCTGGCTTATTTCACTGAGCATAATACCCTCTAGCTCCATCCATCTTGTTGCAAATGGTAGGATTTGTTTCCTTCTTATGACTGAATAATATTCCATTGTGTATCTGTACCACCTCTTCTTTATCCATTCATCTACTGATGGACACTTAGGTTGCTTCCATTTCTTGGCTATTGTATATACTGCTGCGATAAATATAGGGTGCATATGTCTTTTTCAAACTAGGCTGTTGCATTCTTAGGATAAATTCCTAGGAGAGGAATTCCTGGGTCAAATGGTATTTCTATTTTGAGTTTTTTGAGGAACCTCCATACTGCTTTCCACAATGGTTGAACTAATTTGCATTCCCACCAGCAGTGCAGGAGGGTTCCCTTTTCTCCACATCCTCTCCAACATTTGTTGTTGTTTGTGTTTTGGATGTTGGCCATCCTCACTGGTGTATGGTGATATCTCATTGTGGTTTTAATCTGCATTTCTCTGATGACCAGCGATGTGGAGCATCTTTTCATGTGTCTGTTGGCCATCTGAATTTCTTCTTTAGAGAAGCATCTATTCATGTCCTCTGCCCATTTCTTAATTGGATTATTTGCTTTTTGTTTGTTGATGTGCATGAGTTCTTTATATATTTTGGATGTCAACCCCTTATCGGATATATCGTTTATGAATATATTCTCCCACACTGTAGGACGTCTTTTTGTTCTACTGATGGTGTTCTTTGCTGTACAGAAGCTTTTCAGCTTGATATACTCCCACTTGTTCATTTTTGCATTTGTTTCCCTTGCCTGGAGAGATATGTTCATGAAGAAGTTGCTCATGTTTATATCCAAGAGATTTTCACCTGTTTTTTTTTCTAAGAGTTTTATGAGTTCCTGACTTACATTCAGGTCTTTGATCCATTTTGAATTTACTTTTGTGTATGGGGTTAGACGATGATCCAGTTTCATTCTCTTACATGTAGCTGTCCAGTTTGGCCAACACCAGCTGTTGAAGAGGCTGTCATTTCCCCATTCCCCATATTGTATGATAATTGACCGTATGTGTTTGGGTTAATATCTGGACTCTCTATTCTGTTCCACTGGCCTGTGGGTCTGTTCTTGTGCCAGTACCAAATTGTCTTCATTACTGTGGCTTTGTAGTAGAGCTAGAAGTCAGGGAGTGTAATTCTTCCTGTTTTATTCTTCCTTCTCAGGATTGCCTTGGCTATTTGGGGTCTTTTGTGGTTCCATATGAATTTTAGAGCTATTTGTTCCAGTTCATTGAAGAATGCTGTTGGTAGTTTGATAGGGATTGCATTGAATCTGTAGATGGCTTTAGGTAGTATAGCTATTTTGACAATATTTATTCTTCGTAGCCAAGAGCATGGGATGCATTTCCATTTGTTAGTGTCCTCTTTAATTTCTCTTAGGAGTGTCTTGTAGTTTTCAGGGTATAGGTCTTTCACTTCCTTGGTTAGGTTTATTCTATTATTTTTGATGCAATTGTGAATGGAATTGTTTCCCTCATTTCTCTTTCTGTTAACTCATCGTTAGTGTATAGGAAAGCAACAGATTTCTGTGTATTAATTTTGTATCCTGCAACTTTGCTGAATTCAGATATTAGTTCTAGTAGTTTTGGAGTGGAGTCTTTAGGGTTTTTTATGTACAATGTCATGTCATCTGCAAATAGTGACAGTTTGACTTCTTCTTTACCAAACTGGATGCCTTGTATTTCTTTGTTTTGTCTGATTGCCATGGCTAGGACCTCCAGAACTATGTTGAAAACAGTGTAGAGAGTGGGCATCCCTGTCTTGTTCCCGATCTTAGGTGAAAAGCTTTCAGCTTCTCACTGTTAAGTATGATGTTGGCAGGGTTTGTCATATATGGCCTTTACTATGTTGAGATACTTGCCATCCATACCCATTTTGCTGAGAGTTTTTATCATGAATGGATATCGAATTTTGTCAAATGCTTTTTCAGCATCTATGGAGATGATCATGTGGTTTTTGTTCTTCTTTTTGTTGATGTGTTGGATGATGTTGATGGATCGAATGTTGTACCTTCCTTGCATCCCTGAGATGAATCCCACTTGATCATGGTGTATGATCCTCTTGATGTATTTTTTAATTCAGTTTGCTAATATTTTGTTGAGTATTTTTGCATCTATGTTCATCATGGATATTGGTCTGTAATTTTCTTTTTTGGTGAGGTGTTTGCCAGGTTTTGGTATTAGAGTGATGCTGGCTTCATAGAAAGAGTTTGGAAGTATTCCCTCCTCTTCTAATTTTTGGAAAACTTTAAGGAGAATGGGTATTATTTCCTCTTTATATGTCTGATAAAATTCAGCAGTGAATCCACCTGGCCCAGGGATTTTCTTCTTGGGTAGTTTTTTTATTACAAATTCAATTTCGTTGCTAGTAATTGGTCTGTTTAGATTTCCTGTTTCTTGCTTGGTCAGTCTTGGAAGGTTGTATTTTTCTAAGAAGTTGTCCATTTCTTCTAGGCTTTCCAGCTTGTTAGCATATAGATTTTCATAGTATTCTCTAATAATTCTTTATATTTCTGTGGGGTCCTTCGTGGTTTTCCCTTTCTCATTTCTGATTCTGTTTATGTATGTAGATTCTCTTTTTCTCTTAATGAGTCTTTCTAGGGGTTTATCTATTTTGTTTATTTTTTCGAAGAACCAGCTCTTGGTTTCATTGATTTTTTTCTATTGTTTTATTCTTCTCAATTTTATTTCTTCTCTGATCTGTATTATGTCCCTCCTTCTGGTGACTTTGGGCCTCATTTGTTCTTTTTCCAATTTCAAAAATTGTGACTTTACACTATTCATTTGGGATTATCCTTCCTTCTTTAAATAGGCATGAATTGCAATATACTTTCCTCTTAGTACTGCCTTTGCTGCATCCCACAGAAGTTGCGGCTTTCTGTTATTGTTGTCATTTGTCTCCATATATTGTTCTCTGTTTTAATTTGGTCATTGATCCATTCATTATCTAGGAGCATGTTGGTAAGCCTCCATGTGTTTGTGGGCCTTTTTTGTTTGCGTTGTACAATTTATTTCTAGTTTTATACCTTTGTGATCTGAGAAGTTGGTTTTTAGAATTTCAATATTTTTGAATTTACTGAGGTTCTTTTTGTGGCCTACTATGTGGTCTATTCTGGAGAATGTTCCATGTGCACTTGAGAAGAATGTGTATCCTGCTGCTTTTGGGTGTAGAGTTCTGTAGATGTCTGTTAGGTCCTTCTGTTCTAGTGTGTTGTTCAGTGCCTCTGTGTCTTTACTTATTTTCTGTCTGGTTGATCTGTCCTTTGGAGTGAGTGGTGTGTTGAAGTCTCCTAAAATGAATTCATTGCTTTCTATTTCCTCCTTTAATTCTATTAGTATTTGTTTCACATATGTCGGCGCTCCTGTGTTGGGTGCATATATATTTATAATGGTTATATCCTCTTATTGGACCGACCCTTTTGTCATTATGTAATATCCTTTATCTCTTGCTGCTTTCTTTGTTTTGAAGTCTATTTTGTCTGATACAAGTACTGCAACACCTGCTTTTTGTCCTTGTTGTTTGCATGAAATATCTTTTTCCATCCCTTCGCCTTTAGTCTGTGTATATCTTTGGGTTTGAAATGAGTCTCTTCTAAGCAGCACATAGATGGGTCTTGTTTTTTTATCCATTCTATTCCTTTGTGTCTTTTGATTGGTGCATTCAGTCCATTTATATTTAGGGTGATTATCAATAGATAGGTACTTATTGCCATTGCTGGCTTTAGATTCGTGGTTACCAAAGGTTCAAGGGTAGCTTCCTTACTATCTAACAGTCTAACTTAACTCTCTTGTTAAGCTATTATAAACACAGTCAGATGATTCTTTATTTCTCTCCCTTCTTATTCTTCCTCCTCCATTCTTTATATGTTAGGTGTTTTATTCTGTACTCTTTTGTGTTTCCTTTTTTTGTGGGTAGTTGATTTTATTTTTTGCCTTTAGTTAGTATTTGGATGGTCTGCCTTCTTTGCTATGATTTTATTTTCTTTGGTGACATCTATTTAGCCTTTGGAGTGCTTCCATCTAGAGCAGTCCCTTTAAAATATCCTGTAGAGGTGGTTTGTGGGAGGCAAATTCCCTTAACTTTCGCTATACAGTATTCTTGGTTCAAGGCCCTTCTGTTTCATTGCATTAAATATATCATGCCATTCTCTTCTGGCCTGTAACGTTTCTGGTGAGAAGTCTGATGTTAGCCTGATGGGTTTTCCTTTGTAGGTGATCTGTTTTCTCTCTTTCACTGCCTTTAATACTCTGTCCTTGTCTTTGATCTTTGCCATTTTAATTATTATGTGTCTTCGTGTTGTCTTCCTTGGGTCCCTTGTGTTGGGAGATCTGTGGGCTTCCATGATCTGAGAAACTGTGTCCTTTCCCAGCTTGGGGAAGTTTTCAGCAATTATGTCTTCAAAGACACTTTCTATCCCTTTTTCTCTCTCTTCTTCTTCTGGTACTCCTATAATGTGAATATTTTTCCATTTGGATTGGTCACACAGTTCTCTTAATAGTCTTTCATTCCTAGAGATCCTTTTATCTCTCTCTGCCTCCGCTTCTCTGTACTCCTGTTCTCTGATTTCTATTGCATTAACAGTCTCTTTCACCTTGTCCTGTCTGCTCCTGAGCCCATCCATAGCTTGTTTCATTTCTGTAATGTTCCTCCTAACTTCCTCCCTTAGCTCTTGCATATTTCTCTGTAGGTCCATCAGCATGGTTATGACTTTTCTTCTGAATTCTTTTTCAGGAAGATTGTTTAAATCTATCCCACCAGGCCCTCTCTCTGGAGTTGTCTCTGTGATTTTTGACTGGACCAGATTCTTCTGTCTTTTCATGGCGATTGAAGTGGTCTCAGGCAGATGACACATGTGTCAGCTGCGAGAACAAAGTCCCTTTCTGCTTGTTGTTCTCCTTGCCCTTCTCCACAGCCTGTGCCAGTTACCCAAACACCAGGAAGCAGTCTCTGGGATAATATCCTGAGTTGCCGTGGCAGAGCCACCCTCAGGCTAGCCTAGAGCACTGCAGGGGGGCGTTGTAGCCACGCCAGGTGCGTTATGCAGCAAGTCTGGTGCAACTTGGTGCCTTCTGGATCTTGCTCTGGCTTCCGCAGCCCTTCCCGGTTAGCTGAGCGCCCACCAGGAGGAGATTCTGTGTGGTTGCTGTGGGTGGGGCCAAACCCGCTGTTCTGCAGCTGTGGTGGATTAGCCGGTCCGTTTGCAGTGCCAGCCATGGACGAATGGCAGGCTGCTTATTGCCATGAGGGGCTTCGGTGGGGCTGCTTTACCTGGCAGCTGGTTAGGGGGCCCGAAATTCCTCAAGATTCCCAGCCTGCTGGGCTGAGTGTGCTAGGATGATTTTGTTCAGCTGTGGGCCCTTGTCTCTTTAAGACTTTTCAAAAAGCGCCCGCTTTTCTTTTGTCTCAGGGGAGCCGGCTGTGGGGACCCACTCCCAGTCTCAGTCTCGGATCCTGCCCTTCCATTTCTCTAATCTCCAGTACACCATGCGATGTGTGTCTGTGCTCCCAGTGCAGATCACCAGGGCTGGTTATTTAGCAGTCCTGTGCTTCCACTCCCTCCCCACTCTGATTTTTTTCCTCCCGCTGGTGAGCTGGGGTGGGGGAGTGCTCGGGTCCCAATGGGTCGCGGCTTTGTATCTTACCCCCTTAGTGAGGCGCTGAGTTCTCGCAGATGTAGATGTAGCCTGGCTGTTGTACTGTATCTTCTGGTCTCTCTTTTGGAAGTAGTTGTATTTGTTGTATTTTCACAAATGTATATGGTTTTGGGAGGAGATTTTCGCCGCCCTGCTCACGCCGCCATCTTGAGCCTCTCCTTCTGTCCTAATTTTTTGAAGTGCAAAAAAAAATGTTCATGTAAAATAATCTCACATTTCTTTCATAAAAAGATGACATCAGAGAAGACACACACCTCTGTCATTATGCAACTTACATGTTAGGTGAGGAACTTTATAAAAAGCTGACAAATACAAAAATTAATTGCACACTGTGATATATGCTAAGAGGGAAACAAACTGGGAGTTGAGATAGGTGGTCAGGCATCATTCCAGGCAGGTTTTAAGGATTTGAGCCTCACGGAAACAGGAACTACGAGCAGTGAGGTAGTCCATGAAGGAAGACCAGCATATGCAAAAGCAGCAAGGTTGGAAGAAACTTGGCATGATTAGGTAGTAGCATACACAAGAAGTAACACACACGCACTGGCATGCACACATGTGGGTGTGTGGGAGCAAGTGTAGCTCAGAGTGGTAGGCAAAGCCAGATCATGCAGGATCTGGAAGCCAAAATAAGGGACTTTGTTTGGATGTTATTCTATGTGCTTGGGAAACTTTTGTGGGATTTTAAACTGAATTTTCTTAGTGATTTACAATGTGAAAAGACTACATTTTCTGGTCAGTGGTAGATTGCTTTAAAATAGGTAAGAGTGGAGTTCTGGAAGACCAGTTAGAGTCTGTTGCAATCCAGATGAGAGACGAAAGGGATGACGTGTTGTCATATTCAAGACAGAGTTTGATGCTTTCCAGTGGGAGATGAGAGAAGTAGCAAATCCTTGATCTCTGTTTCCTCCTCTGCTCCCTTTTCCAGGTAGTAGCACCAGTGATATTTAGTATTGTTTTATACCAAAGTGTATATTATAGAAATTACACATTTCTCTTGAGTTTGACTATTTGATGTAGTGTTTGGAAGATTTCCAAGATGATTGACAAAGAAAATGTGTAAAATCCCTTGGAATTACAGTTTCCCCTTTGCCTATTTTATTCATGTTGTCCTGACATTTCAATTCATTTCAGAACACCCTTTCTCTTTGAATGAACTTCATTTGTTTTCACCTTAATATAATTAATTACTCTTGTATAGGACATGCAAATAAAAATTAAATTGGTACTACGAGAATAAGAACTCTTTTGGCAAAGTTATGCCACCATGGCTTTCTCTGTAACAGCTGTTCTTATTATTATAATTTACACTAGACAGGTGTTACTCACTCTAAATTTAAATCATGCTTCATGCCAGTTATGGGCTTTGAGTCCACGATAAAAAAAAAAACTAACTTATGGAGGAACCTGTTCTATATAGAATGCTTGTGCTACGTAAAAGTATTGTGCAAATTAATTTCAACTTCACTTATTTAAATTTAAATTGCATAGACTTTTATATGTTACCCTACCCAAATATCACATAAATGAAAATAATAAAGAAACCAGTTTTGTTTTTTGTTTTTTTTTTAGTATTTGCCTCATTTGCATTTATGAACTCAATTTGCTCAAAAATCTATGCTTAGGAACATTTTCTCTAGAGTTTTCTAAGATGATTTAGTGAATATACCAATATGTAGGCATTTTTAAGTATTTGCTAACAGCGGGTAACAGAAATAGTATTTTGTTTTTAGGGATTACCTATGAGTAAGAACTGCCTAACAGAATTATTAAAGTTTAGACAATATTAAAGTGTGAGATCATAGAATTCTTTAAAAATACTTACTAAAATGAAAAGAAAGAAAAAGATATATATGCATCTAAAAGGTACAGTAGCTCTATTTCTTTCTCTTATAGGTCATAGAGACATTTTCCTTAAAGATTGGCTCTCAAATTGTCTATTTTTAAGGAATGAAAAGATTATGTGCTTTAGCACCCTTAGTCACCAGTGAATTTTAAAGTGATAGCTGTATACTGAGTAGGCCTAGTTTCTGTTAGTTCTCATTGGGACTGAAATTGTTAAGTAGGAACATGAATATCTATAAAGATCTGTCCTTTCACATATTCTTCAAGCCCTCATTATTTCCATCTGGTTCATTATAAATTCTTCTTAATGCTATCTCCCTGCTTCCAGTTTTCCTTTTCTCTAAGTCATTCTCCACTTTGCTGCCAAAATTATCTTCTAAGACATATCTAATCATGTCATTCCTTATTTAAATTCCTTAGTTTAAAATCCAAGCTTTTTCTCATTGTGTGTGGGACCCTTTACTGCATCATATCTTTGTATCTCTCCATGCACAACAGACCTATATGACTATTGAAATTAGGGAACTGACGCTCAGAAAGGTTAAGTTCAGCAAGGTCATCAAGCTAATAAAGTGGTAAAATTTACATGTCATCTTGTATGAATTCAGTCCTTCAATGTTTGTTGAAAATTGTTTTAACGGCACTATAAATATTCTTTTTGTGCTAGAAAAAATGTGTCTGCAGTTGTTGGGTGAAGTGTTCTGTATATGTTCAGTAGGTCAGATTTGTTAGTGTTATTAGTAAAACCTTCTGTATCCATAGAATCTAAAACCTATATTATTAGATAAACTAGTTTTAGCTTCTTAAAGAATGGAATATTTTATTATTATAAAATGGCTCTCATTTCTAGTAATGCTTTTATTGCATTACTAAGAATATAAGAGAGTAAGAGATACTAATAAGAGATACTAATATAACCACATGAGACTTCTTTTGGTTAGAATTTACCTGGTGTATATGTTCTTCCATCCTTGTTACCTTTATGTATCCTTATATTTTAGAAATCTCTCTGGTATGCTGTGTTTGGCTAGATATTTTTTAATCCCATCTGATAGTTTTTGGCTTTCAAGTTTTGTTTTTTTACTATTTTGGAGGAAATATACTGTTTCTCCTTTTAATGGCTAAATTTCCAGCATGCTTTCTTTCTTTTTTTTATAGCTATTTTTTTTTTACTTTTTTTTATTTTGCTATTATTAATGTACAGGTACATGAGCAATATTATGGTTACTAGACTCCCCCTATTATCAAGTCCCCACCACATACCCCATTACAGTCACTGTCCATCAGCGTAGTAAGATGCTATAGAATCACTACTTGTCTTCTCTGTGTTATACTGCCTTTCCCATAGGCCCCCCACCCCCACTACATTATGTATGCTAATCGTAATACCCCTTTTTCCCCCTTATCCCTCCCTTCCCACCCATCTTCCCCAGTTCCTTTCCCTTTGGTAACAGTTAGTCCATTCTTGGGTTCTGTGAGTCGGCTGCTGTTTTGTTCCTTCAGTTTTTTCTTTGTTCTTATACTCCACAGATGAGTGAAATCATTTGATATTTGTCTTTCTCCACCTGGCTTATTTCACTGAGCATAATAAAAATATGGAACACTTCACGAATTTGCGTGTCATCCTTGTGCAGGGGCCATGCTAATCTCTGTATCATTCCAATTTTAGTATATGTGCTGCTGAAGCGAGCACTTCAGCATGCTTTCTTAACTTATGAAAGTATAAAGTCAATCAAGTACCCCTTTGCTCCTGTCAGACACAATGTTTTAGAAAACTTTAATTCCTTTAAATTCCTTAATTCCAAATACCCCACCAATTTATGTCTTGTTTTTGTGTATTAGGGGATAGTTTGTCTTTTTTTAAAAAATAAGACATTCTTACTGTTTTATATATATAGTCAGTGCTCATTTAAATTTATCTACAAATTTATAACTTATGTTATTCTTTTTTCCATTCTTGCATTTGAGAACTATCATATGGGATTATTTTCCATTTTTCTGAGATACATTCTTTAAAATTTCTTTTAATGAGGCTCTATTAGAGGCAAAGTTTCTAGAGGCAGATTTTTAGTGGGTTGATGTATCTTTATTTAACTTTTGTCCTTGAAAAAATTCTGTTGGCACTAGAATTTGGGGTTAGCAGTTGTTTTCTTCCAAAATGCTAAAGATTTAATTTCATGGGAACTTGAGAGCTTGCTGACACTCTTATAATCACCCCTTAGGTGCTAATCTGCCTTTTCTCTCTTGCTGCTTTTAAGATTGCCTCTTTATCTTTGGTATCTTGAAGTTTAACTATTATATCCAGTTGTGGACTTCTTTTTGATTATTTTGCTTGTGATTTGTGATTTTAAGGATAACAATTGATCACTTTCATAGGCTCTGAAATTTCTCAGTCATTATTTCATCAAATGTCTCTTCTGTTCCATTCTCTCTGTCCCTTCCTTTTAGAGGTCAAGTTCTACTTAGGCTAGATAATCTCTATTTTCCATGTCTCTTAACCTTTTTTCCTATTTCTTTGACTTCCTATGCTGAATTCTGCATAAATCCTTCTAGCCTATGTTTCAATTTACTAATTCTCTCTTCAGGTAGGAGAGACTAATCTCTGTTAAGCCTAGCCATTGAATTTTAAATTTCAAGTATTATTATTTTTTATTTCTAGAAATTATGTGTGTTTATTTTTATTTTTATTTGTCATTCTTCACAGTTTCCAGCTATCATTCTTAAGAGTATCTTTTATTTTTTTATTTCCAGTTAATTGTTCCTAAGAGTATCTCTTATTCAGAGTAGAAAGTAAGCATCTTACTTTATTGCTGTCAGTTATATTTTAAATCTTCACAAACAATTTCTGTTCTTATTTCTGCTGTTCTCACTCATGAGCCTTATTTCCTATCAGTGAAATAATTATTTATGACATGATACTCATTTTTCTTGGAAAGTCACTTATGGGAATTCTTTGAGGCCTGGTATGAAGGTGTTACCCCTGAAAAATATATGTTGCTGCCTCTGCCTGCTAGAAGCACTAGTAGTCTCCAGCCACTTTACATGGTTTCAGGTTTTCTTGTTTGTTTATTTTACAGCTTTTCTGAGGTATAACTGACAAATAAAATTATAATTTGTTTAGAGTGTACAAAATGATTTTTTTTATTAAGGTATCATTGATATATAATATTATGCTCAGGTTTCACATGAGCAATATTGTGGCTACTACATTCCCCCCTATTATCAAGTCCCTATCACATATCCCATAATAGTCACTGTCCTTCGGCATAGTAAGATGCAAGAGAGTCACTAAGTAGTGACTTCTTCTCTATACTGCCTTCCCCGTGCCGCCTTCCATATTATGTGTGTTAATCATAATACCCCTTAATCCTCTTATCCCTCCCTTCCCACCCGCCCTGCCCAATCCCTTTCCCTTTGATAACCGCTAGTCCTTTCTTGGGTTCTATGAATCTGCTGCTGTTTTGTTCCTTCAGTTTTTGCTTTGTTGTTATATTCCATAGATGAGTGAAATCATTTGGTACTTGTCTTTCTCTGCCTGGCTTATTTCACTGAGCATAATACCCTTTAGCTCCATCCATGTTGTTGCAAATGGTAGATTTGTTTTTTTCTTATGGCTGAATAGTATTCCATTGTGTATATGTACCACATCTTCTTTATCCATTCATCTACTGAATGCCCAGAAGCTCTAGTGCCCAGAAGCTCTGCTCTTTGGAGCTGCCCAGCACCTGGAGCAGTGGTAGAGGTCACAGGTGAGCGGTGCCAGTACCTACCCTAAAGAGCGAGCTCTTTCCTCCTGCCCAGCCACAGAGCCAGCCTCTGCTATCAAGGCCAGTGGGCCACATGCAGGGAGTAGCCTCTGTGTTAAGACCCTAAGCTGGCATAGGCAGGGCTGCCCTCTGGCTGGCCTGGAGTGGGGGCGGGGGTCACAGGTGAGTGGATCCGGTGCCTGCCGGGAGGACAGAGCCCTTTCCTGCTTCTGGGCTGCAGTGCCTGCCTCTGCTATCAGGGCCAGTGAGCCACACACCCGGAACAGCCTCTGGGTTAAGCCTTGTAGTTGCTGTAGGCGGGGCTGCCCTCCGGCTGGCCTGGAGTGATGGCCGGGGCAGCAGGTTTGTGCGGAGGTGCCACAATGAGGAAGGAGCAGCAGGCTGCTTATTGCAGTGTGGGGCCTCGGGGCTGCGTTGCCAGCCAGTGGGATGGAGCACCTGAAGCTCCTGAAAGTCCCAACCTGCTGGGCTGAGTGTGCCAGGATGATTTTGTCCACCTGTTCCTTCTGAGCAGCATGCTGTGTGTAATCCTTGCCCTTTTAGCAGCCCTCTCACTGTTGAGAAATATTTCAGAGCACCTGCCTTTCTTTTGTTCCAGAGCAACCAGTTGTGGGAACCTTTTCCACAAGAGGCTGGAATCTGTCTCTGACTTTGCTTTTCATCCCCTCTGATCTCCAGAGCACCATGCAGTGTGGGTTTGTGCTCCCAGAATAGATTTCTAGGGCTTGGTATTTAGCAGTCCCAGGCTTCCACTCCCTCCCTGCTCTGTTTCTCTTCCTCCCACCAGTGAGCTGGATGAGGGGAGGGCTCGGGGCCCCCCAGGTCATTCTGTGATGTAGATTTTATGTTCTTACCCAGATGCAGACTGGCTGGTGCAATATTACTTCTCATCCCTCTTTTAGGAATAGTTGTATTTGCTGTATTTTTGTATTATATGTGGTTTGGGGAGGTTTCTGCCTTACTTCTCTCATGCCACCATCTTTTTTCCCCCCTCCCAAAATGATGATTTGATATACCTATACATTGTGAAAAGATTCCCACAATAGTTAATTAATACATCCATCATTCAGTTTTTTAAACTATTCAAATCACATTAATTTAAGCTGCAAATTTACCCAAGGGTATGTTTCTTGTTACTAAGAGAATCTGTGGCATCCCACCTTTATGGGGCAGGATCCCAACTGGGGCAAGCCCTAGGCCTTTTCTCTGCCCCATTGTGCTCTGTAACTGTAAAAACTTCAGCTTAAGTTAACTAAGTTCCATTAAATGTCCTCAGGTTAAAAATAAAAAGGCTCCCATGCTCATAACCTCTGTTGGGTCCTGCCTTCCCTTAAAATTCATCTAATAATTTCCTTAGGACCTTGCCATCTCTCCAATGCTATTAAGAAAAAAAAAGTGTGTTATATATGTGCATACACACATTCCAATATTTTTAGTTCTTTTAGACACTTACCCTTACAGATATTGGAAACAGGCATTCAAATTCATAAGGTAAAATTTAACATGAATTGTACTAAATGTGTAAGTAGAATAACTTCATGGGTAAAATTAATCAGATGACTTGAGACAACTTATTGTGATACAAATTTCATATGTGATAGAAAACGAATTATAAAAGCCCTAATTCAATGAGAAATAGCTCATAAAGATTCTTGGAGTGAAGAAAAATTACACCAACAAAAAAAAATAATAGTTAATACTATTAAGGACTTACCATGTAACAATTCTTCAAAGTGCTTTACATGCATTACTTCAGTTATTCCTTCCACTAATTCTGTAAGATAGCAGTATTTTTATCCCCATTTTGTATAGAAGAATGAGACACAGAACGTCACAGATAGTAAATGATGTAAAAGGAAATCAAAAGTGGGTAATAACAATCTAAAGTCCATACTCTACTATACTGGTGCTCTAGCAGTAAAGGTAGATGAAAGATTTATTTATGTGTAGAGAAAGGTTTCAAGTATATCGTTGTGGATAAAATTAAGGCAAAATATATTTGTAAGAACAGTTATTATGTAGTAAAAGAGACATCACATAAATGTTAGTTAGAGACTAAACGTTTTTATTATGAGAAAGCTTTAGTTATAATTGTAGTAGTATAATAATAAATGTATAGAAAATAAGCAACAGCAATAATTTACAACACTTCCAAATTGTAAGAGAGATTACTTCTATGGCAAATTTTTTTTAATGTGGGTCAATTAGTCCTTAATGTTATGCTGCAATAAATTGTGAAAATCAAGTATAATCTAGCAAAAAACTACAAATAACACAATAGAAAATTCAATTAGAGAGACTAAGAACATCACAAAGCCTTCTTATATTTAGTTAGTGTTATGTGTAATAAACTGCTTGAGAATGAAGGATTTGAGGTAATGATTCAAATGAATGCAGTTTTAAGTTCAAAAAATGGTTACAAATATAATCAAGGAAAACTTTGATAATATTCGCAGATGACACATGGCAAATAAGGAAACAATTTGAGAAAATAGTAAAACTAATTACTTTGATTTCAACTACAGTCAACCCTTGATTAACTGGCATAATTGGGGTGATGAATAGATAGAAAGGAAACCACAGATTAGCCACAATTGTGGTTAAAACAAACTACAAAACTAATAACAATATGACACAGAATAAATTTATTAATAATCTAGTACTTCAGAACACTCCCCAGATATTATCCAATAGTGTAAAAATAATACAAGTACTTTGATGTAAGAACACACAAACTGTCTGCCAAAAACTACTGAGCTGTTAAGCAACGTTTTAGTAAAGATCCCTTGTATTCATGAGACTGGAATTAGGCAGACATGTGCCTCCTTTCTCTTTTGTCGTTACCGGTGCCCAGGTTCAACCAGAGTCCTCGCTCTAGGGTATTGGGAAACACACAGCACTGTTGTATGGGCTGAGGGACAAGGCCTAGTCTATCAGGCTTTCCAGGCAGCATTGTACCGTCTGTTCATTACTACAAATGTCTTCTGGTATATGGATGTTTCATTGATTCACTGTAATTTTTAAATTTCTTCCTATATACACTCTCTGTGATTATTACTTTAATTATCTTCTACCAGATAAATAAGAGTTGAGTGCCTTCCCAAAGAGGTAGTCATTTAGATAAAGTTTAGAGGAAATTTTCCTTTGCTTCTATAAAATTTTCACATAAACTATAAATTTTCACATAAATTGCTATTTTAGATAAGACCCTAGAATAAAGACTAAATCTTTAGAAAATTAAAATTTTAAGAATCTTTTAAGACACACTGAAATTGGTTGGTATGATATAGCTACCTAAAAATACTTATTAAATTGAGTTACTGAGCTGAAGTTGAATTTCTGAATTAAAAACAAACAGAAACTAATTCTAACTCATTCATATCTTGGGAACATTTTATAATGATTGGGATAAAAAAGAAAGAAACAAGACTTAGTGATCATTTTGTAATCAGGAAAACTTGTAGTAAGCTGAACAAGACTTCCTAACAGCAACACATTAGAGCTGAGTCTAGAACTTTGGTTCCTTAACTTGCCTCTTAGTGTTATTTCATGTTCCATTTGCAGCTCCCAAATTAACCTTTTTAATGATGGACTTTATCTTTTAGAATAGTTTTACACCTTCAGAAAAATGGAGAAGATAGTACAGAGTATCCCCATATATATTACACTTAACTTCCCCCGTTATTCACTTCTTGTTTTATTTATTACAGTCAGCAAACCCATATTGATACCTTATTATTAACCAAGTCCATAGTTTATTCAGATTTCTTTGGTTCTGCGCAGCTTAAATTAGTTCTACATGCTGCTTTCTAATGTTCAGGAGGGAGGAGGAGAAAAGTAAAAGAAGTTTAGGAAATGCCAAGTTAAACAAAGTTAGATGTATTTCTTACCTGAAAAACTCTCAAGAGTCCTTAAGATACGTAATTTAAATCTCAAAGTAGAATTAGGAATATGTTGTATTTCCCAGAATGATTGGGTAACCGAACTCTTTTAGATAGAACATTTCAAAGGACTTCTATTTTGAGAACACCATTCAGAAAATTCTGTCCTACACCTATGGCCTGCCACATTAACTTAGACTGGGTTAATATATACAGTTGACCCTTGAACAATACAACCCCTGCAGCCAAAGACCTGCATATAGCTTTTGACTTTCCAAAAACTTAACTACTAGTTGCCTTCTGCTGACTAGAAGCCTTACCAATAACATAGTCAGTTAACACATATTGTGTTTGTTGTATGTATGATGTACTGTATCCTTACAACAAAGTAAGGTAGAGAAAGAACGTTTTCTTCAAGTTGTCACAAATCTCCAAAACATTTTCCAAATATATCTATTGAAAAAAATCTGTCTATAAGTGGACCCAAGTTGTTCAAACCCATGTTGTTCAAAGGATCAACTGTAGATCTGAAGCATTAAACTTGATTTCATCAGAATCACCTCTGGACATATGGCTGAGAAATTGATAACAGTACTTGGTTTCTAGTGGTAACTAATAGCTAAAGATGTAAGGACGGAAGAATATCTATTTCTTGTATACTATTTTATGCCATTTAAATTTTTGTACCAACTACATGTATTACATATCATAAATTATCAAAATGTTATAAATGAGATTACTCTATAACTCAGTTTATCCTGGAAAAGAAAAGTTTACTCTGTAAATATGGGTTTTGCTACTATAACTGCTATGGTGTATGTTCACAGCAAGAAAACATTGTTGCTAGCTAAAATCATACATATTACCTATTTTCAAATATGAGTTGGCAAATTAAGCCAAGCCAAAAAAGACAAGTATCAAATGATTTCACTCATATGTGGAGTATAAGAACAAAGAAAAAAACTGAAGGAACAAAACAGCAGCAGACTCACAGAACCCAAGAACAGACTAATAGTTACCAAAGGGAAAGGGACTGGGGAAGATGGCTGGGAAGGGAGGGATAAGAGGGTAAAACGGGCATTATGATTAGCAGAGGTAAGGTAGGGGGGGCACAGGGAGGGCTGTACAACTCAGAGAAGACAAGTAGTGATTCTCATCTCACTATGCTGATGGACAGTGACTGTAATGGGGTTGGTGGGGGGAACCTGAAGAAGGGGGTAGTTTAATCACCATAATATTGCACATGTAATTGTAGGTTAATGATACCAAAATAAATTGTAAAATAAATAAATAAATAAATAAATAAAATATGAGCTGGCAAATTGTTTAAAATGAAACTGTCAGCATAAGAATATTTTAGAAAATAACCAATACAGGATGTTCTTAGATAAGGTCATAGTAAGAAATTAGAAAATTTTAGTCACAAGACATGCTCATCTGTAATTTAGTAACATGAAGAGTGTAGTATGCCTTATTGATTATAGTTTTTAGCTTATTTAAAAAGTTGGTTATTCTAGGGAAATTAACCCAAAACATCAAAGTAAAGGTTCATTAAACAAAGTAAAGTTTGTGTTGCGAGGGAGCCATCGGAATTTAGCCTCAGTGCAAAAAAAATTTTCTCAGTCATTTCATTGGGAAATCTCTATGTAAATAAAATTGTTGCAAAACACTTGCCTAGTGGGACCTGTACTGTTGCATATTATGCTGATTTCCAAAAATAAAATAACAAACTACTTTTATTTATTTTCCATATACTTATATTATTAGCGTTATTATTATTACCATTATTTTACCATTACAATAGTCTGAGGGGTAGTGTGTAGTATGGATTTATTGTTCATGACACTTTACAAAGCAGGGGATGGACACAGCAGGCAAGGGGCTTTTCCTAGACCAGAGATCTCCAGGCTTCATCTGCTCTGCTCTTCTGACCCAGTTCAGTCGTACTGCTTCCGAATGTAATACTCCCTGACTGTAGCTACAGCTTAGTTATGCAAAGGCTCAATAATTACAAATTCAAGCAGAATTAATTACAAGAGAGAAAGATGGTATTAAGTATTTTTTAAATAACAATGTCCAAGGAGTTTTGGAATAATCTCTTCAGAATCACAACATAATGAGAACTGATTCTCAGGATGATCACCTGAAGGCAGTGTTAAATTTTTATCTGCAGCCTCTATTAATTAAGTCAGGAATGTAGAAAGATATACTTTGCAGACAATTTCAGGTAACATCTTTTTCACTAGTGCCCAGTTACCCAGAAAATAAACCATAACTATTAACCATACCAATTTTATACCTGAACATTCCAGTGAATTTTCTACTGAAGATTTCAAATTCCTAGTGAGCAAAAATCAATTGTCATTATGATGCCTGTATGGGCTGGTGCCTAATCAGTATTTGTGTATATATCTGTCAGTAAATATTCATGAAAATCAAGAAGAAGGACAAAGAGTAGTTATTAAAACCATTGAATTTGTCATCACATTAAAATTTATTCAAGATTAGTCATTTCTGTGATCTCGTTTTTAGAAATGAAAAGAAAAACATCAGTACCTTGAAATCACAGGTACTACTGAATTCCCATGTTAGACCTGAAAGTCACATTTTAAAGCAGGCCAACCTTAGCAAAAACATTCAGGTAACTTGGTAAACCTCTTAAGATTGTGGACTCTTAATATTGACTTCTTATGTGTCAGATGATTCAGATTTTATGTTAGCAAGATGATTAAGATTTTATGTTATAATCAACAGGGAGTGTCAGTAGCATAGAAGTAGAGTGATACAGATCCAAGCCATTATTGTTTGATACTTTGCATAGTTAGGATTTTCAAATTAAGTAAAAATACATGGCATCGATGGAACACAGATGATGGGAGCAGAGCTACAGTGGGGATATCCATCCTGACTCCCGGAAAAGCTGGTCAGGCAACAGGAATCTGCACCTCTGAAGTGCTTCAGCTGGGGCAGTGTCCCTGTGAGAGCGCCTGGAAAGCCTGACTCATCTTTGTGGCTTCTTTTCTTCCCTTATGAGGCACAAAATACAGAACAGAGAACACACCAAAAAAGGAAAAAAGGGAGAAAGGGAAATTTTGTAACTCTCTAGAGTAGGTGGTCAACTCTGTTCAGACCTCATTTCTGTTAAGAGGATGTAGTCAGAATTTCTTGTATTTGGGTTTCAGGGCTTTTGCTCCACCAGAGGATGGGCACACTACCTTCATTACCTTCCCCCCATTAGGCATTCAGCATTTCAGTCCAGCATGCTTTCTTGCTCATGAAAGAATTCTGAAAGTACTCAAGAACTTCTGATAGGACTTTTAATTTCAGTAATTCAGACGAGTAATGTTTATGCATTTGTTCTAAAAAGTGGTTATATATTGCTTCTGCCAGTTGTTTGTGGCTTGGGAACAGGGGAAGAGTTGTAGAGAATAGGTAATCGTTCTATCTGTAGTCCTTCCACAAGCAATTCTGAAAGATTTTACACTGTATTCAACACTCAGGGCCTATCAGCTTTCCCTGGTGTAGCTCCCTGAATTTGATTTAGCTGAGCGATGAATAAATGCACAAAATCTATACTTTGAAGACAAAATAGGTTATGTGTCTTAAGAAAACTATAGAAAGAGTGTTTTTAATTGTTTTAAGATGATCACAAAGCAGAGTGTCATAGACCAGGAGGGAGGCCATGCTCAGTCATGACTGTGCAGAACCTTTATACCAAAGGGATAAAAAGTTGGATTTGTGAATGTGGAGGCAAGAGAAGACAGAAAGATTCAGAAGCATAGAAATAAGAAAACACAAAATATGTATAAGGAGCAGAAAGCAGTTCTTTTTTAGTCAAACTGTAGGGCATAGTGGGAAAATTGAGAGAGAGAACCGCAAAAGTAAGCTGAAAGCCACAGACATTTTGTGGTTATGTATATAACTCTGCACTACATGTATATACTTTAAAAGACTCTGTTAAAAACCACATGGAATTTCTGATAGGAAATATTCCCAGAGTTCAGACTAAGTGATTGAACCTTACATTTTAACTTTTGTGAAGAAAGTCTTTATGCAGCATGCAGTATTCTCTGTATCTTACAAAAGCATATTATATATTCCCCTTTTTCTAACTATGTTTCAGGAAGCCCTAAAAACTTATCAAATAGATTTTGGAGGGCCAACAGAGCTGGTAGTAAATGAGAGGGTCTTCTTCCTATCTCCTCTCTCTCATTCCCAGAGCAGTTCAACCTTTCACTATTTTGCTTGTTAGATGATTTCTAGAAGATTTCATTTGAAAGAGTTCCACCAGTGAAATGAAATTTGAGTCCAGTGAAAAATTCTTTTGTAGCCATATTACTAAGAAACCACTGACTCACTGTGATCAGTCCATTTCTTTTAATATCATAGACATAAATATCATGGATAGACGAATAGATAGAAGCATAGCCACTTGGTGTGAAATATTTGAATGAAAAAAATGTGCGTGTAGGATTAAGTTACATAATTATCCAAATGGGCCAGCCACTTTTAACCGTTTGAATTTTGGAGAAAATAGAAATCTTGTTTAAAAATGGATACAGGCATTTACAAAATTGTTTCCTGGTTTCCATAGAACGGTCAACACAAAAAATCCTCCACTTTTTTTTTTATAATTTATTTCGGTATCATTAATCTACAATTACATGTGCAATAATATGGTGATTAAACTACCCCCTTCATCAGGTCCCCCCCACCAACCCCATTACAGTCACTGTCCATCAGTGTAGTGAGATGCTATAGAATCACTACTTGTCTTCTCTGAGTTGTACAGCCCTCCCTGTGCCCCCCCTACCTTACCTCTGCTAATCATAATGCCCCTTTTACCCTCTTATCCCTCCCTTCCCAGCCATCTTCCCCAGTCCCTTTCCCTTTGGTAACTATTAGTTTGTTCTTGGGTTCTGTGAGTCTAATGCTGTTTTGTTCCTTCAGTTTTTTTCTTTGTTCTTATACTCCACATATGAGTGAAATCATTTGATACTTGTCTTTTTTGGCTTGGCTTATTTCACTGAGCATATTACCCTCTAGCTCCATCCATGTTGTTGCAAATGGTAGAATTTGTTTTCTTCTTATGGCTGAATAATATTGCATTGTGTATATGTACCACATCTTCTTAATCCATTCATCTACTGATGGACACTTAGGTTGCTTCCATTTCTTGGCTATTGTAAATAGTGCTGCAATAAACACAGGGGTGCATCTATCTTTTTGAAACTGGGTTGCAGCATTCTTAGGGTAAATTCCTAGGAGTGGGATTCCTGGGTCAAATGGTATTTCTATTTTGAGTTTTCTTAGGAACCTCCATACTGCTTTCCACAATGGTTGAACTAATTTGCATTCCCACCAGCAGTGTAGGAGGGTTCCCCTTTCTCCACATCCTCGCCAACATTTGTTGTTGTTTGTGTTTTGGATGTTGGCCATCCTCACTGGTGTGAGGTGATATCTCATTGTGGTTTTAATCTGCATTTTTCTGATGATTAGCGATGTAGAACATCTTTTCATGTGCCTGTTGGCCATCTGAATTTCTTCTTTAGAGAAGTGTCTATTCATGTCCTCTGCCCATTTCTTAATTGGATTATTTGCTTTTTGTTTGTTAAGGTGCATGAGTTCTTTATATATTTTGGATGTCAACCCCTTATCAGATACATCATTTATGAATATATTTTCCCATACTGTAGGATGTCTTTTTGTTCTATTGATGGTGTCCTTTGCTGTACAGAAGCTTTTCAACTTAATATAGTCCCACTTGTTCATTTTTGCTTTTGTTTCCCTTGCGCGGGGAGATATGTTCATGGAGAAGTCGCACATGTTTATGTCCAAGAGATTTTTGCCTGTTTTTTTCTAAGAGTTTTATGGTTTCATGACTTACATTCAGGTCTTTGATCCACCTTGAATTTACCTTTGTGTATGGGGCTAGACAGTAGTCCAGTTTCATTCTCTTACATGTAGCTGTCCAGTTTTTCCAACACCAGCTGCTGAAGACGCTGTCATCTCCTTTATCAAATATTAATTGACTGTAAATGTTTGAGTTAATGTTGGGATTTTCTATTCTCTTCCACTGGTCTGTGGGTCTGTTTTTGTGCCAATACCAAATTGTCTTGATTACAGTGGCTTTGTAGTAGAGTTTGAAGTCAGGGAGCGTAATTCCCCCTGTTTGATTCTCAGGATTGCTTTGGCTATTCAGGGTCTTTTCTGTTTCCATATGAATTTTAGAATTATTTGTTCCAGTTCATTGCAGAAAGCTATTAGTAGTTTCATAGGGATTGCATTGAATCTGTAGATTGCATTAGGTAGTATAGCCATTTCGACAATATTTATTCTTCCTAGCCAAGAGCATGGGATGAATTTCCATTTGTTAGTATCCTCTTTAATTTTTCCTAGGAGTGTCTTGTAGTTTTCAGGGTATAGGTCTTTCACTTTCTTCGTTAGGTTTATTCCTAGGTATTTTATTCTTTTTGATGCAATTGTGAATGGAATTGTTTTTCTGATTTCTCTTTCTGTTAGTTCATCGTTAGTGTATAGGAAAGCAACAGATTTCTGTGTGTTAATTTTGTACCCTGCAACTTTGCTGAATTCAGATATTAGTTCTAGTAGTTTTGGAGTGGAGTCTTTAGGATTTTTTATGTACAGTATCATCTCATCTGCAAATCGTGACAATTTGATTTCTTCTTTACCAATCTGGATGCCTTGTATGTCTTTGTTTTGTCTGATTGCCGTGGCTAGGACCTCCAGTACTATGTGGAATAACAGTGGAGAGAGTGGGCATCCCTGTCTTGTTCCCGATCTTAAATGAAAAGCTTTCAGCTTCTCGCTGTTAAGTATGATGTTAGCTGTGGGTTTGTCATATATAGCCTTTATGATGTTGAGGTACTTGCCATCTATACCCATTTTGTTGAGAGTTTTAATCATGAATGGATGCTGAATTTTGTCAAATGCTTTTTCAGCATCTATGGAGATGATCATGAGCTTTTTGTTCTTCTTTTTGTTGATGTGGTGGATGATGTTGATGGATTTTCGAATGTTGTACCATCCTTGCATCCCTGGATGAATCCCACTTGATCATGGTGTATGATCCTCTTGATGAATTTTTGAATTTGGTTTGCTAATATTTTGTTGAGTATTTTTGCATCTACGTTCATCATGGATGTTGGTCTGTAATTTTCTTTTTTGGTGAGGTCTTTGCCCTGTTTTGGTATTAGAGTGATGATGGCTTCATAGAAAGAGTTTAGAAGTATTCCCTCCTCTTCTGTTTTTTGGAAAACTTTAAGGAGAATTGGTCTTATTTCTTCTCTATATGTCTGGTAGAATTCAGAGGTGAATCCATCAGGTCCGGGGGGTTTGTTCTCGGGTAGATTTTTGATTACCGCTTCAATTTCATTGCTAGTGATTGGTCTGTTTAGTTTTTTTGTTTCTTGCTTGGTCAGTCCTGGAAAGTTGTATTTTTCTAAGAAGTTGTCCATTTCTTCTAGGTTTTCCAGCTTGTTAGCATATAGATTCTTATAATAGTCTCATAATTCTTTGTATTTCTGTGGCGTCCGTCGTTATTTTTCCTTTCTCATTTCTGATTCTGTTTATGTGTGTAGATTCTCCTTTTCTCTGAATGAGTCTGGCTAGGGGTTTATCTATTTTGTTTATTTTTCAAAGAACCAGCTCTTGGTTTCATTGATATTTTTCTATAGTTTTATTCTTCTCAATTTTATTTATTTCTTCTCTGATCTTTATTATGTCCCTTCTTCTGGTGACTTTGGGCCTCATTTGTTCTTCTTTTTCCAATTTCAGTAATTGTGTCTTTAGACTGTTCATTTGGGAATCCTCTTCTTCTTTAAATAGGCCTGGATTGCAATATACTTTCCTCTTAGAACTGCCTTTGCTGGTGTCCCACAGAAGTTGTGGCTTTGTGTTGTTGTTGTCATTAGTCTCCATATATTCTTTGATTTCTGTTTTGATTTGGTCGTTAACCCATTGATTAATTAGGAGAATGTTGTTAAGTCTCCCTGTATTTGTAAGTCTTTTTGATTTCTTTCTAAAATTTATTTCTAGTTTTATACCTTTGTGATCTGAGAAGTTGGTTGATAGGATTTCAATATTTTTTAATTTACTGAGGTTCTTTTTGTGGCCTAGTATGTGGTCTATTCTGGAAAATGTTCCATGTGCACTTGAGAAGAATGTGTATCCTGCTGCTTTTGGGTGCAGAGTTCTGTAGATATCTGTTAGGTCCATGTGTTCTAGTGTGTTGTTCAGTGCCTCTGTGTCTTTACTTATTCTCTGGTTGATGTGTCCTTTGGAGTGAGTGGTGTGCTGAAGTATCCTAAAATGAATGCATTGCTGCCTATTTCCTCCTTCAATTCTGTTAGTATTTGTTTCACATATGCTGACGCTCTTGTGTTGGGTGCATATATATTTACAATGGTTATATCTTCTTGTTGGACTGACCCCTTTATCATTAGGTAATGTCCTTCTTTATCTCTTGCTACTTTCTTCATTTTGAAGTCTATTTTGTCTGATACAAGTACTGCAACACCTGCTTTTTTCTCTTTGTTGTTTGCATGAAATATCTTTTTCCATCCCTTCACTTTTAGTCTGTGTATATCTTTGGGTTTGAAGTGAGTCTCTTGTAAGCAGCATATAGACGGGTCTTGCTTTTTTATCCACTCTGTTACTCTGTGTCTTTTGATTGGTGCATTCAGTCCATTTACATTTAGGGTGATTATTGATAGATATGTACTTATTGCCATTGTTGGCTTTAGTTTCATGCTTACCAAAGGTTCAGGGGTTGCTTCTTTACTATCTAAGAGTCTAACTTAACTCTCTTGTTAAGTTATTGTGAACGCCATCTGATGTTTCTTTATCTCTCCCTTCCTATTCTTCCTCCTCCATTCTTTATATACTAGATGTTTTATTCTTTGCCTTTAGTTAGTATTTGGATGGTCTGCTTTCTTTGCTATGATTTTATTTTCTCTGGTGACATCTTTTTAGCCTTAGGGGTGCTTTCCTCTAGAGCTGTCCATTTAAGATATCCTGTAGTGGTGGTTTATGAGAGGCAAACTCTCTCAACTTTCGTTTGTCTGGAAATTGTTTAATCCCTCCATCATATTTAAATGATAATCATGCTGGATACAATATTCTTGGTTCAATGCCCTTCTGTTTCATTACGTTAAATATATCATGCCATTCTCTTCTGGCCTGTAAGGTTTCTGTTCAGAAGTCTGATGATAGTCTGATGGGTTTTCCTTTGTAGGTGATGTTTTTTTTCTCTCTAGCTGCCTTTAATACTCTGTCTTTATCTTTGACCTTTGCCATCTTAATTATCATGTGTCTTGGTGTTGTCTTCCTTGGGTCCCTTGTTTTGGGAGATCTGTGGGCTTCCAAGCACTGCAAGACTATTTCCTTCCCCAGCGTGAGAATGTTTTCAGCAATTATTTCTTCAAAGACAGTTTCTATCCCTTTTTCTCTCTCTTCTTCCTCTGGTACTCCTATAATGCGAATATTGTTCCATTTAGATTGGTCACAGAGTTCTCTTAATATTCTTTCATTCCTAGAGATCCTTTTATCTCTGCCTCAGCTTCTCTGTATTCCTGTTCTCTGTTTTCTATTCCATTAACAGTCTCTTGCACCTCATCCAGTCTGCTGTTAAGCCCATCGATGGCTTGTCTGATTTCTGCATAGTCTTTCCTCACTTCCCTCACTTCCTCCCTCAGCTCTTGCACATTTCTCTCTAGATCCATCAGCAAGGCTATGACTTTTATTCTGAAATTTTTTTCAGAAAGACTCTGCATGTCAATCCCTTCAGGTTCCCTCTCTGGGGTTGTCTGGGTCTGAAGCTTTGTCTGTACCATATTCCTCTGTCTTTTCATGGCTATAGAATTGGTTGCTGGTAGTTGCCACGTATGTCAGCTGGGCTCTTTATGACCGCCTCACGGGGTGCCGAGTCTTCTCAGGTGTAGCTGCACGCTGTGCACTTTTCTGTGTATTCTGGTCTCTCTTTTAGGAATAGTTGTATTTGCTGTATTTTCGTGGATAAATATAATGTTGGGAGGAGATTTCTGCCGCTCTGCTCTTGTTGCCATCTTCCCGAAAGTCCTATTTCGTCCACATTTTTTAATATGATTTTTTGTCTTTGATTTGAAAGATCTCTTTGAAAATATTCACTCTTTATGTTGTAAGTAAATATAAGTACTTATAATATTTGGCATGTTCTTTACCTAATAGAAAAGTATTCTTATTAAATATATATCTCCTAAACTTATAATAACAGTAAATACAATTCTAGTTTATTTTTAAATGAAATGTTAAATGTTGTGATTTTTAAATGAAATATTTCAAACTAACATTTAACTCCCTGTGTAATCCATAAGTCATTCATTAAATTTTGGGTTGCTTAATCATTAAATCTTTGTGCAATTTACTCTTGATTCATAATTATTTCCGTTACTAGTATTTTTTTTTCTAGTATCCAAATTTGCTTTGAGTTTTTCATAGTTCCATGTGTGGGAATTCATTATAGGAGAATCATCCTTTTCATTTATTGCACAGCACAGATCAAATCTCTACAGAATATTTTCCATAGAAAATGTTATTTGACATTTTGAGAAGGCTATTCATGGGAATCCTTTTAAATTAACAAAAATTGAAATATCTAAACTGAAATTTTCACTCGGCTCTGTTAAACTACTTCCATTTGATTTATGGGAATGTGATTTTCATATGCTTTTTTTTATTAAGTTATTATTGATGTACACTCTTATGAAGGTTTCACATGAAAAAACAATGTGGTTACTACTTTTACCCATATTATCAAGTCCACACCCACACCCCAATGCAGTCACTATCCATCAGTGTAGTAAGATGCCACAGATTCACTGTTTGCCTTCTCTGTGCTACGCTGTTTTCCCCGTGATCCCCCATAGCATGTGTACTAAACATAATACCCTTCAATCCCCTTCTCCCTCCCTCCCCACCCGCCTTCCCACACCCCTCCCCTTTGGTAACCACTAGTCCCTTCTTGGAGTCTTGAGTCTGCTGCTATTTTGTACCTTCAATCTTGCTGCATTTTTATACTCCACAAATGAGGGAAATCATTTGGCACTTGTCTTTCTCTGCCTGACTTATTCCACTGAGCATAATATCCTCCAGCTCCATCCATGTTGTTGCATGTAGTAGGATTTGTTTCTTTCTTATAACTAAATAGTATTCTATTGTGTATATGTATCACATCTTCTATATCCATTCATCTACTGATGGACACTTAGGCTGCTTCTATATCTTGACTATTGTAAATAGTGCTGCAATAAACATAGGGGTGCATATGTCTTTTTGAATCTGAGAAGTTGTATTCTTAGGTTAAATTCCTAGGAGTGAGATTCCCGGGTCAAATGGAACTTTTATTTTTAGTTTTTTGAAGAACCTCCATATTGCTTTCCACAATGGTTAAACTAGCTTACAGTCCCACCAGCAGTGTAGGAGGGTTCCCCTTTCTCCGCATCCTCACTAGCATTTGTTGTTCTTAGTCTTTTGGATGCTGGCCATCCTTACTGGTGTGAGGTGAGGATCATCATGTGGTTTTTGTCCTTCTTTTTGTTGATGTAATGGATGATGTTGATGGATTCGAATATTATACCATCCTTCCATCCCTGGAATAAATCCTACTTGATCATGATGGATGATCTTTTTGATGTATTTTTGAATTCACTTTGCTAATATTTTGTTGAGTATTTTTGCATCTATGTTCATCAGGGATATTGGTCTGTAATTTTCTTTTTTTGTGGTTCTTTGCCTGGTTTTGGTATTAGAGTGATACTGGCCTCATAGAATGCATTTGGAAGTATTCCCTCTTCTTCTATTCTTTGGTAAACTTTAAGGAGGATGGGTATTAAGTGTTCACTAAATGTTTGATAAAATTCAACGGTAAAGCCATCTGGTCCATGGGTTTTGTTCTTAGATAGTTTTTTGATTACCAATTCAATTTCGTTGCTGGTAAATGGTCTATTGAGATTTTTCTGTTTCTTTCTGGGTCAGCCTTGGAAGGTTGTATTTTTCTAGAAAGGTGTCCATTTCTTCTAGGTTATCCAGTTTGTTACCATATAATTTTTCATAGTATTTTCTCATAATTCTTTGTATTTCTGTGGTGTCCGTAGTGATTTTTCCTTTCTCATTTCTGATTCTGTTTATGTCTGTAGACTCTCTTTTTTTCTTGATAAGTCTTGCTAGGGGTTTATCTATTTTGTTTATTTTCTCAAAGAACCAGCTCCTGCTTTCATTGATTCTTTCTATTTTATTCTTCTTGATTTTATTTATTTCTACTCTAATCTTTATTATGTCCCTCCTTCTACTGACTTTGGACCTCATTTGTTCTTCTTTTTCTAGTTTCATTAATTCTCTGAGTTTAGACTGTTCATATGGGATTGTTCTTCTTTCCTGAGGTAGGCCTGTATTGCAATATACTTTCCTCTTAGCACAACCTTTGCTGCATCCCACAGATTTTGTGGTGTTGAGTTATTGTTGTCATTTGTCTCCATATATTGCTTGATCTCTGTTTTTATTTGGTTATTGATCCAATGGTTATTTAGGAACATTTTGTGAAACCTCCATGTATTTGTGGGATTTTTCATTTTCTTTGCATAATTTATATATTCTAGTTTCATACCTTTGTGCTCTGAGAAATTGGTTGGTACAATTTCAATCTTTTTGAATTTATCGAGGCTCTTTTTATGGCCTAGGATATGATCTATTCTTGGAAATGTTCCATGTACACTTGAGAAGAATGTGTATTCTGCTGCTTTTGGGTGTAGTGTTCTGTAGATGTCTGTTAGGTCCTTCTGTTCTAATGTGTTGTTCAATGCTTCTGTCTCCTTTCTTATTTTCTGTCTGGTTGATCTGTCCTTTGGAGTGAGTGGAGTATTGAAGTCTCCTAGAATGAATGCATTGCATTCTATTTCCCCTTTAAATTAGTATTTGTTTCACATATCTAGGTGATCCTGTGTTGGGTACACAGATATTTATAATGGTTACATCTTCTTGTTGGATAACCCCTTTATCATTATGTAATGTCCTTCTTTGTCTCTTGTGACTTTATTTGTTTTTAAGTTTTGTCTGATATTTGTCTATTTTGTCTGATATTTGTCTATTTTGTCTGATACAAGTACTGCAACACCTGCTTTATTCTCCCTACTAGTTGCATGAAATATTTTTTTTCCATCTCTTCACTTTTAGTCTGTGTATGTCTTTGGGTTTAAAGTGAGTCTCTTGTAGGCAGCATATAGATGGGTCTTGTTTTTTTATCCAATCAGTGACTCTATGTCTTTTGATTGGTGCATTCAGACCCTTTACAGTTACCAAAGGGAAGGGGTTGGGGAGGGAAGGAAAAGGGGATTAAAGGGCAATATAATTAGCACATACAATATAGGTAGGTCTTGCGGAAAGCAGTACAGCATGGAGAAGGTCAGTAGTGACTTTATAGCATCTTACCACACTGATGGACAGTGAATGCAATGTGGTGGAGGGGGGCACTTGATACTATGGATGAATGTTGAAACAACAATGTTGCTCATGTGAAACCTTTATAAGATTGTATATCAATGATGCCTTAATTTAAAAAATATTGTGCTATCTAGAGAATTTTCTCCGTATTTTATGTCTGCATAATTCTTGAATATTGTTAGATGTTGAATGGGAGCCTAACTATAAAACAAATTCAGTTATTCATTATATATAGCCACTAAAAACATTATTACTATTAGCCTGCTAAAGCCTCTACTCAGTTTTTCTCAATGAGGAATTCTTCTCAACACTAAACTCAAAATTTTGCATGAGTTTATCTGCAGTTAAAACCTCAGTGAAATTATGTATTGTATTTGTTTATCCAAGAATTATATAACATTTACTCTGCACCAGGTAATATGCCAAGGACTAATGGTACGTGAATAAGGTACCTCGCTCCCTCATTGAGTGTGGTAGGCTGAATAATTACCTCCTAAAATGTCAATGTCCTAATCCCTGGAACATGTGAATGTTACCATTTAGGGCTATGTAAAACTTTGGAGATGTGGCCAAGAATCTTGAGATTATTGTAAGATTATCCTAGAGAATTGAAGTGGACCTAAATGCAATTACATGTATCCTTATGAGATGGAGGTACAAGGAGATTTGACACAGACAGAAGAGGAGAAAGGCAGTGTGACAGTGGTGGTAGAGATTCGAGTGATGTGGCTTCAAGCCAGAGAGTACTGCAGCCACCAAAAGATAGAAACAGCAAGGTACAGATTCTGCCCTAGCAGATATGGAGCAGGCCCGGCCCTGCTGACCCCTTGATTAGGGCCCAGTGGTACAGATTGCAGACTTCTGGACTGTGATGAACTGTGCAAGAGTGAAGGTGTGTTGTTTTTAATCACCAAGTTTGCTGCAGCAGTGATAGGAACTGAATACTGAGGTATGCTACATTTAGTGAAAGAGGCAACTATAAAAACTAATAATTATGGTGCAAAGTCCAACTGGGGGTGTGTGGGAAAGATGGTGGGAGTACATGAGTGGGGCACTAACCCTGGTAGATCAAGTTCCATAAAATTTTTTATAAGATCTGAACTAAGGCCTGCTTGAAGTCAGAAATTAAGGGTTTTCCCAGCAAGAAAGAGAGTACAAAGATACAGAAATGAAAAGAGTGTGATGAGTTTTATAATACAAACTGTATTTTGAAATGTATATCTTATTTCAGGAAATATTAAGTCCTAAAATAATTGTCATTAATTTTTTTAATTTAAATTAGTGATATTTATAAGAGTATAAAGTTGTGAAGCATTCCTGGAAAGAATAACAGCATATACACTATGATAAAGGAGCATCCCAGTGTGACAAAAGTGAAGAGAACTCGCTATTCACTGTTACTGCCCACTAGCTGAGGGTTTTAGAGATGTTACTACATGGAAATTTTTTTTGATGAAAACATCTCAACACTGCCATAGTTTAATCGGTTGAGGAGAGAGAGATCATTTATTTTAGCTGTATAAATAATTACTAGCCCCTCAAATCGTAAAAAATAAGGGAACAACTTTAATAAAAATACTTATCTCTTCTCCCATTTTATTTGTATTAGTAAGAACTGTGCCTAGAATTTTGGCCAAGTAAAAAATAGAGGTCATTTTTCTGTGTTCTTTTGTCAAAATTGAACAGTAAAAGTAGTGAAGATGACTGAACAGAACATCTGATATTATGTTGGGGACCCCTAGAAATTTTGTAGACTGGACAGAATTTAGATGAGTTTTAAAATCTAATTTCAACCTTGATTTAACTATTTGAGAGAGAGAATAGTAATAATGAAAGGTTATAAATCAAATGGAGATTTGCTATGACGTACATTGGGTATCAGTGATTTAGCTGTGAGAACAAAAATGGACAGATAAATAAATTATAATTTAAAGGACAATTAGATTATTCAGAGATAACAAAAAAGTAATAGCAAAAAGGCAGCTATTGCTTTTGGTTTTCTTGCCAGAGCCAAGAAACTAAATTAGCTGTCATTAAATACTGAGAATTTCATTCCACACCTTTCACAGCATTAGGCATTATCAAACTTTTCAATTTTGTAGGAAAAAAGGCCAAATTCTGGCACTTCCCGAGGCACTAGGGAATAAAAGTGTTTAAATGATTTTGAAGCCACATTCCCTAGGCTTCCTGTGGAAGCCCGTCTCTTGCTTCCCTCAGCATCTCCAGCTCACCTGAGAGCCATGCCGCGCATAGCCCCTCTCCAGATCTTTCTGGCTTCTAGCCCATACTCTTGGTAAGTTGAACTATGTCTACACTCCAGTTAAAAATAGGTTTTCAAACTCAGCCAGTCAGGGAGATCTCACTGCAGATACTATTTTGGCAGAGGGTTTTCTGGGATAATTACCTCCAATGCAGTCTAAAGCCTTTGCTGTTAATACAAAGAGACATAGTACTGAAAGGGAGATTAGAATTCATTTAATAGATGACAATACACTTTTTATTTGTTTTTATCACTGGTCCAAGAGAGCTTTCCTATTGATAAAACTTTAAAAAGATTTCATTCATATACACAGTAATTATGTTTAAATGATGGGTGGCACATAATTTAGGAAATCCTCTCTCATTCCTATGAGCATAGTTACACTTTTTTCCTGTGTATATCACTTGAGATACTTATAAAAATAATCAAGATAATAGTATAATAGTATAATGTAATACATATGTATTACACTTACAGAAAGATTTAAATATTTTTTAAATGTTTTACAGTCTATTTCTCACTTTACTGCAAAACAAAAAATGTCTATGGCTATCCTAAAAATATATTTCTCTTAATTTTTAAATCATATTTATCTGCTTACAGAGATGTATAACCTTTCCATTAATTTTCAACAATTTTTCATAAGTTGTGATCATTGGCTACTCTGTTAACAAAAAAATATAGTCTTAAATTGCCTCTGTCTCTTAGGTTTCTATCCATGCCAATCTAAGCTTGGAAACTTCAGTCATTTCAAAATTATTTGGTCTATTAGTCTCCAGACAACAAATTATTTCTGTTTGTCACTATTTCACTATAGTTTTACTGTAGGGAAACTAGGCTGAAAAGTAACTACCAGTTTAATCAGCCAATATACCAGTGTGAATTTTACAAAACCCACAGTTGTACTTGGGATACTGTGTTAATTTATTTAGAATTTCAACAGATCATTTCTTTGCCCCAACCTAATAGAGGTAAGAGAAACAGTAGAATATCTATGTCAATGCTTTTTTGTAAGTGCATAAGGTGGGATTGGCCTTTGCTATATTGCTGCACCTTTTTTGTGCAGCTAGAAGAAGGGAAATACAGTTTTTATTATTCTAGGAAGGAAACAATATGTTCTAGTAATTAGCCATAAGACTTTGCTAAGGTTGGAACCTATTTGATATTAGGTAGTCACCTTAGGAGAGTAACAATTTTGATTGGCTCAGGGTAATATACCATTTAAATTCAAAAGCCATCTAAATTCAAAACACACTGAAAGGTGCTATATTTTAGTAATACTTTATATCATTTAAAAATAGACTTATTGGGGAACTCAGAAGATTCTGACTTGAGTCTCAAGTAATCATGGAGAGTGGGATCTACCCACCTTTTTCTACTTTCACAGATAAAATGGAAATGCTTCAAGTGTTTTTTTAATGAAGTTGCTTTCTAGAACAACATAAAACAGAACAGTCTTTTTTGGCATGTAGACATTTTCTGTTCTACTCCCTACTATGACCTAAATCCAAAACCAACATTCCCCTTTTGTATTGAGCCTGAAAATGTTTGTGCCCCATAATCAAAGCTATCACATAGCTGAGCTTCTTGTATTTTCAGACTTTTGACTTTACCTGTTTTCACCCAGATTCTCTTACTACTAATAAGCAGTTTTCCTCCAAATCTCATTCTGAGTTATTCTTTATAATAGATTCTATCTTAAATGTTTTAAGTATAATTGAAAGAAATTAGGCACTTCTAACCAAGCATGA
Organism: Phataginus tricuspis; assembly: GCA_029783875.1. NCBI lineage: Eukaryota > Metazoa > Chordata > Mammalia > Pholidota > Manidae > Phataginus > Phataginus tricuspis. Next base: position 26,812,013 of record JAQQAC010009165.1, on the reverse strand, counting down.
GCCAAACATTTAATAATCTTTATGGGAAAATTGATTTTGGATCTGTATATTCTGCTAGCAATACATTTTCCACTCTTCCATTTTAAACTACAATATGGTTTATTTCTTAAAGTTTTGCTTTGACAAATGTAATTTTGTCATTGTATGACATGAGTTTTCAGTACTGTACAATTACATTTCCTTTAGTCTTATAGCAAGTATTCTGGGCAAAAAGCAGCTTGTAATCTATTTCTTAAAGAGTGTAAAAAGAAATAGAAAATCTAAAAAAGCCCATTAAGAATCCCTTGACAGAGACTTCCGGGAAGATGGCGGCATAAGCAGGGCGGAGGAAATCTCCTCCCAGAATCATGTATTTATGAAAATACAACAAGCACAAGTATTCCTAAAAAAGAGATCAGAAGATACAGGACAGCACATAGCCTGCAGCTACACCCGAGAGAACTCGGCACCTCGCGAGGCGGGTAAGATACAGAGCCACGACCCGGTGGGACCGGAGCACTCCCCTAGCCCAGCGCACCAGCAGGAGGAGACGATTCAGAGCCGGGAGGGAGTGGAAATACAGGCCCGTGAAATAACCAGCCACAGTGATCTGCGCCGGGAGTGCTGACACACATGGCGCGGTGTAGCGGAGATTGGAAAGCCAGAGGGTGCAGGATCTGAGTGGGGAATGCGCCCGGGTCCTTGCAGCCAGCACACGGGAAGAAAAAAAGAAAAGCACGTGCTTTTTTCAGCGGTCTTAAAGAGACAGGAGCCCAGTGGAGGAGCCGGATCATTCCAGCACACGCAGCCCAGCAGGCTGGGAGTCCTGGGGAGCTTCAAACCCCTTAGATGGTGACTGGGAAAGGGTGGCCGCACTTAGACTTCCCACAGAGATCAACAGCCTCCCATTCGTTCCCACCCCGGCCAGAGCTATAAAGGGCCCTGCAGAGCGGCGCGGCCATGGCAGAGTGGAGCAACAGCACCACCTACAGCATCCCCACAGAATCTACTCCCAGTGGGCATTTTTGTTTTTCTTTTGGTTTTTTGTTTTGGTTTTTTTTGTTCTGTTTTGTTTTTTGTTTCTCCTTCTCTTTCTTTTTTCTTTTTTTCTTTCTTTCTTTCTTTTTTTTTTTTCTTTTTAAAGTCTTAAAGAACCCAGCTGACATACGTGGCACCTACCACCAACCACTTCTATCGCCATGAAAAGACAGAGGAATATGGTCCATACTAAGATCAACCAGACAACCCCAGAGAGGGAGCCTGAAGTGATGGAAATGCACAATCTTCCTGAAAAAGAATTCAGAATAAAACTCATAACCATACTGATGGATCTACAGAGAAATGTGCAAGAGCTGAGGGAGGAAGTGAGGGAAGTTAGGAAAGACTGAAGAAATCAGACAAGCGATCGACGGGCTTAACAGCAGACTGGATGAGATGCAAGAGACTGTTATTGGAATAGAAATCAGAGAACAGGAATACAGATAACCTGAGGCAGAGAGAGATAAAAGCATCTCTAGGAATGAAAGAATGTTAAGAGAACTGTGTGACCAATCCAAATGGAACAGTATTCACATTATAGGAGTACCAGAGGAAGAAGAGAGAGAAAAAGGGATAGAAACTGTCTTTGAAGAAATAATTCCTGAAAACTTCCCCATTTTGGGGAAGGAGATAGTCTTGCAGTACACAGAAGCCCACAGATGTCCCAACACAAGGGACCCAAGGAAGACAACACCAAGACACATAATAATTAAGATGGCAAAGGTCAAAGATAAAGACAGAGTATTAAAGGCAGCTAGAGAGAGAAAAAGATCACCTACAAAGGAAAACCCATCAGACTGTCATCAGACTTCTCAACAGAAACCTTACAGGCCAGAAGAGAATGACATGATATATTTAACGTAATGAAACAGAAGGGCCTCGAACCAAGAATATTGTATCCAGCACGATTATCATTTAAATATGACAGAGGGATTAAACAATTTCCAGACAAGCGAAAGTTGAGAGAGTTTGCCTCTCATAAACCACCACTACAGAATATCTTGAACAGACTGCTCTAGAGGGAAGCACCCCTAAGGCTAAAAAGATGTCACCAGAGAAAATAAAACCATAGCAAAGAAAGCAGACCATCCAAATACTAACTAAAGGCAAAGAATAAAACATCTAGTATATAAAGAATGGAGGAGGAAGAATAGGAAGGGAGAGATAAAGAAACATCAGACGGCGTTCACAATAACTTAACAAGAAAGTTAAGTTAGATTGTTAGATAGTAAAGAAGCAACCCTTGAACCTTTGGCAACCATGAATCTAAAGCCAGCAATAGCAATAAGTACATATCTATCAATAATCACCCTAAATGTAAATGGACTGAATGCACGAATCAAAAGACACAGAGTAACAGAATGGATAAAAAAGGAAGACCTGTCTATATGCTGCTTACAAGAGACTCACTTCAAACCCAAAGATATACACAGACTAAAAGTGAAGGGATGGAAAAAGATATTTCATGCAAACAACAAAGAGAAAAAAGCAGGTATTGCAGTACTTGTATCAGACAAATTAGACTTCAAAATGAAGAAAGTAGCAAGAGATAAAGAAGGACATTACATAATGATAAAGGGGTCAGTCCAACAAGAAGATATAACCATTATAAATATATATGCACCCAACACAGGAGCGCCAGCATATGTGAAACAAATGCTAACAGAATTAAAGGAGGAAATAGACAGCAATGCATTCATTTTAGTAGACTTCAACACACCACTCACTGCAAAGGACAGATTAACCAGAGAATAAGTAAAGACACAGAGGCACTGAACAACACACTAGAACAGATGGACCTAAGAGACATCTACTGAACTCTGCACCCAAAGGAAACAGGATACACATTCTTCTCAAGTGCACATGGAACAGTTTCCAGAATACACCACATGCTAGGCCACAAAAAGAACCTCAGTAAATTAAAAAATATTGAAATCCTACCAACCAACTTCTCAGATCACAAAGGTATACAGCTAGAAATAAAATTTAGAAAGAAATCAAAAAGGCTCACAAATACATGGAGACTTAACAACATTCTCCTAATTAATCAATGGGTTAATGACCAAATCAAAACAGAAATCAAAGAATATATGGAGACTAATGACAACAACCACACAAAGCCCCAACTTTTGTGGGACGCAGCAAAGGGAGTACTAAGAGGAAAGTATATTGCAATCCAGGCCTATTTAAAGAAGGAAAAACACTCCCAAATAAATAGTCTAAAGACACAGTTGCTGAAATTGGAAAAAGAAGAACAAAGGAGGCCCAAAGTCAACAGAAGGAGGAACATAATAAAGATCAGAGAAGAAATAAATAAAATTGAGAAGAATAAAACAATAGAAAAAAATCTATAAAACCAAGAGCTGGTTCTTTGAAAAAATAAACAAAATAGATAAACCCCTAGCCAGGCTCATTAAGAGAAAAAGAGAGTATACAGACATAAACAGGAATCAGAAATGAGAAAGGAAAAATAATGAAAGACCCCACAGAAATACAAAGAATTATAACAGAATATTATGAGAATCTATATGCTAACAAGCTGGAAAACCTAGAAGAAATGGACAACTTCTTAGAAAAATACGTTCCAAGACTGACCAAGCAAGAAACAGAAAAACTAAACAGACCAATCACCAGCAATGAAATTGAATTGGCAATAAAAAAACTACCCAAGAACAAAACCCCTGGACCAGATGGATTCACCTCTGAATTCGACCAGACGTATAGAGAAGAAATAACACCCATTCTCTTTAAAGTTTCTCATAAAAAAGAAGAGGAGGGAATACTTCCAAACTCATTCTATGAAGCCAGCATCATTCTAATACCAAAACCTGGCAAACACCTCACCAAAAAAGAAAATTACAGACCAATATCCCTGATGAACATAGATACTCAACAAAATATTAGCAAACCAAATTCAAAAATACATCAAGAGGATCATACACCATGATCAAGTGGGTTTCATCCCAGGGATGCAAGGATGGTACAACATTCGAAAATCCATCAACATCATCCACCACATCAACAAAAAGAAGAACAAAAAGCTCATGATCATCTCCATAGATGCTGAAAAAGCATTTGACAAAATTCAGCATCCATTCATGATTAAAACTCTCAACAAAATGGGTATAGATGGCAAGTACCTCAACATCATAAAGGCCATATATGACAAACCCACAGCTAACATCATACTTAACAGCGAGAAGCTGAAAGCTTTTCATCTAAGATCGGGAACAAGACAGGGATACCCACTCTCTCCACTGTTATTCAACATAGTACTGGAGGTCCTAGCCACGGCAATCAGACAAAACAAAGACATACAAGGCATCCAGATTGGTAAAGAAGAAGTCAAATTGTCACTATTTGCAGATGGCATGATACTGTACATAAAAAACCCTAAAGACTCCACTCCAAAACTACTAGAACTAATATCTGAATTCAGCAAAGTTGCAGGATACAAAATTAACACATAGAAATATGTTGCTTTCCTATAAACTAACGATGAACTAACTGAAAGAGAAATCAGAAAAACAATTCCGTTCACAATTGCATCAAAAAGAATAAAATACCTAGGAATGAACCTAATGAAGGAAGTGAAAGACCTGTACTCTGAAAACTACAAGACATTCCTAGGAGAAATTAAAGAGGACACTAACAAATGGAAATGCATCCCATGCTCTTGGCTAGGAAGAATAAATATTGTCAAAATGGCTATACTACCTAAAGCAATCTACAGATTCAACGCAATCCCTATCAAACTACCAACAGCATTCTTCAATGAACTGGAACAAATAATTCTAAAATTCATATGGAACCACAGAAGACCCCGAATAGCCAAAGCAATCCTGAGAAGGAGGAATAAAACAGGGGGAATTATGCTCTCTGACTTAAAGCTCTACTACAAAGCCATAGTACTCAAGACAATTTGGTATTGGCACAAAAACAGACCCACAGACCAGTGGAACAGAATAGAAAATCCCAACATTAACCCAAACATATGCAGTCAATTAATATTTGATAAAGGAGCCTTGCATATACAGTGGGGAGATTACAGCCTTTTCAGCAGCTGGTGTTGGAAAAACTGGACAGCTACATGTAAGAGAATGAAACTGGACTACTGTCTAACCCCATACACAAAAGTAAACTCAAGGTGGATCAAAGACCTGAATGTAAGTCATGAAACCATAAAACTCTTAAAAAAACATAGGCAAAAATCTCTTGGACATAAACATGAGTGACTTCTTCATAAACATATCTCACTGGGCAAGGGAAACAAAAGCAAAAATGAACAAGTGGGACTATATCAAGCTGAAAAGCTTCTTTACAACATAGGATATCATCAGTAGAACAAAAAGACATCCTACAGTATGGGAGAATATATTCATAAATGACATATCCAATAAGGGGTTGACATCCAAAATATATAAAGAACTCACGCACCTTAACAAACAAAAAGCAAATAATCCAATTAAGAAATGGGCAGAGGACATGAATAGACACTTCTCTAAAGAAGAAATTCAGATGACCAACAGGCATGTGAAAAGATGCTCCACATCGCTAATCATCAGAGAAGTGCAGATTAAAACCACAATGAGATATCACCTCACACCAGTGAGGATGGCCAACATCCAAAACACAAACAACAACAAATGTTGGTGAGGATGTGGAGAAAAGGGAACCCTCCTACACTGCTGGTGGGAATGCAAATTAGTTCAACCATTGTGAAAAGCAGTATGGAGGTTCCTCAAAAACTCAAAATAGAAATACCATTTGACCCAGGTATCCCACTCCTAGCAATTTACCCTAAGAATGCAGCAGCCCAGTTTCAAAAAGACAGATGCACCCCTGTGTTTATTGCAGCACCATTTACAATAGCCAAGAAATGGAAGCAACCTAAGTGTCCATCAGTAGATGAATGGATAAAGAAGATGTGGTACATATACACAATGGAATATTATTCAGCCATAAGAAGAAAACAAATCCTACCCTTTGCAACAACATGGATGGAGCTAGAGGGTATTATGCTCAGTGAAATAAGCCAAGCCGAAAAAGACAAGTATCAAATGATCTCACTCATATGTGGAGTATAAGAACAAAGAAAAACACTGAAGGAACAAAACAGCAGCAGAATCACAGAACCCAAGAACAAACTAATAGTTACCAAAGGGAAAGGGACTGGAGAAGGTGGGTGGGTAGGGAGGGATAAGGGGGAAGAGGGGCATTATGTTTAGCAGGTGTAATGTTGGGGGTCACGGGGAGGGCTGTACAACTCAGAGAAGACAAGTAGTGATTCTATAGCATCTCACTATGCTGATGGACAGTGACTGTAATGGGGTTGGTGGTGGGCCCTTATGAAGGGGGTAGTTTAATAACCATAATATTGCACATGTAACTGTAGATTAATGATACCAAAATAATTATTAAAAAAAAAGAAAGAAAGAATCACTTGACAATTTGAAATTAGCAAGCCTCTTTCCCTAATTGCTTTCCTCCACTCCCAGAAGATTGGTAAGGAACCCTTATTGCTGTTCCATGGTTATATATTTCACAACTAACAATACACTATATATTTTTTAAAACTGTAGATTTAAGAATAATTAGTGGCAAAACTCTGTATTAATCAGAGGCAAAAGCTCAAAATGTGTATAACTTGAAAATGCTCTTTCAGGAGAAAAATTGCTACCTGTTTTATTTGTTTTGCTTATTGAGGTATAATTAACATAAAGTAAAATTCACAGTTCTTGGGTGTATTATTCTATGAAATTCTGCAGACATGCAATCAAGCTAGGAAATATTTCCATCATCCCAGAAAGTTTCTTCACACCTGTTTGTAGTGAGTCCTCTCTTGGCATACCCCTCCCTTTAACTGCTTATCTGTCTCAATAGTTTTGCTATTTCCAAAATGTCATATAAAATTATACCCCATTTAGCTGTTTTGAGTCTAACTTCTTCCATGTAGCATAATGCCACTGAGGATCTTCCATGGAGAACTGTCGTCAGTATTTTATTGCTTTTAACGAGTAGTATTCCACATATGGATGTACCCATTTGCCCCATAAATTCTTTATTAATAATAATAAAAATAATTAGAAAAAGTTAGCTATTATTTAAAAGCACTTACTATATGCCAATACTATGTGGGCTTTTTATGTATTTTTCCATTTATTAATTTTATGTCTTTGGGCAAGTTACTTAACATCCTCTAATTTTATACAGCCATTCAAAGGAGATGATAATAATATTACCTCATAATAGGGCTATAGTGAAGATTAAATGGCTTAATACTTATGAGTACTTTTAACAGTGTCTAGTTCTCAATGTTCAGTAAATGTCTTGTTTTTTTTGGTATGTACTTACGAACAAGCTATATTAAGGTTTAGTTTGCCCAGTTTAAAGAGGAGACAGGCCCCAAAACGTTTGGACTTCCTCAAAAAATCATATGATCACTAAAATGACAGATCCAAGTTTTTAGCATAGTGTTATCTGGCTCCAAACTTGGTACTCCTTCCAGGACAAGACACTGCTTATTATGAAATTAAACCTGTTGAATCTCCCTCTGACAATCGGGAAGACCAGACATTCTGAAGAGCCCTTCTACTAAAATACAACTAAGTCTTTTATAAATTACAAATGTGTATTTTTTCCTTGTGTACACAGAAGTGAATTTAAAGTTTTGGGAAATCTTCAAGACCAAAATGAACAAGCTGAAGCCAAAGCAGGCACCTTGCTCTGAGCAGTAAACAAACTGAAAAGTGGGGCTGCCCTGAGATTAAAATAGTGCTTGAGCACAGCTGCTGGAAGACGACACTAGGCCCTGAGGACCCTTGGGTAGTGCTCCCTTGCTCTCAGTAGAAATAAGCACAAATCCTCTCTAGAGGAAAAGTCCTCTGGGTTTTCAAGGAACAAGTTATACTCTCAAACTTTTCTGGCAAAGTAAAGGGGGAAACACTCCAAATTCATTCTACAAGGCTAATATAACCTCAGTTCCAGAACGAAAAGAAAAAGAGAACAAGAGTTTGACAAAGAAAATTCCAGACCAGTTTATTCCTGAAATAGTTGCAAAAATTCCTGAAAAATAGTAGAAAACTATATCTAGCAATGAATTTTAAGCATAAAAAAATGCGTGATGAAAGAAGATGGGTTTATTTTAGGAAGGAATAATTGTAATATACTACATTAATAGATAAAAAGAGAAAACATATGATCAACTCAATTTGTACCTAGAAATTTAATAAAATTTACCACTCACACATAATAATATTTCTTATAAATTTCCTTATGTACCTAACAAAACTCATGAGAAATAGAAACATTTCCTCAGATCAAGATTCCCACACTCACTATATCTATTCAGTATTGTGTTGGAGGCCCTAGCCAGTGCATGTAGAGCACAAAAAGAAATAAAATGTATAAATGTTGAGAAGAAAGACAATTTTCAATATTCACAGTTGATATGAATGACAACATAGAAATATCCAAAAGAATCTATAGACACTTTGAATAATTAGAGATATATCCAACTGGTACAGTGTACAATAAAAATACAAAAATCAGTTGCATTTCTATACACCAGCATCAAATGGCTCAAAAATATAATCTAAAACATACAAGGGTTAGATTATAAAAGGATGGAGCAAACAAAAAATTTGAAAAATAGATTCAGTATCATAAAAATTTCAATTCTTTCAAAATTATCTGTAGATTTACTCCACTTGTAATCAAAATCCAAACAAGACTTTGGCAAGTTGTTTCTGAAATTTACATAGAAGAATAAAAGGCTAAGAATAGCCCAAGTAGTCCTGAAGAAGAATAAAGTGGGAGAAACTTCTCTACTAAAGTATGGTATTGCCACTGACAGACAATTCTGTAAACAAAACAGCAGAGCCTAACAATACACCAATGTTTATATGCAGATTTTGTATATGATAAAAGTGCAGAAGAGTTCATTAGGTATAAGAGCAACTATAAACTTGGAGAATTGGCTTTCTCTTTGAAAAATAATGAAATGTGATACCCTTTCATACCTACAATAAAATAAATTTCAAATGAATTTTAAATGTGAATATGAGAGGGAATATATTTTAAAATTTTGGAGGAAAACACAGGAGAATATTTTTAAGGTATTTAGGAAAAGTTTCTTAAGTGATCTGAAAGAGTACAGTCAACAGAAGAGAAGATGTATAAATTTGACCACATTAAAATAAACAGCTTCTGGGGGGAAAAATTAGTGACGGTGTTTGATATCTTGATCTGGGCTATGGCTACCTGAGTATATACACATGTCAAAATTCATCAAGCTGTACACTAAGATCTGTGCATTTTGTATGTACCTCAATATGAAAAATAAAATAAAGACCTTCTGTTCATCAAAAGACATAAAGAAAATGATAACCCATAGACTGAAGTAAAATATTTGCCACCTGTATAAATGACAAAGAATTTGTATGCTCCTCCTTAGTCAGTAAAGTAAAAAATAAGCAACCCATTAGAAAAATGGGCCAAAGACTTAAGCAGGCATTTCTGAGAAGAAATACACAAATAACTTTTAAACATATGAGAAGTTGGTCATCTTCATTAATTCTCCATGAAACACTTACTAGTTACAAAATGGGAAAAGAGAAAAGAGAAGCATAGCAGACACGACCTCGTGATCAAAGTGAACAGCATCAATAACAGTACAAATCGAAATCCTACCCCACCTGATAGGATTGGGTAAGGACACAGCAGCACTTCTGTGGGAGCCTGCTAAAGGTGCAACTTCAGTCAAGCCAGAGGGAGAATCAGGCAGACTCAAATTAAGTATATTCTATAATATAACTGGCCAGGAATTGTCAAAAAGACCTCAAGAAATGACTGACGAGCTGAGAAAGACTAAAGAGACATGAACGCTAAAGTAATGTGTGGCTTTTAACTAGATCCTTTTGTTAAGACAGTATGGTGACTGTTGGAAATTGACATAAGTCTGAGGGTTAATTTTCTAATTTTGATGATTGCATTGTGATTAAGGAGCAGAATGTTTATAAGGACATTTATGCTTACCAAATACTAAAGTTGTGAAGTAACAGGGTCATCATTTTAGCAACTTATTTTCAAATAATACTGGCCTTACAACTTTTCTTTCAACCTAAAAAGTAATGTTTTTAAATGCTACATAGTTACCATTTAACATCATTTTAGCAAAACTTTAAAGTTGTCAGTATCAAGAACCAGAGAGTAATTGATCAACTCTTAAAAACTGCTAATGGGAATAGAAATTAATTCAAACATTTTGAAAACATTATTTTGTAAAAAGAGGTTAAACATTCACATATGGTATGACCGGAAATTTAGATCCTAGGCTTATTACCAGAGAGAAATTCTAGTATATGTGCTCTAAAAATATTCATAGCAGTGTTGTTTGTTTATGCATATATAAGTTCACACAGTATATTATACAGCACTGAAAATGAGTAAGGTGGATGAATCATAGTTACTTAATGTTGAGTGTGAGAAGCAAATCACAGAAAGCTAGTCATAGTGTGATTCCATTTTTTAAAAAGCCCAAAAATAAAGCAGCATTTATACACGATATTATTTGGGACTATGTATACATGTAATAAAACTTCTCTTTGTAAGGCAAAGGAGTGATTAACACACAGTACAGGACAGGGTTACTCTGTAGTGGGGAGCCAAGGAGAGAAGGTTGGAAAAGCAGCATGCTGGATATAACTGTACTGGTAATGTTGCATTTTTAAGTTAACTGGTAGCAATGCAGGAGTTTGATTTATATCCTGCTTTATAACCTATATGTATTTACATGCTATATGTATACTGTATGTATCAAATATTAAATAAAACTATTTTAAATTATTGAAACCACTAAGGAGTGATTTAAGGTAACAGATTTGGGTCTTCCTTTTTAATTCAGGTAAGAATCATTTTAAGGCTGGAAAGAAGACAGTAAATCAACCAGCCAAGACTTTTTTTTTGGCTGTGTAGTCAAACAATGAGCAAAAGAAAAACCCCAGGGCTGAAGCATTAAAATACTGCTCAGCATTCTGTCCCTAGGGCCTAGATTACTTGAGAATACTTAAGACTTCTACCTTCTTCTACCTTAGCCTTAAGGTACAGTGGGGATAGTTTGATACAATACTCTAGACAGACGCCTTTGATGCTGTCTGCCTTCCTGGTGCAGTTTTTAACCCAAGTATTCCATAGAAGTAGATTTTGGCGTACTGATTTTCTTTGTTATAAAGAGTCTCTTTGAAGCAGAAAATTAAACTCCTCTTAAAAGGCTTTGCTGTTAACCGAAGAGTTCCATTTCTATTTGTCAGACAGTGTTCTGACACATGAAGAAAATAAGCAAATTGATTATGTAAATAGGTAGACAGCCTTATGAAACACAGATGGGTGACCCTTAAAGTTCAGAGAATCAATGTTATAAAACATAGATGCTTCCTGACAGCTTTTACATGGGCTATGTTTATCTGCAATGCATCCATACGTATTGAATCAACATTTAAACTATATGCAAAAGAAAACATTCATAATAGTTGAATACTAAGTTCACACTCTGAAATATTATAAGTGAATATTTACCCTAACAGTCATTAATTAGATATATAGGAGTTGTGTGGCCACTAACCATTTTATTTTCTGTTGACATAAAACCATTTGAAAAGGAGAGGATATAAAGTAAGCTTTATTGGCATAATATTTACTAATAAGAGGCAGCAATAGACATCTGTCCCAAGACATTTGACTGAAGACATGTAATCATCACTTACATTGCTGTAAAGGTACTATAGCAAAGCAACAGAAGAGTTCACATTTGAACATTTCAAAGTACCCATTTTTGTATTTTCCACTACTTCAGGATGGTTAGTACCAGATGCTTCCACATAAGTGAACCTGTTACTAATAAACTAGGACTGATGTGTAATTATGTTTTCAGTGATTCATCTGTGAAACACCCTGGGTTATTTTACATGGGAGCATCTGGTTCACATGTGTATAGTGGTTATTCTGTGGTGATTGACATATGTATTCTTCTAGTAAAGTCCCAGTTGCACAGATATGAGCTGTTGTCTTCTTATACAGACAAAACCTGCATTTGAAAACTCCTTGCCTTGACCCTAAATAGGAACATTTCAGTCTTTTACACATACACACACATGAGCATGCACATACACGCACACAGTGGTTGCACTATGGCTGGAACATAATATAAATATTTCATGCAATGTATTTCAATGGTTGAACAGATGTATGTAGACAGCTTTATCTCTTTTTATGTTTGTTTGTACCATGACATCTGTTTTAGATTGTAAGCTCAGAGAGGGCAGTGACCATGTCAACTTAATATTATCCAGAGAATGTCCTCTAAAGCATAATTCATTTTCCAGTGCTTGCTAAGTATTTGTCAAGGAAGATGGTGATGTTAATGACTTTAAGGAAGCATAGAGCTTATGATCTGATTGTAAACACCTTTTACACTTCAAGAAATATTTGCTGTAAATGGCCCTGCTTTCAATTTCACACATTATAATTAGCCAGGAAACACATAAAGCTACATTGTTTTGGACAGAATTAATTTACTTTATGTTAAAATAATTCTGTAGTGATGTGTGATATGAGATTTTAAAGAAGGAAAGTTGAAGGCAAATTCCATGAGAGATGCAGCATTTTAGTTGAGCATTCATGGGTAGGTAAGATTGGGGCACATAATGAAGGGAAACATTTGAAGCAAAGGAAAAAAGGGAAAGAGACATTGGTTAAGAACATGGAGGAGGCAAGGAGGCCTGGGTTCAAGTCCAGCCTTGGCCTTTATAAATTGTGAGAACTTGGTTGCATCACTCAAACAGCTAAGGTTTTGGTTTCTTGTATGGAAAATAGAGACCATAACAGAACATAGGGTTACTGTGATAATTACATGAATAAGTAGCTTAACACAGTACCTGGCATAAGAAGAATACTTAAGGAATGTTAGCTGTTACTTGGTGATATATTAGCAGCTTTGAATAGACTTTCAACAGAATTTTAAATATTGAATTAAAAAAAAACATGGAGGGCAGCTCCAAGCTATATTGAAGATCCAAATCTTCTAGTTGGAATTCTTATCACAGCAAGAAAGGTCAAGGTCCTCTTTTTAAAAAAGGCACTTTTTCCCTCTAAATTATTCTCTTCAATTACACATATGGCAGAGTGACATCCCAGTACAATCATGTGTACTTGAATTATAATAACAATATCACAATGTGTAAGATACTTCAATTCATAAGTTACTTTTGTGTTTTAGTCCTTTGTTTTTTTATCCTCTGTACATTAGGCTCAGAAGCATTGCTGGCTCTGACTCTTCCTGAATCCTACCAAAAAACCCCTCTTTGTCTTATTTTCAAATTAATAATAACCATTTTATTTCATGTCTAAGAAAGGGAGTTGGCCCCCACTTCAAAAAGCAAACACATAACACTTATTTCCTGAAATAAATCGGATGACCTAATCTAATTTCCCCAAGAAAAATGAACAAAAACAGCAGTCAGTATATAGTATTTATAAGGTCCATCTGTGATGTGTGCTGTCAAACTTTTGAAAAGTGCGGGGATGGTCTTCAGTGAGAAACCTAATGAATTCCTAATCATCTTATATTTTGGTGACATACAAGTATTTTAATGAATACTCTCACTTCCCAAAGTTTTAAGCCCTTGTGTTTCTGGGTTTGCATGAACAGTTACTGTGATTGTTGTTCACATTAACATATTTATCTCTGTGTAGTACTTTAATCATCCCATGGTAAAATTGCATCATTTCAAAATACAAATTTCATTTCAAAATAATGAAATTCCCAGGTAGTTAAAAAGCATATATGCTACTCTTTTGGTTATAAGCTGTACCTCTCCCTTTAGCATTCTTAAGACTAAGAACTTTCCGGAACTATAGTATTATACCCAACCATTTCTGTTAGAATTAAATAGAACTGGTACATTAAGAACATTACCTATAAGGAGTATATTCAGGGAGGTTCATTGAAATGTGATTTACAGGAGACATTTAAATTCTTTATAATTTTTTACTATGAATCAGGAATCAGCTATATTTTTAAGAGACCTCAATGTAATGGCATATTAGGAGGTCATTAAAAATGATGATGTAGGCCCATAATTATTTACAAAGAAAGGTAGTTCCATGCAGCACGCAGAATATAGTCCTTAGTTCTGTAACATCTTTCTTTGTTGACAGACAGTGACTGCACTAGTGGGGTGAGGACTTAATAATGTATGTAAGTGATTCAATAATGTTGAATCACTGTGTTGTACAGGTGAAGCCAATACAATATTGTATATCAACTATACTTCAATTAAAAATTTTAAGAAACAAAAAAGATCCCTCCCAATGAATTAAAAGTAATATGATACAAAGTACTTTTCATAGTATAATTAATTTTAAAAGGACATCTATGTATGTATATCGTACATACATAACTTCAAAAAAAAACCCTGAAATATCAACAGATGAATGGACAAGATAATCTTATTTTAATTCTTTCCACTTCTCTGAATTTTTTTAGTCTTCTTAATATGTATATACTACTTCATATACCAAAAAATAATGTTTGTTGTTACTGTGTTCACTGGGATTGATTACGCAATCTAGAATTTTTGTATTTGAAACCTGAGTCTTCTTAAGAAGTGATTAGGGAAATTCATTATTTCTTTTCACCAAATATTTATTTTAAGCAATAACTGTTTCACCCTGAGGACTACTTATTTTATTATGATTCAACACGCAAAATAAGTTAAGGAGAGGAATTACTATGGAAAATTTAGATTCATAATTTTGGATGAAACCTAAAACTTGTGCTAAACCGTCCTAAATTACAATACTAGAATTCTGGACCTAGAAGAGACATTCAGATGTGAAAATGGCCTTCTAACTCCACCTCACCTAAATGTTGGATATTTGGATTGGATTTGTCTAGATATCTAATAGGGTCTATTGTTATTTTAATAAAATTCCTATGAATGTAAATAAAAGTTTCCCATAAATATTTAGTGCCCTGATATTGCAATCAGTTCCATTTTCTGTATGAAAAAAAGTTGCTTAAGGAAAGAAAACAGTTGTTGCTGTTATGAATAAGAATTATTTTTAATCATTAACAGCCAAGTATCTCTTAAAGAGTTATGGGAAATTACCACGTAGTAAACATCAAATAGCATTTTATATGTAACATGTTAATTTTTATGTATATAACTATAAACATAAATAAGCCTCTGTTAGGAAAAAACGTGTTTCTGCCATCTAGATTTGGAACTTAAAATTTTTTAATCTTATAAATCAAAAATGTGTATGTACTTCATCACAGCATGTTATATTTGTTTAAACATATCTTTGCTCAACTGGATTGTGAGATTTTCATAGGCTGGGGTTATGTTTTATTTGTTCATCGCAGAGGCTAAAGCAATGCCTTATATGGAGAAAATACTGGTCGAAGAAATGTATGAAAAACAGGTTCTTATAATTGTGTTGACTATTAGTTGTCATGATTACCACTTTCAGTTTGCTTGTATCATAGGCTAAGGAGTTTTAATGCAATGAACTGTAAAAATCTACTATTTGTAACAGTTCTAAAAAATGTGTCCTAGTTTAAATTTAAAAAAAACTTTATTAACAGTTCTTTCTTCAATTGCAAATTTCCTGTGTTTAAACTATACATAGACAACCATGGTTCCTGCTTTCTGGAAACTTACATTCTTACAAATGGGATTTTTAATTGTTCCTTCTAGTCACATTCATATTTCTTAGTTATAGAAAAGTGTCCAGTAATAGAAAAATAAATAACAAACATCTTTCTTCTTTTACAATATGATGAATGGCCCATTTTTATAGATCACAGTAAAAAATTAACTATAGACAGCAATTTAAAAGAATTAAGGTCTAAGATTTTCTTTGTTTACCCATCCATAGAAGCCTAGTAACGTTTGTGAAGGAAATGTAGAAATTACATATATTTTAAGGAAAATTATGACTAGACCATAGAATCAAGCTGAGTATTTTCTGTGCATGTTTGCAACCTGTGTAATTTTCAGGGTTGTTTTTGCAGGGCTGCATGTGAATTTATGGATGACAGCTTTCCTAATTCCAAACAAGTGTTAGAATTTCTTAATTCAACATTTTAACCACATTTGATTTCTGATTTTTGAAATCTGACTTTTCATCTTCTTTGGTCATCAGTGGTTAGATAGTGATAATTCCCTTTTATAACTGGGGTCACTTTTCCATGCAGAAAAAGGATGTATAGAGCTAAAGATTTTATTTCACTTTTGACTTTAACTTGCATTATGAAGGAAAGGATGATTGCTTATTCTTCTTTGTTTCTCAATAGAAGAGGTTTAAGTTGACTAACATTCCTAAAGCTGAATAATGATAATAATAACAACTTAATGAAATATAAGTTAACAGAAAATACAGCTAACTAGATCCTTCTGGTGGTTGGGTTCTGAGTGTGTATTTACTTAGAAGTTGACCAGCATTTGCTAGTGAGGCTTTTAGTCAGTCACTGTGATTAAAACACCATTCATTTAACCTCATCTCTCCCTTCCTAAACAGCCTAGTAAAGTGGAGTATAACTAAACTAATGGTATTAATGTGAACTTGTAAGCATATAAATTTACAAACATATAATATTACTTGGAAAAATAAGCTATTGGCCAGCAATAGTTGTCAGAAATTAAAATTTCCTTGCTGAACCATAAATGAGGTTTAAATTTATTTTATGTGGTGGCATTTCTAAAAAGTCTATATTGCTGCCTTCTGATCTGGAATGGTTTATATTCTGTGTAAATTATACATGAAACTAGCTTTATAGCTTTTCTCACATTCAATCTAAGAAAAAAGGAAACACCCTCAACAAGACACTTTTTACTTAATTTCAACACACACAGTTCTTTATTCTAGGAATTGTGCCAAATTCTGAGTGAAACAATGATTCCAAAGCATAGTTCCTACGCTCCAGTTGCTTAAATGTAAGTGACAAAGATGTGCAGAATTAGTGTGTTGGTTGGTACTTCAGTGAAAGGTGGGTTCGGTGTCTCCTCCCATTGAATCTGAGTAGGCTTGTGACTCAGTTGTAAACAGTAGGATGCAGAAGTGATGCTGTGTGATTTCCAGAGGCTAGGTCAGAAAAGGCAGCCTTGTGTTTAGAGCCCTAAGTTTTTATGGAAAAAGTCTAGCTACCCTAGGCTGCCTTGCTGCAAGGAAGCCAGGCCCCCAGAGACCCCAGTTGCCAGCCCTAGTCTTGAAGAGCTCCCAGCCCAAGCACCAGACATGAGACAATGAGCTTTTAGAGGACACCAGCTCTCAGCCATAATATCAGCCCATTTTCCAGTATTGCTAGCTAAGACTCGGACACCATGGCACAAGGATAAACCATCCCCTATGCCCTGTCCAAATTCCTGACCCCAGAAAGTATGAGCATAATAAAATGGTCATTGTTTTGTGCTACTAAGTTTAGGGTGATTTGTTACACACCCATGGTGTCTTGCCAATGGGTTTCAGCCCCAGGCGAGTTCACTATGGAATCAGTGAGATTGAGGAGTGACAATGGAACATTCTTGGGGTAAAAGGGTTTATTATTCGGCTTGTTCTCCAGGTGATAGGTCGAGCACTAGAATTACGTCTGCATTCAACAGTCTGCATGCAAGTCTGTAATCCTCCTTCATCTCTGCCTCCGCCCAGAGCGCTGGGCAGAGCTCTTTATATAGTGACTCAGTCAGTAATAGTTTATTGCCTAGGGTGTGGAAGCAGTAGCTTAGCAGTCCAGTTACATCATCGAGTAGTTTAGGTTCAGGTGAGGATCCTGGCCATAGGAACATCAGTTTTCCTCACACATGGTTAGGGGAGCAAAGATCTACTTGATTTAGGATGTACTGTAGGAGAACAGGAGACTGTGGAAGGCTTTCCAGAAGCAGTGACCTCTAAACTTGGTGTTTAATGATGAAAATAATGAGTAGGAGCCTGCTAAATAAAATTGTAGGAGAAAAAGTCCTCAGGCTGAGGGAGGGAACTGTATGGGAAAGTATGACAACAAAGAGAATAATGATGTGTTTGGTGAATGAAAAGAAATTGGTTTGGAAGAGCATTGGCTAGTTGGAGCCAGAGAAGTAGGCATGAAGCTAGAAATTATGCAAGGATTTCTTCATTTGATCTGCCAAGGGAGTTTCACCTGTAGCCTTGTAGGAGTGGAAAGCAATCATCAGACTTGTGTTGTAGAAAGATAACTAATTAGCAGCAGTTGGAAGATGGCTGAAGGAGAAAGGAGAAAAGTTAGTAATTATACAGTTCATATGACAGACCATCAAGGCTAACATATATAGGTTTCCTACAGTAGCAAAATACGAACAGTTAGGTAGCAAGGGGTATTTGAATTGCTAATTGTTTTTTACTGAATTTATCTGTTCAAGGCTTAATAATTAAATGCTACATCCAGTCCTGCATTTTGACAAATCAGACCAAGGCCTTTACAGAACACTGATTTAATTAAATGTGTTAATGATACTTCTGAATGCCATATAAAAACTTTCTCCACTAGGGATTTTTGGAGAGTTATGATTAAATAGTGCTATTTTAATATTTTTCTTAAGGCACTGATTACAGTAGGACAATACAAGACAGGAGACCAGGTTATATCAGTTAACACACTAATGGAACCATAGGTCATACTTACTGTTTCCTCAAAGTAAGCCTTAGTTAAGTACAAAAACTTGAAAAAAGTGGTATTTTATGTAATCATAAAGACATCAGAATGAGAAAATGTATATAGTAATCTTAGTAAATATAGTTATGTAAACATAACACACAACTTTAGTCAACAGTGTTCTGTGTGGATTTGATTGACTTAAATAACATTTGAGATTATGTCACATATTTTTAGGGTGATAAATAAAAGTTTAGTAGTGACACTTGCACTTTTGTTGGAATCATAATGCTATGCATGTAATGAACTCTTCTAGGGCACACAGGTTAGACAGGTCTTTCTCGAGTCACTCTAAGGCTGCACCCTCCATGGCTTGTACTGCTTTCTCTGCACAGTGAATTGCTACCACCTGTGAGATCTGTGATTTGTTTTAAAAACGTTTTGCCTCCCTATTCAACTTGGTTTCACTTCACAATTTCATTATATTTTTTAAATGAACTGAAAAGTTTAATCTTCTCAATTCTAAATAAAAATCCACAGAATTTTGTAATTATTTCCATCTGCCTTCTTCCAGTGCTCTGAACCCTTTCTGACATGTTTCTTAAAAACAGACAGAACATCTCCAAGAATTTGAGCAGTGTCTCTCTTTACATTACATTCACCCATAATACCAAGTTGAATTAGTACACTTGGTGAAGATTTTTTTTAATTTGTTCATTCAATGTTTCAGTTATATGATACTCATTTCATATAAAAATTAGACATTGGTGATGTTACAAAATTGTCATCTTTAAAAAGTCTGACTACAGAATCATGCTTAGTCACCCATTCCACAGAAAGCCTAGGAAAATATCCACAAAGTGTTGGAAGGATTTGGGGCAGACTGACACTCAACAAATCAAAGGGAAGGAGACAGGGAGGCCACAGCACAGTATGGCACTGATGACAGGCTTGCTGCTTGGTGAGCAAAGGAATCCATCAGACTGGGTAATTTTGAGAACAGTAGAATAAAATCTACCAGCAAGGACTAAAGTAATGGAAAAATCTGTAAATGAAAGTAGAAACTGTGTTATCTTACTGTAAGACAAAGACAGTAGAGGTTTAAACAGAAAAAAAAGAAGAGAGGGAGAAGGAAAAGCCGAACCAAACAGAGTATGTATTTGCTAAGAAAACACATTCTCCTTTATTTATTTGCAGGCAAAAAGAAAAAAAAATTACCAGTGATTCACCAAGTATTTCCCTGAAGAAAAAGTGGGTGCTTTTTAAGGTTAGAAAGGAGGTTTACTGGTGATTATGCTAATTAAGGATCAAAACTAGATTCTGAATAGGGCAGAGTGAGTTCATGCATTAGTACATAATTGTTTGTTTGTTTTTTAAGTCCCATTTTTTATTGGTCCAGAATAAGTCTGAGCAATTGGTTAGGTTCAGTTTGGGTCTGGCGTACCACAGTGCATGGTCAGGACAGACTGCATTTTCAGGCCTTGTGCAAAATGAAACACATAACCTTTGTTAAAGTGATTAAGAATTTCGAGATAGTGACAGCAGAACATTAAGCCAGTGATGAGGCCTGTCTAAGCTTGTGGCCCTGTGTACCTGACAGCACAGGTCACACGTCATTGAATGTGGCATTGTCTGTGGTTTCTTAACAGCCTACCTATAGAACTGTCATGCTGAAACAGTACTGATTGCAGTCCCCTTGGCAAGGGCTGCTGTAAGTGTGTATTCCCAGGAGCTCAGCAGCTCAGTGTTGCTCCTGCCTCGGACTGTTTGCCCACCTTCATGTCCCAGGCATCTAGCACAATCTCTGTTATTAATTAATTAATGAACAAATGATTGAATAAATGAGGTAGACAGTATTAACAAGAAGCCTCAATAAAGTTAAGTAACCTGCTCAAAGCCACACAGCCAATAATTATTGAAGCAAACAGGCCAGAAAGTCAACAGTGGAGCCAGGATATTAGCCTAGGTTTCTCTCACTCCAAAACCCATACCATTCATGCTACACTGGTGTTTGGGGGTCACTACTTCTTATTTCTACATGAGGGGAAGACAGCTTGGTGTTGTTCAATGTGTCTCAAAAACTAGTTCCATGAGACACTCTAAGAGAAATCTGTGGTCCAAAATATTTGGCAAATATTTACTTTTTCTCCATTAAGTCCTCTAGTAAGTGTTTCATGTACATATCACACATTAGAAGCTATGGAATTTCTTCCATTAATGAACATGTCAATTAAATTATTAAGTAAAACAAGCAAGGTGCAGAAGACTATGTGCAGAAAATTGGTGTGTGTGTGTGTGCATATTGTGTGTATATATGTGTGCTTATATGTATGTAGAATAGCTCTGGAAAGATTCACAAGTTAACAATGAATGACTCCTCAGTCTCAGTAAGCACTCAGTAAGTAGTAGATGGGTAGGTAATCAATGATAGTGGTTGCCAGCCTGTCTCAATGATTCTGATTCAGTTCATCTCTAGATAAGACTAAGTGTGGGTTTTCTTGAGCTTCATTGTTTGAAAAATAGTGAGAAAAGGGCTTTGGCTGCCAAATTCACTTGCAAAACCCAGGTTAAACAAGCTTCTTTTTTCTTAAAACACTTTAAAAAGATATAATCTATGTATGTATAATTTGTTTTTTTTTTTTATCTCAACGGACTTTGAGACTTTGCAAATGCCTCCTCCAGCCAGCCTGACGGTTTCTTTTAGCCCGGGGCCTAAAATGTCCTGCTCATACACAACCTATTTCTCTGTTCAGTTATCCTGAAACCTATTTAAGCTGATAAAATAACAATTGAGCCCTAACCAAGTTAAGGCTGGAGTGGTAGGCAGGCTAATGCCCCCCACCCCGCCGGTCCCCCAGGCAAAGATGTCCACATCTTAATACCTGGAACCTAAGACTATGTTAGATTACATGGCAAAAGGAAATTAAGGCAGACTAGTGGTTACAAGGGGAGCGGTGGGGGAGGATGGGTGGGGAGGGAGGGAGAAGGGGATTGTGGGTATCATGACTGGTGCACATGGTGTGTGTGGGGTCACAGGGAAGACAGTGTAGCTCAGAGAAGACAAATAGGGACTCTGTGGCATCTTCCTACACTGATGGACAGTGACTGCAATGGGGTATGGGGGGGACCCGATAATAAGGGTATATGTAATAACCACATTGTTTTTCTTGTGAAACCTTCATAAGAGTGTATATCAATGATACCTTAATAAAAAAAAAGGAAATTAAGGGTGCAGATGAATTAAGGTTGCTAATCAGCTGGCCTTAAAAGTAGCTAAACTATTAATTAAAATATTAATTATCCTGGATTATCCATGTGAGTCCAATGTGTCACAAAGGCTCTTAAGTGGGAAAGAGAGGTGGAGAGTCAGAGAAAGAATGGTGGTGAAGGAAGCCCAGTCAGAGTGATGTGAGGAGTCTGCCTGCCATACCATTGAAGGGGAAGAAAGAGGGTAGTTTTCCTAAGTCGGAAAAGGTGAGCAAACAGGTTCTGCACCACAGGCTCCAGAGAGGAGCATTATCTGTGCCAGCACCTTGATTCTAGCCCAGTGAGAGCTGAGTCGGTCTGCCCACTCCAGAACTGGGAGATAACGCCGTGTGTTGTAAGCTGCTGTGCTACGGTAATTCGTTAGAGCCATGGCAAGAACTAAAACAGCTGCTCCCATTGTGATGAAACTGTCCATTCTGGTGCCTACTTCATGAGAAATCACAACCTCCGGGTCTGGCTGTTACTGTCTGCCCATGCTTTTTCCACTTCTCTTGATAGCCAAAAGTAGACTTCTGTCTTCTTTTTCTGTTTTTATGTTCCTCCATTGGACCACAAAGTTTCTGGGTTCAGGCTAGTAGATGGTACAGTCTTGGGGAAGTAATGCAGCCTGTTCCAGAGAACATGAATTCTTGGGATGTTACTGCCTGAAAACTAGTGAGAAAATAGCTTTGGCTGTCAGATTAACTTACAAAACCCAGGTTAAACAACTTTCTTTCTTCTTAAAGCAGTTTTAAAAAGTATAATCTATGTATAAAGTTTGTTTTTCTCAAATCTCACCAGTTTAAGAAATATCCAGCAGAGTATCCCTGTCCTTCAGCCCAATTCCTCTAACCAGATTCATTCATTGTTAACCTGTGAATCTTTCCAGAGCTATTCTATATACATATAAGCACACACATATACACACAATATGCACACACACACACACCACACACCAATTTTCTGCACAAGCTTCTGACCTTGCTTGTTTTACCTAATAATTTAATTGACATGTTCATTAATGGAAGAAATTCCATAGCTTCTAATGTGTGATATGTACATGAAACACTTACTAGAGAACTTAATGGAGAAAAAGTAAATATTTGCCAAATATTTTGGACCACAGATTTCTCTTAGAGTGTCTCATGGAACTAGTTTTTGAGACACATTGAACAACACCAAGCTGTCTTCCCCTCATGTAGAAATAAGAAGTAGTGACCCCCAAACACCAGTGTAGCATGAATGGTATGGGTTTTGGAGTGAGAGAAACCTAGGCTAATATCCTGGCTCCACTGTTGACTTTCTGGCCTGCTTGCTTCAATAATTATTGGCTGTGTGGCTTTGAGCAGGTTACTTAACTTTATTGAGGCTTCTTGTTAATACTGTCTACCTCATTTATTCAATCATTTGTTCATTAATTAATACATGCAGTCATTGAAATATTTATGAGCCAGGTCAAATAAAAAGAGCCGGTTATTCCTTGAGAAGCTCCTAGTCTAGTGAGGGAGGCTTCATTTGTAGTTAAAGTAAGCAATGGCCTGTTTTAAAGTTGTGAAGAATCATTTTCTACCAAGACGACAGTTTTTTACTTTTATAAGCACAGATCAACAATAACAAATGTGGCCCATACCATTTCAAAACTTGCAAGGGATGTAAGAATAAGTGGGTTTAATACAGAGTTTTTCAGGTATTGATTTTTTTTTAAGTATATCTGGACTTGATATTGATCATCAAATGAATTACCAGAGTAATCTGAATAAAGTACTGTTAAGACTGACAAAATCTTCCAATTTATTATTATGAAATTCCTGCATAAATTTTGGCATTCTTGTGGATTATGGACATATTTATCTTAATGGCATGACTTTAAACACAGAGTTATATAGAACTGGAGAATCTTTTTTTCAAATCCATAATGTATTTTATAGGAAAATTTTAGGATTGTCATCCTTTCACAATATCTATAAAGCACATAAGTGCATTTTAGCATTAAGTGTATTCACTCTTCATAATTCTCCTTTCTTTGTTTCATTCAAAATAACTTATTTCAAATTTTTATATATTTCTTAAAGCATATTTACATACTTTTTAAAGCTGTTTGGCAATAACTGCCTAGGCATATGGAGATGTAGGTACCTATACCCAGGAATTCCACTCCTAAGCACATCTGTAGAGAAACATTTGCATATGCATGTCAGGGGATATGTTCATAGGTGCATTGTTTGTAATAGTGAAAAATTGAAAACTCCCCATGTATCTCTTCACAGGGAAATGGGAAAAATCAATGGTAGAATTTTCACACAAATATTTGCATATTTCCATTTCTTGCATGCTTATGATAAATCTGAGCAGCAAAGTAATATTCATTAGAAAAAAATAGCTTTAGGAATTTAATTGAAAATAACTAAGACAAGTTCTTTTCTTTGTCATTTTGCTTGCCAGAAAGAAAGTTTCAACTTGTTTCATTTTCTAAGGCTAATAAAATACAGTCTAGGCCTACTGCATTCAATGCGCAACACTTGTTTTAATGAATCCTGATGACTTCAGTCTAATTTATTTATGATATGCTTTTGGTTTTTAAAAGGTCAACTAGAAATTTGTAGCTACTTTTCCCATTTATTCTGAGATCAAATATTTTTTTAAATACTAAAACTTAATTTGAAAGAATAGTGGTAACTTTGGTGATGTTAAATTTTTAAACACATTATTTAAATGTTTTCCATTTAAAAACTGTTTCTATAATTGAGTTTATCCCATAATGGAAACTCTTAAGGTCAGTATGATAGCTCCCCAGTTTTTTAATAGTAGCAAGTACCTAATACTTTGATTTGTCTGCTTTTTGTGATCATTTTGATAAAGGTTTGATTTGTTACATTCTAAAAAACAAACTGTTAGATATTTGGCTTTTATTATTACCAAATACTGTGTGTTCCAGCCAGTGCTCAGCTCTGATTCTCTCCCAGTACATTGCCCTTACCTCGCCTCTCATCTTCATCCATTGCCCACATCTGACCTTTACCCCAGTCCCAGGGGAAGGTTAGGATAAGGTGGGTGGTGCCATGGAAGTTAGTAGTAAAACAAAATTGTGTGTATGTTTGTGTGTTGCGGGGGCGAAGGGGGACGTTAAATTTCAGCGTGAGAGAAACGGTACTTGAGGATGCCCTGCGCTGGTGCCAGGCAGGAATTGATCATTCTTCTAGATTTTCACTATGACTGCTTCAGCCCAAGAGTTTAAGACGTCCTTCCTCCGAAAAGAAACCACTGCCTATTCTTCTTGTCTAATAAATCACAAGCATAACAGCCTCCTTCCAGGCTATTCTTCTTAACTCCAGATAATTCATAGTGGGTGGAAATTATTTACCTAATTTGTGTTTACAAATGCAGCAAAGTTACACTGAAAGCCAGCATTTGGGTGGTGTGGTAACGGTACAAGTTTCAGGCACACAAACTAAACTTGGCCTTGGCTTCTTTGACAACACTCCTTTCTGGTTCTCCCCATATCTTTCTATCCTTTAATCATTTTTCTCTTACTGTTTGCTTGTGCAATTGTAATATTCTCCAGGATTCTATACTAAACTTTTTTTCCCCTGGTAGATTCTCTCTGGGTGATTTCTTCAACTTATTTGCCCTTAGTGTAAGTGATATGACTGTTCTCTCTGTAGATGACATCCAGTCATCTCTCCTAAGCTCTACAATCTATAAAATCGTTTACCTACTCAACATCTATCTCCATTTAGATATCTTGCAGTAATTTCAGACTCACCCATTATGTCTAAACAGAACCTTTTATGCCTAACACTAAACCTGCCCCTCTTCTGTATCACCATCTTCACATGTTACAAGACCCAAAAAGCTAACATTGGTCATGAAAGGGCAAGTCTTGGATGAGCACATGGAGGAGACCTATTATGTACATACACTGACACACCATACACACGTCAGTGTTCAAAGAATAATACTGTAGATTTTTGCATGTTTTTGAACTTTAAACAGAATTATAGTGGCATTTACCCTTCTGTGCCTTGCTCTTTTGCTCAACATTAGCTTTGAGATTCATGCATGTGTGTAGCTGCATCATAGTCCATTGTATGAAAATTCTATGACTTATTTGCCCATTTTCCTGTGGAGAGACACCTGGATACTTTGTAGTTTTTCACTATTACAAACAATACACCTATGAACATATCCCCTGACATACATATGCAAATGTTTCTCTGGAGTATGTACTTAGGAGTGGAATTCCTGTGTATAGATACCTACATTTCCATATACTTGGACAGTTATTGCCAAATTGTTATACAAAGTGATTCAAATGTTGGCACTCCAACCACTAGCAGTTTATCTTGTTCCATGTCCTCTGTGATCTTTGCCATTGATGGACATTTCCAATTTTGCTAATCTGGTATAAAATATTTCATACTAGCTTTCATTTGCATTTCTTTGGTTACTAATGAAGTTCAGCTTATTATATGCTTATTTGTACTCTTTCCTCATCTTGGAAGTTTCTGTAGTCTTTGGCATGTATTTTTTAATTATGTTGGGGCTTTCAAATTATTTGTAGGAGTTCTTTGGATAGTAATTCTTTGTTAGTAGCATATGTTGCAATATTTCCTCCCAGTTTGTGACTTTTCATTCTACTTAAGGTGTCTATTGATGAATAGAAGTACTGCTAGTACTACTAATTCAATTGAATTTATTAATCTTTACCTTTATGGCTTCACTTTAAAGTTTTGGCTTTCTCATTTAAATGTTTGGTTGAACTGGAATTGAGTTTTGTGTGTATTGTGAAGGTGGAGATACAGTGAAACCACATAGGAACTGACTTTAGATTTTTTTATTTCAGAACCATTGTTTGTGTCATAGTCAAATGAGCATTATGCTTCAGGTATCATAATGCCATCAATCATTACACATTTTCCTGGACCTCTGAGTTTGCTCAGATTGGCACCTTGACATGTTTCAGAAATCTTACTCTCAGAATATATTACAAAATGCAAGTAATCCAATCAAAACAATACTGATGCTCCTCATTTGAATAAGGAAAGATTGATATTCCAGTCATGGTAATACCAATATTAAACATCGCCGAGAAATGTCTTTACAAGATGAGCCAAGAACTGGAAATAACATTTTTAAAGATATGGGTAATTAAGCTCCCTGAAAGTTAAAAGAGAAGTCAGTCATTCTAACATTTCAGAGAAGCTTTCACAAATATTTCTTTTGACAAATCTGACTTTTGATCTACACTACTCATTGTTAATTAGATTGTGGTAGTGCAATTTTGATTTAAGTTGTGGTTAGCATATGTATGTGTGTGTATGTGTGTTTTAATGCAGTGTGAAATCAAGCTAATAAAGCCGAACTCCGCAATTATATTATTGAGAACATAAGCCATCTTTTAGTGAGGCTGTCATCATCTGGAGAAGTTTCATTTATTCCCTTTATTTGAAAAAAGTCCTTATATTTTAGTCTTTAGCCCTAAAACACAGTTTCTTACTGTCATTAACCTGTCCTCTTTAATTCATATTATTCCCTTATTCCAGATATTTATTAAGAACCTGTATTTTGCAAAGTAGTCTATGCTCAACTATTTGAGCATAACTGTCTCTGAATACAGGAACTGAAAGAACTCCAAGATTATTTATAGGAACCCTAACTTTCCACAAATTCAGTTAAGAAACTGAGATTCAAAGGCACAGTCACCTGACCAAAATCTCAGTGTAGTGAGGCATAAATAAAAATCCGACCCTGGATTGAGAATTTTTCTTGTTGAATCGTGATGTCCATAAAAACTATCTGAAAGTCTACCTTAATCCTAAATACTGATATAATGTTTATACAGATTCCTAAAGGAATAAAACATTATTTGTTAACAAATCATGTTATATAGTCATTGTCTTCCACCAACTTATAAAATTATGATGAAATGACACATTTGAAAAAAATTAGAGAAAGTAAAAAGTTTAAGTGAAAGCTTCCTAAGGGCAGGAATCATGTGTTACTTTTATCTCTTATTTCTCTTGTACAGTGAGCTGTTTGTAGTACGTTCAACAAATACAGATGAAATAAATAAAACTGTATATTGAAACACAGGGTGCATCAAATACTTTAAAACATCAAGTACTTTAAATAATCACAGAAAAGAAAAATCAGCCTGAATGTAGAAAGTCAAAAGAAAAAAGTCTTCATAGGAGATTTAGAACTTAAATCTGGACCATAACTAATGATTGTAATTTAATTACGCAGAGAGGAACTCCCAAGTTTCAAATTACTTGCTTAAGCTCACTTTCTGTGAAGAATTTAGATACAGGTTCTCTGAATTATTGGCTTTAAATTTCACCTTATTCGCATGAATTCTTGGAATAAGCATGTTGGTGAAAGAATAATATGAATGACAAATATGCTAAAATATGTGTATGAGGATATTAATTATTGTGTTTTTTATAAGAGCATTAAAAAAATGGAGCCAACCCAAACATCTGTCTGTAGATTAATGGTTTCTAAAACCAAATTAAAACTAATGATGAATATAGATTTATATTTTTCAACATGCAAAGGCTTTGCTATTGCAATGTAAAGGCATCAAACTGCAAAATTATATAGATAGAATGATCCCACTTAAAAACAATGCAGATGAAAATACAAATGATGTAAAATATGATGATGGACATTTTACTTTCTTTATGCTTTTCATAATTTATAGTCTTACCATAAACACTTATTACTTATAAAAATGCTTAAACTTTAGTTTTGCTTGTGTGGAGAGCTCTGAATTTATTCTGTTGACTTACCATGGATATGAAAGCTGTAGAATAATGATCTCTGGTCACTGAACATGAATTAAGTACCTATTTGTATACTAGTCTCTAAGAACAAGGGAGTCAAAATGTGTTTCTTAAGCTCCTTGTGACTTTAGGAGGAGACGAGGATCATAAATGGAGCATCAGGAATCTACTTCCTGCAGACCTCTCATGTCAGAGTGGTCCTTTTGTCTTAGGCTGATTTTTTTTTTTTAACTAAGTCAATAGATCTCTGTGTTCTGCTTGTTCAGTGTCTAGACTATAGACAAAATGACAGAGGTTTTTCCATGTCTTACTTTTTAATTGAAATAATTCAATTCTCTATTTTCTAGGAGGAAAAGGGGCAAATCTAGGTTTTAGGGCCAGAGAACAATGGTTAATGTGTTTTGAGTTGACATTGAAAACTTATACATGTAATGATTATACTTTTATTCTTTATGGTATTTTCTTCTCCTGTGTAATATATTTTTAAATATTTAATTACATGTTAAAATAGTTATGTCTGTATTTATTGTTAATTTTAACACTGACACTCCCAGAGGGTAGTACTTGTCATCTTGGCAGTGCATCGGTGACTGGCCCTCTGGCATGCCTGTGAGGGTAATGTTGTCCAAACTTGGCTTGCTCAGGATAAGACAAGACACATCCCAGGTCTAGTGGCAGTCAACCATGGTTAATTGTGTAAGTCACAGGGTCAAGAGGACCCTGTGATAGAGACTGCTTTTTAATAATCTGTGAAACTAAGTGTGGGTGCAAGCTTATTGAAATACTCATAATCTAAACATACTCAAAGTTTGGGGATTTTTAATTGCTTATTCTTTTACATTAAAGAAGCTATTAGCAGGAGCTCTTCTGTGGTTTATGCAATATTAGCAGCTAATAATAATTTCCAACTTTTTTGTGGAAATTTACAGGCATCTCATTTAATCTTTGGACCACATCTGAGGCAAATACTGTTATCTTGATTTTACAGGAAAGAGACAGAAGTCCAGTTAGGTTAAATGATCTGCCTAAAGTCACATAACTAATAAGTAATATACCTGGATTAAAATCTATCTGTCCTGACTTCAAGTCCCATTCTTTTGCATCTGTACCAAGCTTATGTGACTACTCCTCTGCCTTCGAAGCTGGAAATATGGGAGTATTGCTGAATCTTAGAATATTACTGGGTTGATTCAACCTAGTCATCAATGCCCCTGAAGCCATCTCTGATTGTTAATATTAAGCATATTTTACCAACAAAGTCTATACATGGATACAAGTGTATGTTCCTAAGTGCCCTTCTGATTGAGCTCTCTTACTGCAGCTCACTATTTTTAAAACCACGTAACAGTCAATAATCATGCTTTTTATTCTAGGACTTAAAGGGAACATTTACATAAATGTAGAGATCAGTCGTTTATGTAGTAACTGCAGCACTGAAACTGATTAAAATTTAGTTACTAAATGAAGATATTTAAATTCAATTAATGCATGTAGACCAACAACATTTCATCAATGACTGCTAAATGTGAAGTCATTATTAGTTATATGCACACTTGTAATCAAATAACTACTAAAGAAAATTAGTGTGGTCAGAAGTTTCTGCTATTAAGGGTTAAAGTGCATGTTTGTAAGTGGAATTTAAGGGACTCAGAGGAAAATGTAAATTGTGATGGAATTATTAAAGAAATGGCTTGAAAAGTCTTCTATATCTTGACATAAAAATACTTGCAGCACAGAGGATATTTTATTTATTGACTTTAATTATGAGTATTGGTATAGGCCTTTGACTTTTTTGTTAACTCAGAATAGAGACAGATTAATTCTAAAGAGTTAAAGTATTCCCTTCATCTAATGTAGCATAGGGAAATAAATCTCCTAAGCAATTCTGAAACAAGATTTAATTTCTGTTTCACTTATGTGCCATTTTAATTTTCTTTTACTCTACATGGAATTTTAAAAAATAAAATCTTCATTTTCTTTTTACTCTAGGCCTGATCCTCCAGTACCTGAGATGTTGAAAAAAGAGCACAGCTCTACTGAAAACATGTCTTTAGAAACTCAAAGAAACAGTAGTCCAGAAGACCTCTTTGATGATATTTAACTGTCTCAAAAGAGTACTCTGATGTTCACCAAACTATGTTTTCTGTTCATTAAACTGAAAAAGCAAAATTTCAACTCAGTAGCAGCTATAACTTATAGCACCTTACAATTTAATTACATATACACTGAGTTGAAACCATTGTGCAAAATGGATTTCATGTATATGAAGATATGATTTGATGACAGTGGTACCTTATTCTAAATTTTTCATTGAGCATGCCTTTAATTACATAAAATCTGAGGCGTTTTGTCACAAAAAACACATTTATCTTATTCAAACATATTATATATTGTAGCTGTCTGACATCCTGTCTAGGAATATTTCAGAAATAGGACAAAGAAAATGTCTATGGTTCTTTTTTGAATACTCATATTCTGAGCATTTTAATTTGTGGGATGATGTATAAAATCTGTTGTCAAGTTTGTACACATAAAACCTGAAAATCTGATGATAAAATTCTTGATGCATTGAAGACTATTTATTCTTACAAAACGTTATTTTGCTTAACATTTTCCTTTATTCTGTAATAGGTCTTTATAAAATGCTTATTAATATAATATAACCTTCTTTTGTATAAAAAAGCACCTTTTCCAGAGATTGTTGATAAATATTGATCTTACCTATATTAAGGACCCTCTTTGAAGATAAGGGCCTTATCATATTCACCTATTCGTCCTCAAGTACATCTGGCATTTTTTCAATGTTCACTGTTTCTGCTTCCTACCTTCTCATTATATGTTCTCTTTTCTCCAGTTGAACATCCATTCCTTCCCTGCTGCTCAAAGTTGACAACGACAGTTGACAATGACTAGTATTGCTACATCAGTAATCAGTCCGTTCTCAGTCCTCATCTTACCAAGCCTCTCAGCAACATTTGACCTTGTCTTTCACTTCCTCTCAGGAAATTTTTTCTTCACTTGACTTTTGCAAAACATATGCTCTTTGTATTTCTCTTCCTTTCCAGCTATTCATTTGTTAGACTTCTTGGCAGAGTCCTTCTCCTTGACCAATAGTTAGATGTTTGAGTTCCCCAGGCTTAAACTTCAGTCTTCTTGTTTTCATTACCTCCACTGTCTCCCTAGGTCATCTGTGGCTTTAAATACCATCTAATTTGCTAATATCTCAAAAATTGGGATAGTTCTCTTCCTGCAGGCATAGATTTTATAGATACACATGCATATATATAAAATAATAAATATATGTGTCTATGGGTCACAGAACGAGGTTCTTAAAAATCTGGCTGAGTACATCTTTCTTGCTTCTATCTTTATTTGAATATTTAGCACATCTAAAACAGAGATTTGATCATATCCCAACCATCATTTCTTCCTCAGTCCTCCCATCCAACAAACTGCACTATTCTTACCCAGCTGCCTTAAGCCAGAAACCCAGGAATCCTCCTTGGGGCCCCTGCTTCCCTCTTCTTCCATATCCTGTTATTTTTACCTACAAAATACAACTCAATTCTGTCTACCTCTCTTTTTCTGGATACTACCTCTCCCTCCCGACAGGACTGCATGCTTACTCTCCTGCTTGTCTATACACCACACAAACTGAATTTTAAAATCTTAGGTAAGATCATTTCAGTGCCTGGATTAAAGCGCCCCCCCCCCCAGTGGTAATCCATTGCCTTTTGAATGAAGCTCACCCTCCGTCCCAGAGCCTTCCCCATCTGACAGCATATGGCATGTGCCTGTCCCTCCCCCTGATTTTCTCTTCTCTTCTCCTTGCTTGCCTTGCTCCCCACTGTCTCTCAAGTAGCCCAGACCTTGATCCATTGTGCTATTGGTCCCTTTGCCTAGAATGTCCCTCTTCATATAGTTGTTTTCTTCTCATCTTTTAGATCTAGAATCAAATGTCACCTCCTCAGAGGTGCTTTCCCTAAAATACCCTTTTAAAAGATGTGCACACTCCCAGTCACTCTGTCCTATTGGGACATGTTTTTTTTCTATTTCACTGTGCATATTGCTGCCTGGAATTCTTTTTTTCATGTCTTTCCCTCTCTTCTCTCCCCACCTCCAGTAGAACGTAAGCACCATTACAGCAGAGGCCAGGCTATCTGCTTTATCTCTCTATCTCCCAGCAACTAGAACAGGACTGGATTCAAAGAGGCTTAGTAAGTGTTTGTTGAATGAACAAATGCATGTCTATGACATAGAAAGCACTCAGACACTTAAGTTACTAAACTATTTTGAAAAGAAACTCATTAAAAGATTAAAATTGAGCAAGAGGATATGATACGGAGAAATAATTGTCTAGAAAGCTCAAGTACCTTTTGTGATTAATTATAAATAATGTATGTATGCCCATAGACTTGACTACAGAGATAGCAAGAAAGTACACACTATTGTTTATATCAGAAAAAGGATTTTATTAAGTCAATGAAACAAAATATTTTAAATAAAAATTTTACTGCATTTTAATTTCCATAGTGACTTCCATTTAAGAGGGAATTTTTAATATTATATGGAAGTGTAAATATAATATAAATACATAATTATAAAATTTTAAATTCTACTCAAGCACATAGGAACTTCACTATAATTATAAGCCTCATACAATCCAATATTTACCCTGGATCTTTCCAAGGGGATTTTGTATATAAAATACCAGAATCTCAAAATAATGTTATCTCATCTGAGTAGACCACAAATGACTAACCAAAATTCAACTCTGTGTGTATATGTGTGTGTGTGTGTGTGTGTGTGTAAATTATTAAAATGAAAAACAAGACAGTTCTGGCTATACCCACTAGGGTGAACAGGGATGTTCAAAAGTGTTTTCTAAGTAATCATAACAATAGAATCTATAAATTTCATAATGTTTACAAAATTTTGACTATTTCTTTAGGGCAGTGAATCTTTTCAACCATTGCTGTGTGTCAGATTGACTCAGTTGTTTAGAATTGAGCATGATATGCTCAGCTCATAATCATGGTTTTCTCCTTTATATCTAGTGTAGGAATTGAAGGGATGATTTTATATTTCTTGCCCTGTGTAGACAGATATCTACAGATTTGGTCTTAAGATGTCCCAATCCTGTCATTCCACACCATAGTTTTCCTTACATTTTTCCCTTGCCTGTATCTAAAACAGAGTGCTGTGGAAGAACACTGCAATGGAAAGCACGAGGACTGAGAGAGAATGCAGCACTGTTTTCTTACCTGGTACCCTCAGTTCTAAAACAAGGTGACTGTATTTCTGAAGGGTTTCCACCTTAAAATTTATAATTTTTGGCCCTGGCATCAGATGGTATATCTTAGGCCTCCTTCAGGGAAGTTCATGAAAGAAAAAAATCCCATCTCAGGAAGAGATGTCTTTATAATGTACTTTTAAAAGGACAGTAAACTACTTTAGAAAAGTTTTTCTTAGTGGCTTATAACTCAAATATATAAAATACTAGGCCCTGAGTTGTGGAGATAAGCAGCTCTTTATTGGATAAGTTTGAATCAACAAATGTTTATAAAAGATTGGTTATGCACAAAATACAGAACAGGACCACGTGGAGAACATAAGGATAAAGCCATCCATTCACCAAATATGTGTTAAGCATTTGTTCCAGTCTCTGTTCTCGGCACTAGGTGTGGCAATGAATAACACAAGTGCTCTGTTGTGGAACTTACATTCTAGTTAAGTGGAATTTGAGGCCTGCTCTCAAAGAGTAGAGGACATGGGAAGGGGGTTGATATGGGAGCCCGAAACCACTATATAATGAACTATAATATCAAGGATTGGTAGAGTAAGAGGCACAAGACAAGAACAAAGAAAAGTTATGGATGAGGATCCCTAGAAGATCCAATTAAGAGATTAAGAGAGATTAGAGGTTGGTGAGAGTGAGCTGAGGATGAAGCTGTCTGCTAGATCAGAATACAGAAGGTCTGGGGGGATGGGGTTGTAGGGTTAATGCCCAAGTTTGTAATTGTGAATCATCGGAAGGAAGGAAACAATTAGAAAGTATCCCAGGAGGAATGTTGGCCAGGCGTGTTTAGGAGTATGAAGCTCAGTTATGTAATAAAGATGTGACAAGAACTGAACACAGTTCTACTGACATCTCCTTAGGAAGGTAGGGGCTGCCAGAAAACCTCAGGTCATGGTGCCGCCCCTAGACGTCTGGCACTGAAAGGAAGGCCAGTGAGTAGGCCCCTTGCGATCGCGCAGACAGCAGCCAATCATCATCTTGTGTGTCTCCCATTCTTGTACTCATTATTTAGAGAATCCATTCTTTATAAAATGAAATTAAATAGCTGACATCTAAATTCATAAAAGCCTCATGAATTTACCTATAAATCAGGAAATCAAAAAAATAGGTAGTTAACACATTTTGTTAGGGAGAATGATAAAATCACAAAAGAACTATTCAGGCATGCATTTGTAGCTATTATTTGAATTGAAAATTTTTGCTGTTGATCTGAGAGCTTTTAATAAATACTATTCAGGAGGACCCATTTCATTTGCAAGTGTACTATGAGCAAACCTGAAATGGTTTTTTTCTGTATAGTAAAAACTGGAAAGAGATACTGTAAAAAATGAATGACAGCAAACATTTTGCAGTTACTTTATAACTGACTATCCACCATCTCCTGTCCTCTCAACTCTGTTTTAGGTTAAGTAGATAAGAAAGTAAATCTCCAGCCTATCTTCTACTCATTTCTCCATACTATTATCTTCACTTTGTGATTTTCTTCTCCTCTATTGGAATGAAATTCAATATGAATTTTGTTGTTCAGATGTTGATTTTTTTTCCCTTTTGGAGGCCCTTCACCTTAAATGTTCATCTCACAATCTCACAGAGAACTATACTTTTGAGTATAAAGGCTCTTGGTTCTACGGGAAAGGAGAGTTTAGAGCCAGGACCCATCTTGATAGGGATGTTCCTATTAATGGAAGGAGCAATTTTGGCCACTGTTCCAGTAAATGGAATATAGGCTAGTCTTGAGTCACTTCCTTTTGATTTAGAGACCATCTCCAACTTAATTCCTATCTAGAAATAACACAGCCAGGCAAATAAGCATAGGTGGATTAGACACTTTTTATAGACCCTGCTCCTGCAAGACCCTTCTAGGAATCTGTCTTACTCTGCATTTCTCTGAAAGCTGAGTCTGAGACAAGGCTTTGCATGCCAACAGTTTATTTGGGAATGTGATGCCACAGAGCAGAGCAGAGGATCACAAGCTTTTTCTTAAAAAGGAAAGAAGGAAAAGCCCATGCAAGGATGCCTTATCAAGGTAGCCAGCCCTGTGCATCATATATGCTCTACTCCACCAAGATCTTTTGAAGCACCTTCTAAAAGGTGTCTCAGAACCATACGTCCAAGAGCAAAGGAAGAAGCATTTATCGTGGGTTGCTCTGTCCCATTGGTGAAGGGTAGCCTGGAAGTATTGCTCCCACAGGCATCATGTTACCCCTGTAGAGCAGGTGCCTGCAGGTGACCAGAGCCGCAGCCTCAGAGGAGTCCGAGGGCGGGAAACAAGGAAAACACAAGGGCCAATTTTACTTGCTTCCCATAGGGTAAAGCCTGCCTGAAACTGATTGCCAAAGGAATGCCTGCTGTTGAGGTGGGGCCCAGAGGATTGGGAATGGTGTACAAGGGGTTTCCAATTTGGTTGGTACCCACATCTCATGCCACAGGACCCTGTCCCATTTCCCAACCTTCACCATGGTTAATTAGACCAGGGAAAGACATGTGACACCCATGGCCTGGCTGAACTTGGGTTCACTAAAAAACCTATCTATAAATTAGCAGAGAAAGCTAATTGGAAGAGAAAGCACCAGATTTGCACAGAGAACAGAGGTGCCACATGCCCCTGAGACTGATGGGAGAGAACCAGTGCCTGGAGTAGCCTTAGGTCCTCACACAGGTCGGAGCCAGTTTCAGAACAGGCATATCCTTAAATATCACTGCCCCCTCTTCTGAGGTCTTATTAGTAGAATGGGCCTTTAAAACAAATAAGAAAATACCCAGCTAATAGGGAAATCAAATACATTCTCCAGAGAAGATGTCAATTAATTTTCATGATCTTCAATAAACAAGTTGTCACTAGTTATTTAAATGGTGTTAACTACCATTTAAAGAATATTTCAAAACAGCTTTAATCTAGATTGAAATAGACAAACTTTTGAATATGACAGAAAAGTAAAACCACTTTAAAATTAAAATTTGTGTAGTCTTTTTATAATTAAATTCTAAAATTCATTAGAATGCCATTGTATTCAGCGAAGGTCTTATCTATATTAGATGTGTCTTCAAATCATTGGTGGCTTTGAGTGATAGTATGAAATGTATGTAATCTTTGGCAACAGAAGACAGTACTGTAAATTTTATTTAAAAATGAATTTTAAGTGAGATGTCACAAAGTTGCCACCATTGGTCGAATAATATGTATGCTAATCCTTGAAAGAATACAAAGCAACATAATAATTTTTGGTCTTATCAAATATTCAAAAGGCTACATTCAAGTTACAGCATTTTTACATAATGAAAAGGGATTCTTTCTGCCTCTCTCTTTTCGTCTCATGATTGAGAGGCTTCTAGATCCCCTGTTGGGATGAGATGGTAGTCATAATGGGAGAAGTACGTGTAAAAGTGATGCTGTCGTTACACTTTGCAAACATTAGGAAATTCAAGCATGGGAAATTTCGCAGAGCTTCTAGTGAATATTATTGAACACAGATTTGTTCCACTCCCTTAAGAGATGTATCATAGCATATCTCCGAGGAACTAAGTTTAGACAGGAGCAATTAGACTACTATGGAAGATTAAATTATTGTCAATAAATATTGACTCTCTACCAACACACGACTCCACTGACTTGTTTTAGCTGATAAAATACGGATGAAATAACAGGAAGCCAGGTTTGAATCAGGAGTTAAGAGACATTACATGTCTCTGCTTTTCCCTTTGGGAGCTTCTAATTTCTGTCATGAGAGGAACATGCCCCAGGTGTCTGCTGCCCCTCCTGCCTGGGCTCCTATGAGATTGGAGCAGAACTGAATTCAGTCCCATGCTGGAGCCAGCCTCATGACCCTGAAACCTTTAGGAGGGCCATCCATCTGAGCCCCATCTAAATAAACTGAACTGCAGTTAACTGTGCTGACCTTGAGCATGAAAATAATTGCTTGCCAGACAAAGCCCCTGAGATTTGGGATAGTTTGTTATCTAACAATATCTTGCCATAGCAGACTAATACAGTTCCTCATATAGAGCAACATAAAGAAACAATTTTAATTTGTAGTAGCTTTTAGTATATACAAGGTATAGAAGTCTGGTGTGTTCTGGCTGGAATCGGATAATAGTATAAATAGGAATTAAGAATGTGGCTTTGAGGACCAGATTATGCTGAGTTTCTATTCTGTGTCTGCCAGCTGTTAACTCTGACTTTTGAGAAGCATGCTTACTCTCTCTACACGTGAGCTTCCACATCCATACAATGAGAATTAATAAGACAATGCAGATAAAGCATTTAGCACAGCGCCTGCTACACAGTAAGTGAAGCATGTCTGGAAACTCATAATCATGATTGTTACTATTGCACTATCAAATCAGCACAAAATGGATCAGCATAGAGTTACTTTCAACCATATTATCAGCTAAATTAACCCTCTTTTTCAATTTATTAGCTCAATCTCCTTATCTCTGGTCCTTTCTGGTCTTCTGCTCTTCCCAAGTTTTTGTGAATTCCTGTAGGATTTATTTTCATGACCACTTCTGCTCTGAACACCTGCCTCCACTGTGTTTTTATCAACCCTGATTTCTTTTTCTGCTCCATGCCAACTCAGTAATGAAACTCACCTTTTCTTTGATTTCCATGACAAAAGCACTCAGAAATTTCTGTGTGTAGCACAGTTTATCAAGGGTCTGGATCAGAGAGAGGCAGCCTACTTCCAAGAAAATGAGCAATTTGTATTTTACCAAAACTCTATTCTTTAAAGTCTTCTGGCTTTTCTACTGCATGAATTTCCTGCTGGCAACATGTCTTCATAGGGTCCAGCCTCCTGCCATGTTGTCCATCCCTCCTCCTCTCCTCCCTTTCCTCTCCTTTCAGTTTTCTCCCAATTCCTGGCATTTTCTCTTGCAGAGCCACGTAACTATCTCTCTCTTCTGGTAGTCTCTTGTTTTTATCAATAGTCATGTAACATGTTTTTCAGGTAATGTTTTACCTAGTGCTAAATATTACAATAGTACTGTCTACCCCACACTGTACATGCAATGTCATGGTAAAAAAGAAGGCATGACTTCTAGACAAAGTAAGACCTGATTGAAGATATTGACCTATCTAAAGAAATAATGTGACTATCAGGAGGGAGGCGGGTTTCCGCTGAAGCATTAAAAATGAAGAACTTCAGAGGAAAACAGTGTCTACCCAAGTGCTGTTTAGGGAAGAGAAAAATCTATCTCAGAGCTTTAA
This sequence comes from Phataginus tricuspis, assembly GCA_029783875.1. Classification (NCBI taxonomy): domain Eukaryota; kingdom Metazoa; phylum Chordata; class Mammalia; order Pholidota; family Manidae; genus Phataginus; species Phataginus tricuspis. The sequence goes on along the minus strand of JAQQAC010009165.1, from coordinate 26,772,792 downwards.
ATATGTTTATGTATTCACTCATTAATCTGTTTATTCATATTCTCCCTCAAAAGATGAAATTTCAATTCTTCTATGTTGGCTATAACTGATTATCTTTCCTTAACAATTTGGAATCCCGAATTGTGGTTTCTTTTGACTTAGAGACAGATTTTCACACTCAAAAATGTATCATCTGAAGACTGTATTTGTTTAACAAGAATTTTAAGTTCTGCAAGAATTATGACATTTGAGGAAGGGGAGAGAGAAAAGGAGGGTATATAATAAAACAAATATGAGTACTTGCTTAAGGAATTCTATACAAAATAGTGCCATTTCTGAAAAGCATTTCTGTCCTTGTTTGATCTTTCCATTATGCCGTAACCTAGCGTACATGAGATCATTAACTTTCATAATTGACTGCAAAATCAGCAAATGATAAGTTTTTTCACTGATAGTAACCCAATGCATGCTTTCACTTCACTACCCTTTGTGTCACTAACCTTATTAATCTCAAGAATTTGAAACTTGGGCTACTTGCAAGGACATGGGGCCTTCAGCATACTCTAGATTCTCAGCTTTGGTTAGAAGAACAAAAGTCCTAATGTGAATGTGTTCATCGTCCATCAAATGTTCACTGAACACTTTGTGCCAAGCCCTCTGCCAGACACTGCAGATACGAAAATGAATAAGACGTCACCGTTGTCTCAGTGCCTGGAAGTCCAGACCAAAAAGGAGGCTGACCTGAGCACAGACCCTCGCGTTGTGGACGAGTGCTGTAGAAGGGCTTTCCGGGAAGCTCCGAGGGCACAGAGGAGAATCAGCTTGCCCTTTTTTGGTTGGGAGAGCATAGGGAGAAGAGGTTGTGGCCAAGGGAAAGTTGAAAAGGGAGGTTGGATGAAGTTCGGGCTGAACTTTGGGGTGACTCAGGGCTTCCAGGTGGCTGTGGCACAGCCCGGGGGTGGGGGTGGCATCTGCAGTGCCTCCTTGCTGGGCTGGAGGACGAGAAAAAGATGAACTGTGAAGCCGAGAAGGCCATGCAGGCTACTCATTGAGTTTAACCTGAGTGAGCAGCTGTGGAAGGAGCTGAAGGGGAGGAAGGGTGTAACCTGGTTCAATTTGTGCTTCGGAGGGGAACTCTGGAGGCACCAGCAAGGGCCAGCCACAGGCGGCCGCACCTGGAGGTCTCCCATTTCTTTGCAGGTTGTGTAACAACTTGGTGCTATTCCCAGCCTGTCTGGAACACTGTCAAACTCCACTTCATACCAAGAAGCATCGATAGTTTAAACTTTTCCTACAATCTTTGGAAGTTGAGAGACAAGAGAGAGAGCCCCTTTCTCGGGCCTGAGCCTTAGACTTTGGTACAAGCAGAAGCGGTTTCATCATTTCCCTTAGGGCCCATTTCAGGACATTTTTAGCACCTCTGATGACATTGGTCTTCTTTCTTCAACATTACCAGCCCTGCTTTGACATTCCCATATCCTGAGGAATACTGCTCACACACCCCTTTGGAGGACTTGCGATCACTGTCCCCACTGATTCACTTCTTGCACCTCTTTCTGGAGGCTGTAGGTGTGACTGAGATTTTGGAAGCACTAGTCACATTCCTTTCTTAAGGCTTCAGTACGTTGTGCAAAAGTACCAGTTCTGGATCCAAACCTTTTGAAGGGACAGAGGCAGTAGAGTTCACGATGCCATTCAATGAATGTTAAATAACATAGAGCAACATGAAAGAGGGGCTTAAATCCTGAAAAGTGACATCATGAATTGTTTTATTCCCTGGGGTTTTGACCCCAGGACAATTAAGAGGTACGGAATATCTTTTGGCGGAAAAGTGGCAGAAATAGCACTTCTTAAAAAAGTCAAATTACATTTTGTTTTCAAGTTTTAACAGACTACTTGAGACGATGTTTCTCACTGTCTTTCTAGTAGCACGCATACTGGCTACTATTTCTCCACAGATTTCAGTGGGCAAGTGCATGAGGAGGTATTTTTTTCCACCTCACTGATGATTTTTGCAGTAACTGAACTTTATAAGAATATAAAAAAATCTTCATGAGTCAATCTACCAGCGCACTTGAAAGTAATTCGATTTTATGTCACTGCCCTTCATCTCCTTATCAGAGAAGGATTTGCAACCAGGCATTCCATGAATGTGGCTACATTGTATCATAGGATCATGGAGAATGTCTCAAATATTAAAGCAGCTACCAGTGTCCCTGGAACCCTGCCACAGGTGCCAGCATCCTCATTCAGGATCACCCATCAGTCCTGCTAATAGAACAATGCAGCAGCCTCTCTTTATAAAGAAATGGGAGGTGTAGTCCTTATTTTATTCCATTTAATTAAAGAACAGCTGAAAATCCTGTCTTGCATTTGCAACACATGGTTCCACTTAGTGCAGCAGAGCAGGACCCTGAGTTTGATAAAAGCACTGACGTGTGCCTTTGGTGCCAGTACAATGTACTCTTTCATTTTACAAGGTGGCTGAAGTGCAGTTTTAAATATCTTTTTTAAATGTTAACAAAAACCCAGGGGTATAAGCTTAGAAAAAAGTGAAAAAGGGTGAACACAATTTTGTTTGAATTGCCTGCTGTAGACTTTTAGAACCATGTATGCAGATGGCTTATTTGTTCAAATCTGCCGTGGGTATTTACAGGCTTGTGTGCAAACATCATTATGGTTCGTGATAATTGTGCTCAGAGGCCACTACACAGGAGAACCAGTGCCTTTGGAAACACCACTTCCAGTGCTGGAAATTTGCTTCATTTGATCAGTCTGGTCAAAAAGGCAATGGAAATCCCATTCAAATTCATTGTTTCTGAGCACTCTATAACTGATAGGACATTTGCCTGGAGTGGGGCTCTCTGGGTGACTTCTGGAGTCCACATCTCTTTGAGAAGGTGAGTAGCACTGGTGTCCCAGAAGCTGGGGATTAGGTGATTTAGGTCATCGTGTCTCACCGCCTGCCAAAATAAAGGGAATTAACAGAGGAAAAAGTAATATAAAACAAGTAAAATATTTTTTTGACTGGTTCACATGGTGTATACTCCATGGTGTTCCCCAGAAACAGTGGAATGATTTTCCACTTCAGATAATGGGAAAGCATAATGTCTTTAGTCCAGAAGTCTGAGACTCTTATACTGTCATGGGCACTGCATGAAGGTTAAAACAAACCTCTTTGTGCCTGGCTTTTATTTTCAGGGCTACCGTTCTGTTCGTGGCCCATAATTCACAAACTAGAGAAATGTACCCATCAAGAGTAATAAACTCCATCTCCTAGACTCACTACCAATTGCATTAATCAGAAATAATATCCTGAAGTGCCAAGGTAAGAACAACAATCTGAATAGAACAAAACTGTGTAAATGAATTCCTTATAACTCATTCCACCTTAAGAAAAAACAGTAATTGAGATGGTTTTTCTGATGGCCCCAGTGTCAGAGACTGGCAACAGATTTACTATGTGTCCTCCCTTAGTTCTTCACAACTATAAAATAAAATTTTCCACACTTCTAGAAGGAGCTCCAAACAGTAACTGAATGAAACCCTGCAGACAGGTCATCCTCAGCCTAATGCTCTGTATTGCCATTTGTGATATATCTTCATCAGATGACTTGGAGGGAACTGTGCCATCTTTGCTGACTTCCTTTTAACAGGCTCACTAATTCTCACTGTGAGCTGACTTATTGATACATAGGTGATTATTCTACATCATTAATGAATAATTCTAGATTTAAGACATCTCTAAATTTCCAAATCATGGCCCCAACTGAACCAGGCTATAGGAACATTTCCCATTCTCTCTTAAAACCCACTCCAATAGTCATCATCTCCACTACTCCACCAAAGAGTCCTTATCAAGGTCACAAAGGATCTCCGGGTGGCTAAAGTCAGGGGTCATTCCTAGTCTCATCTTAGCCACAGTGCAACACTGATAATTTAAAACCCTTGGTCTCTGATTCATTTTTATCTCTCAGTTGTTTTCCTATTCCACTGGCTATTCCTTCTTTATTCCTTTTTTCTTCCTCCTAATCTTCCAAATCTCTATAAAGGGATCAGTGCTTGCACCTCTTCTCTTCTATATATTGGCTCTCTAAGGGTCTCATCTAGTCCAAGCCTTTAAATAACTTTATACAATGAAAAATGCCAGTTACCTCCAAGCCTGTTTACTTGGAAGTACAAAATACAGAATAAATCTAACATTAAAATCCTTTAGTTTTCTCCTCATAGTTCTTCATCAGTCTTTCCCATTTCGTAAATGACAACTCCATTCAGCCAGTTGCCCAGACCAAAAACTTTTGGTAACACCCTTGATTCATCTGTTTCTCTCACAACATACATCCAATTTAGGAACAGCATATACCCCAAATCTTCTTTTCTTTTTTTTTTAAACCAACTTCAGAGCTAGAATAAGCCAGCATCCTATTTTACCCAGGTTATTGCAATAACCTCCTAGGCAGTCTCCCTGAAATGTCTTCCCTTAGTAGCCAGTGACCATTTTTAAATGTCAGATTAAAAATTAATGAATAAAGAATCAGATTATGTTCCTTCTTTGCTCAAAACTCTCTGGTGTCACCCCTGTACACTCAAGTAAAAGCTATAATCTTCACCGCAGCTTATAAGGCTCTGATGATCTAGCCTCAACTCCATCTCTCTGGCTTCATCTCCCCCGCCCGACCCCCTTTGCCCTCTCTCTGTTCCAACCACATCATGTCGTTGCTGTGCCTTATACAAATCACACTCAGCTCACTTTGGCACATGCTGTTCCTTCTGACTGGAATGCTCTTCCTTCAGATAACCTCATAGTCACTTCCCAACTTTTTTTGTGTTTCTGCTCAAATTTCATGTTACCAGGGAAGCCTTCCCTGACCACCCTATGTAAAGTAACACCTTTTCCCACTACATTATTATGTCTTTCATAAATCTTGCAATCCTTGAACTTCAGTTTTGTCATTTCTAAAATGAAATGAATAATCCACATCACAGGGGGTTCTGAGGATTAGATGAGATCATATGAAACAGCATTTTAGCACAGGGCGTGGTGCACTAGAATAGCTGCCTTAAGAGTGCAGAATTATTAGTGTTAATCTGCTGCCACTTCCATTTTAGCCCAAAGTGTTATGGAGGAAGGATAGGTGCAGTGCAACCAGGAGGCAACAAAGGTTAGTGCCGGTGACTAACTAAGCACTCCCCTGAGGGTAGCAGAGCAGTCCCTTTTTTTGTAACCTGAGTTAAATCATTCCCTGGTGTGGCCGATAATGACTAACACAGCAGGAGGGAGTTGACCACCCTTGTGCAAGGCACTGTTGGGAAGTTGTGCTCTGCTTACAGAAATTCAGGTCACTGATGGGCTCTAATCCCTGTAGCTCCTGCCATAGTTCTTAGAAGAAATTTACTCATTTGTAGAAGAAATTTCAATGCTTACCATATACTGAAAGTGATTTTCTGGGAATTTCTAAGACTTCCTAAAGTAAAATATACTCCATTAGTAGTATATTAATAGCCTTCTGATTAGGCAGGTTGTAATATGTAAAATATTAACATGGAAAGAAACAAGGGACTTGATAGTTGATAAGTAAAGAGAACATAAACTGAAAATTTCATGCTGAAAATAGAGAAATGGTCCCCATGGACAATATTTGAGTTCTTTCATTTTTGTCCTGCTAACAGCACAGAGAAACAGTATTCCAACTAAGGGTTTAAGAAATATCTTGGTATTAAACAAATATCTAGTAACTTGAATGATTTTTTAGAAGTGACTAGAATTCATTTTCTCATTTTTTAATATATTTTTTTGCATATCACTCCAGATAGGATTGAAAAATCAATGATCTTGCAAGAAATGAGTTCTCCACTGCAAATGGTGTACACCATTAAAATACAAAAGAAATTGTATAAGCTAAAACTAAGATAAAAGTAGTATTTTTCTTACCTTATATTTCACTTATCTAATCTCATTTCAGCTTTGTCTAATTTGCTGATCCCAAACCTATTATATTGCCAAGACTGTCAGGGCTCCTGAGAAAGGACAAGAGCTCCCCAGCTGAGCTTTTAACTATTTCAAGGCTACTTCTGCTTCCCCTAAACTCCTTACCCTCTAGGACCACTGAGGCCTCTTAAAGCACATTGCTGAGAACTTGACAATGAGGTCAAGTTGACACTAAGTGTCTGATTGTTGCTGCAGATTCCCTGATACCCCAATTCTCAGAGCCATGGATCTTGAGCTGTGGTTCTCTCTATCCTATGGAGTGTCCTCCTGCGTAGAGGAGAGGCAGGTTCCCCCCTGGAAGTATGCCATTCCCACTCTCCACATCTTGTGCTGTGGATCACTCAGACATGCTCTCTGAGAAAGCTCCCAGGAACAGAGAGATCACCATTATTTCCTCATTCCTTTACTTATCTCGGAGGGACACAGACAAAAGCCAGTACCTCTGAAGGGCCCCACTGCCTGTGCAATGGTGTCTCTGCTCTGGAAGCATCAACAAGCTCCAGCTGAACTCCATCTCCCTTCCACCTTTAGCTACACCTTGTTGCTACTGGGGTTTTTTCCAAATTGGTCAAAGACACCAACCAACGTCATAGATGTTAATAAATGACTCCTCCATCTCCCTGACCAGACATCGTCTTCCATCCTGGTTCCCAACCAAAGTGGTCAAATGCTGTTGTTTCTTTCTCTGTAATGGCCTCTTCTCTCTACCCCCACTAACACTGCCACCATCAGTTGCCTGGATCAACGTCTCAGACTCCTGATAAGTCTTCCTTCCTCTAACTTTGCCCCATTCCAATCCTTTCTCCCCCTTCAGTCACTTTTCCAGCTCCAGTTCTTCAATGGCTCCCCACTGCCTTTGATAAAAGAGTCCAATCTTCTTAAATTGTCTTACAAGGCCTGTCATGATATGATGCCTCCTCACCCCAGTGACATTTTAATCATTATCTCCTTTGTTACCTTTTTCCTCAAAAAGCATCTGATTAGCAATAAACTGCTCCATCTCTCCATGCTCTCTCTTCACTTCCAAGCCCGAGCATCTGGCCTTCGCTTTGTCTGGGGTATCCTTCTCACTACCTCCCTCCATTCTCTAATTCCTTTTCATCTTTCAAGCCTTCGATTTAAATGTCACTTCCTCAGGAAGCTTCATCTGACCTTCTAGGTCCTTTCTCAACGCCGTATTTGCCCCACCACAGCATTTAGCACTCTATTGTAACCGCATATTTCCTTCTCTTTCTCACACTGTCACTCACAAAGACAAAAGCCCAGTCCTTTTTCACTGCTCTACTCTTTGTACCCACAACGAATCTTCTTGAATGAATAAATGAATGAGTATAATGGAAACAAACTTAAGAAAGGATTTGAAGGAGTGTCAGCATGTCAGATGCATCTGAGAGAGCAAGTAGCTGAGGACCAAAAAGGGACCCCTGGGCCCGTGTGGAAGTGACTGTGACCGTGACCAGAGCACTTTCAGTGGAGTAACAGGGACAGCAGCCAGAGTGTAATGCGTTGAACCTGGCTAGGGCATGAGTACATGTAGACAGTAAGTGAAGACAGATTATTGGGAAGTTGTGTCATGGAAAGAGGAAGACATCATGGATGCAGGAGGGAGAGGGGCTGACTGCAGGGACCTATACACGAGTACTGAGGAGACTGCTTGTACGAACGTCAGCCCTCAGGGTCACACAAAAGACAGACCCAGAAGAAGAAAGGCATGATGGGGCAATAGCCCACAAGTGCATTTTGGCTCACAAGTTTTGATAAAATGTGCCAGGAAAAATGGGTTAGAAGTCCAGAGAGCCTTAGAAGGTAAGTTTACAGCGCTGCTCAGCTGTGCCCGTGCAGTAAGTGGTAACTTCACTGGTAGATTTTGTTGGCCTCTTGTTGATGACAATGTCAAGGGAAACAACTGTAACTGAGATGCAGAGGTCCTTGTGCCTTCATGTTTTATTAAATATGGATGTCACACGATATGAAGAGCCCACAACAACCAACCATGCACTCGCCACCTAGCGTAGGGCTGTATTAAAAAGTGTGTCACTAAATGCAGTAGAAGACCTGGTGCATCTTGAATTTAAAATGACTTTTCCCCTAGTTGTGCTAGTCTCCTTCGAAGTGTAATTCATTTTTTAGCATGAAAAAATGTTTCCACTGCAGCAAGTCATAATTAACTTGTTGAAGTTTATACAAAAAAAAATATTTTTAGTAAACAAAACAGAGTGCAGGGTTTCAGGAAGAAAGTGTGAGGGTCAGGATGATAAAAGCAATGGAAGACCGGCAGATGTGCCCCAGGCCCTCTTCATTGGCATCACTCATAAGCCTGTCCTGCTCTGTGGTTCCCAGCCAGTAGGTCTTGGACCCCTGGGGGTAGCAGAATTTATTGTGAGGGGCCTGTAAATCCATATGCACATTCAGTATGGGTAGACTAAATAAATAATATGTCACAGACACACACACTATTTTTTAAATGTCTGTAGATGAGATGATGAATAAAATACAAGTGCAATTGCTTTGCTGAATTAATAGCAGTCTTTGATCGTTAGGGGTTGCTCAAACTGTGGACATTGAAAGTACAGTGTCTAGCACTATACAGTCCTCATCTCAAAAACGAGAGGCTGTTGCTATTGCAATTTGCTCGAAAACATGTACAAAGTCACTGGGTGATGATTTAAACAGGAGGCAAAACATTTTATTTAATATATTAATAATTATTTGTGTTATAAAAAATCTGTTTTTTAAAACACTTGCCATATGTCTCAACAAGCCGACTTGTTTTCTTCACTCTGTTTCTGCAGGATACTTTTGTGCTAAAGCCCTTCTTAGTCCATCCTCAACACAAAAACACCATCAAATCTGGGAAAATACAGCATCAAAGGGCCAATTCTGTAGGAGTCTAAGAGGGGTTTCTCTCCCTCCTTTGAACACTGATAGTGTTTCCCAGGGCAGAAGATGGGAGCAGAAATCCTAACCTCTACCTGCCTTCTGCTTGCCGTGCCCCGAGTCCTACCGGGCTGCTGTCATCCGGGCTTGGCCCCTGTTGCGAAGTTGTTTGCTTGTAAGGGGTGTTGTTCTGTGCTCCTGCGGGCTCTCATCTGCCGAGGTACTTAGTTAGCAGGCACCCTTAACTGAGTGTTGATTTGTTTTGTAGTTATTTGTTTAAAATATATTTGTCTCTCCTCCACTAAGAGAGTAAACTACTTGAAATATCTGAGCACGTAATGTGTATTGTGTGTTGAGTGGAATTGACTGTGGAGGAAAAGCGACGCCCACTCTTCTCTCAAGTTCTCTTTCTCCCCAGTGTCTGAGCCATAGAAATGCTCTCTCAAATTGAAGCATTTGTACACAAACTCTTCACTGAAATATTTCCCAGAGTGCGACGACACACAAGGTGGCACGTGACCCGGCATCATTGCTTCGAGTGCCATAATGAAAAACTGACTGATGAATTCTCTTTTGATCTTTCTTATCACACAAAAGAGGAAAGCTCAGTTTACAGCTGGCATATATTTAATGCTCCCTACACTGTCCCCTGCCCTTCCTCCATTCTTCGTTTCCTTTTTTTTTCTAACAGAGAGAATATGTACACCTCACATTCAGAGCCTTTAGCACCAGGTAACAGTATCTGCCTACACTTTATAGCATTTGTTTTGTTATTCATCATATATATATATATATTCTGTAGCTACCTCTGATTTAAGACAAACAGTATCTTTTTATCCATTTACAATAATGATATAACCTCTTAAAATAATAGAAAAAGTGAGTCAATTTAAAGAAAAACATAAATATTGGTGGTTTTTCATAGCACAGCAAAAACCATGTGAGTTATACAAGAACAAATTTATGAGGTCATGTACCCTACCTATCAAAAATCAAGTAGATGATGGAGAGATATAGAGTGTTAATCAGTGAGCACAAAATTACCCAGCGTCCTGAGTAAGAAGATCTGGGATAAAGTTAGGGCCTTAAGAGGTGAGGAAGCATGTGAGAGTCACAGGGTTCTGACTTGACCTTTCCTGCCACTCTTGCCTATGTGGTCACCAGTATCATTGGCCACAGGGTCTTTGAACATGAAGAGGAATTAAAGCAGTTTAAATTCTGTGTTTTTAACCTGGCCGTGTATCATGCTTCCATTGCTGCAGTGTCGCAGGATCATTCTGAGAGGCTGGCAGAAGAGACTCAGCTCCAGGCAGACGTCACAAGGGGAACTGCTGTCATCTTAAAGCCAGTGGGTGTAAAACTTGCTGTTCCTTTCTATTTGTCTGTGAGATGATTCTGGCTCTCCCTTCCCTCCAGGATATGGCTGCCAAAAATAATTAATCCCATACCTACCCGATTCATTCTGACCTCTGAAACAGGAGAAGAAAATGTTTCTTACTGCTAACTGGAAATATTTCCCCAGATGATTTCTAATAGGATGAATGCCTGCTGCATTGATGGATAATTCCAGCAACACTTTTTGAGCAGCGAGGAGATAGCATCACAGCAGGCTAAAAGTGGCCTGGAGTCAACTAACTTTGACCTTCCAATCCTGGGCCGCTCACTGCCCAGCTGTCTTCTCTCAAGCCAGCCTCTTAACTTCTTTTTGGGAGTCGACTTCCTCGAGAATGAGACCTGCTCACTGTTCTTGCCTAAGCACCAGATAAGGCAGAAGCTGTACAGAGGCAGTAGCCACAGCCTAAGTCACAGTGCAAAAGAGCATTCCAGAAGTTCTCTTCTCCCCTTAGGATCTCTTAAATCACTCAATTTCATATACTCCTGAACAATGTCAAAAGCTACAGCCAGAGAGCAGGCCTTCCTTGTACTGAGGACCAGCCCTTTGCCTGGATATGGGCTCATTAATCATGGACCTTGACATACTAGTAAAAAGGGTGGACTTGCTTTTCTTTTTATTTTTGTTGATGGATATCTAAATGGAAAATTTTTGGTTTCAGTTTTGCTTTTTTCTGTGTCTTTCATTTTTGTTTCTGTTTTTGCTTGGAGACCTGAATTTCCTGATGTCTGCAGAATACTAGAAGAATATGCCATATGCCATATTTACCAGAGAAAATATATATATAAAATGGACTTGCCTATACCCATTCTCCTTAAAGTTTTCCAAAAAATAGAAGGAGAGGGAATATTCCCAAAGTCATTCAATGAGGCCAGCATCACTCTAATACCAAAACCAGGCAAAGACACCACAAAGAAAGAAAATTACAGACTAATATCCCTGATGAACATAGATGCAAAAATAATCAACAAAATATTAGCAAACCGAACTCAAAACGTCAAAAGGATCATCCATCATGATCAAGTACAATTTATTCCAGGGATGCAAGGATGGTTCAACATTCAAAAAACCATCAACATCATCCACCACATCAACAAAAAGAAAGACAAAAACCACATGATCATCTCCATAGATGATGAAAAATCATTCAACATAATTCAACACTGATTCATGATAAAAACTCAACAAAATGGGTATAGAGGGCAAGTACCTCAATATAATAAAGGCCATATATGACAAACCCACAACCAACATTATACTTAACAGTGAGAAACTGAAAGCTTTTCCTTTAAGATCAGAAACAAGACAAGTATTCCCACTCTCCCCACTTTTATTCAAATAGTTCTGGAGGTCCTCGCCATGGCAATCAGACAACACAAAGAAATAAAAGGCATCCTGATTGGCAAAGAAGAAGTTAAACTGTCCCTGTATGCAGATGACATGATATTGTACATAAAAAACATAAAGAATCCACTCCAAAACTACTAGATCTAATATCTGAATTCAGCAAAGTTGCGGGATACAAAATTAATACACAGTAATCTGTTGCATTCCTATACACTAATGATGAACTAGCAGAAAGAGAAATCAGGAAAACAATTCCATTCACAGTTGCATTAAAAAGAATAAAATACCTAGGAATAAACCAAACCAAGGAAATGAAAGACCTACTCTGAAAACTACAAGACACTGATGAGAGAAACTAAAGAAGTTACCAATAAATAGAAACACTTTCCATGCTCATGGATAGGAAGAATTAATATTTCAAAATGGTCATCCTGCCTAAAGCAATATACAGATTCAATGCAATCCCCAACAGCATTCTTCAACAAACTAGAGCACATAGTTCTAAAATTGATATGGAATCACAAAGAACCCTGAATAGCCAAAGCAATCCTGAGAAAGAAGAATAAAGCAGGAGGGATTATGCTCCCTGACTTCAAGCTCTACTACAAAGCCACAATAATCAAGACAATTTGGTACTGGCACAAGAACAGACCCATAGACCAATGGAACAGACTAGAAAGCCCAGATATAAACCCAAGCATATATGTTCAATTAATATATGATAAAGGAGCCATGGATATACAATGGGGAAATGACAGCCTCTTCAACAACTTGTGTTGGCAAAACTGGACAGCTACATGCAAGAGAATGAAACTGGATTATTGTTTAACCCCACACATGAAAATAAACTCAAAATTGATCAAAGACCTGAATGTAAGTCATGAAACCATAAAACTCTTAGAAGACAACATAGGCAAAAATCTCTTGGACATAAACATGAGCAACTTTTTCCTGAACGCATATCCTTGGGCAAGGGAAACAAAATAAAAAATGAACAAACGGGACTACATCATGTTAAAAAGCTTCTGTACAGCAAAGGACACCATCAGCAAAACAAAATAGCATCCTACAGTATGGGAGAATATATTTCTAAATGACATATCCAACAAGGGGTTAACAGACAAAATATCAAAATATATAAAGAACTCACATGCCTCAACACCCAAAAAGCAAATAACCCTATTAAAAAATGGGTGGAGGATAGGATATGAACAGACACTTCTCCAAAGAAGAAATTCAGATGGCCAACAGGCACATGAAAAGATGCTCCACATCGCTAATTATCAGGGAAATGCAAATTAAAACCACAATGAGCTATCACCTCACACCTGTAAGGAAGGCCAGCATCGAAAGACTAAGAACAACAAATGCTGGTGAGGATATGGAGAAAGGGGAACCCTCCTACACTGCTGGTGGGAATGCAAATTAGTTAAACCATTGAGGAAAGCAGTATGGAGGTTCCTCAAAAAACTAAAAATAGAAATTCCATTTGACCCAGGAATTCCACTCCTAGGAATTTACCCTAAGAATGCAGGATCCCAATTTCAAAAAGACATATGTGCTCCTATGTTTATCGCAGCACTATTTACAATAGCCAAGAAATGGAAGCAACCTAAGTGTCCATCAGTAGATGAGCGGATAAAGAATGTGTGGTACATATACCCAATGGAATATTATTCAGCCGTAAGAAGTAAACAAATCCTACCATTTGCAACATGGATGGAGCTAGAGGGTATTTTGCTCAGTGAAATAAGACAGGCAGGGAAAGACAAGTACCAAATGATTTCACTTATCTGTGGAGCATAAGAACAAAGCAAAAACTGAAGGAACAAAACAGCAGCAGACTCACAGAACCCAAGAATGGACTAACAGTTGCCAAAGGGAAAGGGACTGGAGACAGTGGGTGGGAAGGGAGGGAGGAGAATAAGGGGCATGATGATTAGCACACATAACGTAGGGGGTGGGCACGGGGAAGGCAGTATAGCACAGAGAAGATAAGAAGTAACTTTATAGCATCTCACTAGGCTGATGGACAGTGACTGTAATGGGGTATGTGGTGGGGACTTGATAATGGGGGGAATCTAGTAACCACATTGTTGCTCACGTGATTGTATATTAATGCTACCAAAATTTAAAAAATTTTTTAAAACAGATTTACCATTTGCTATCCACAAAACATACTTTGCCTTTTGGCATCCTGTATTTACTTGGGCTGAAAAGAGATAGCCAAACTTGATCTTGGAAATACATAAAGATGACAGTTATCTTTTGCCTCAGCCATTATTGAGGACTGGATTCAGTTGGAATAGGTATTTGCTAAGCAGTAAAGAGTGCTGAGATAAAAATAAGCAAGGTAGAAATGGTATCGTGTGTAGGCAAATGAGTTCATGTGATTGAGCCAAATGGCCCAGAGCAAGAGAAACCCAGCTTTTCAGAGCCCTGCAGCACCCATTGCTGACTCATGCTCATTATTCCTTATGCGATATGTCAGTGCACTGAAAAAGCAGACTGACTTCCAAAGCATAACCTATGTTTAAATAAAAGTACAATGTATACACAGAATGATTTAGTCATACTAAATGCCTTGATGTCCATTTTTAATAAGGAACTGGGTTAAATTTAAACCCCTCAGATATGAAGTAAAACATCTTTAGTACATTTTTGCCACTTCTTTGGCTACATAAAGCAATAATTAGTTTATAAAGTGATTTTGAGCCTAACCTTGGTTTATAAGCGTTCAAAGGAACAGGTTATGACTGAGAAGATACAAGAGGATTTTGTGTGGAGGATTGTGGTGAAATGAAATGAAAGAAGCCCTGGTCACATTTTTTGTGCAAGATGACCCAATCTGTTGGCCACTTTGGCTTCTCACCCATCTCATTAGAACTAGTTTTCAACAAAGATCCATTAGGCAAATTACAAATGGTATGTTAATGTGTTTGATGAGGTTTTCCACTTTTCTTTCTTTGGAGCTTTGAAAACAACTTCTGGTGATTATTATAATTGAAGTCCACTTGTACACTGGATTTCCTTTATTCCTCTCTAACCATGTTATTCAGCTGAATCTCCATCAAGGGGAGGTGGCACTCGTGCTAATCCCAACTTGGCAGAATTATTGGGTTCCACCCCAGTAGTTACCAAAACATTTGGGTTTAGTCAGAACACCAATTCATCACTTCATAAAACCAAATCTCTTCTCCATCCCACAATAACCTGTTCATAGGCCAGAGGGACAGTGAGAAAGATGTGAATAGACTTCTTGACTAATAGGGCCCAGCCCACTCAGACATCGAGAAAGAATCTGAGACACTTCTATTTTTTGAGTCTCCTGGAACATTTAAAAGGAGAAGAAGAAGAAATGCCAGAACAGATAGCAAAAACTACAGCACATGTTAAGTACTCAAAATCATACTTCAAACACATAAAAAATAAAGTAACCTTTCTGGAAATCAAGGTCAAATGGCCAGATCTGAAGCTCTCTGTGAATATAAGGCTCTAGCTAAATGGACACCTTAGGAAACACACAAACATCACAGCTCCTGCTCAGGCCTCAAAGGAGTCCCAGCATCTTTTAGCCTCATTTGATAAATAAGAGAACTGAAGCCAAAGAGTGTGAATTACGTGCTTTAAAGCACAATTTGTCATTAAAAAGCATACCTCAATGTACTCTCTATGCAGGTGAAAGGCACACAGAAGGCACAGAGGAGGTCTTGGGATGGGCGACATGACTACTGAAAGTTGATGTGATGAATATATTGGCAGCATTATTGCAGGGAAAATAAATATTGAGCAAAGCCAACCTAAAATGGACTGAGTCATGGCCAGATGTGGCTAATCAAGATTCCAGATTGATATTTCCACATGATTTCCATAAAGGTTGCAATTATGACAGTACTCCATACGGTGACATTGACAGTTTCTTATTTCCAATAGTCTTAGTCTGTGTTTAGTCTCCAGTTGGGAATCTGTGATATTCCCATGGAGACAGGTGACAACTTTTTCCAGTGAATTTCTGAGCTAGAAGCTAGGAAGTTGATTTTGACTCAGTCTTTTGTGAGACAGTCTCCCCTTCTGAGTCATGCTTTAATAATTTGGATCTCAGCAATGATTTTATTTATCTTGGGGAATTTTACTTTTCTGGAGAGCCAGAATAATTCCTCCCTTTTAGATATCAGAAGCAGACACTAGAAAAGCTGCTTTCTGTGTCTTCCTCATACTGTTGGGATTCTGGGCTCCTTAGTAACTTGGCCAGCCATCTTGAATCAAATGTTAAGCAAATGTTGTTTGGCACCATCTCTCCTCATAGATCATTTCCAGCTGTTAGCACAACACAAATTTGAGATCTTCTGAGCCAAGAAAACTTGAAGGTTTTTTTTTTGGATTCCCATACAAAGATTGGATGCAATGATTGAAAAGAAGTATCAATCCACTGTGTTTTGAGGATGATAAGATATGAACATTACCACACTATTAGTGGAAATCTAATTTGATACAAACATTCTAGTAGGTAATTTGGCAATATGTATCAAAAGCCTCAAAATGTATATATTCTCCAATTCAAGATGGCAGACCGAACACATGCATTGACCTCCCACTTCTTCCAAGACCTCACTGAATTAGAAGTATAGAAATAAGGAATAGCATACCCCTTTTATATCTGTATCTGGTTCAGGCAGGAAAATTGAGCCACAGAGTTCAAGAGCAAGAACTCAATATGGGAACTATTTCTGAAGGTTTGGGAACATCTAAAAACGCTGATAAATCAGCAACATCAGGTGCTCTACCACTGCTAAGGTAGGAGGAACCAAAGAAGGTATTATTGCTGGAGCCCAAGGAGCCAGGTCTGCACTGCAGGAAGTGGAGCCATGGAAAAAGGGGCTGCTTGGGGTCAGGAGGTATCGGACAAGATGGGGGAATGCAGCCACTTCTAGAATGGCTGCCTGAGACAGAAATAGAAGGGAGAAATATCCTGCCTTCACCCATCTTCCCTCTAATATCCCACCAGTGCTTCCCACTGCTGAGCCTAGATGGAAGTCAGTCATCATAGAAATGTCATTTGTGGGGGTCACTTTCCCTGTGATAGCACAGCAGAAGAACATTACATAATGACTAAATGCAGAAAGGCAACTGCCTGGCACACACAAGAGAGAATGGGGTGTGGGTGTCTCACTAAAAGGTGAGACATTTCATAAATTCCTGGAATAAAAAAAGTAGATGGGAGCCATTGAACAGAAGAAATGGGCAGAGAAATTACCAGCCTAGAATAGACTCAGCTGTGTAGAGGAAGAAAGTGAACCTGCCCTGTGGTACCCCAAGATGCTTTGGGTGCAGACTCAATAGACACAACAGATGGGGAGAGTAAAAGATGAAGCTGAAAACAGAGAGATTACTTAAAGGTCTGAA
>JAQQAC010009165.1:26737456-26755794 GCA_029783875.1 Phataginus tricuspis | reverse complement strand
AGGCACTCGGCCAGACAGCCAGCTCCCCGTCCACTGATTCTCAATCAAAGTTTACAAGCCAACACCGCCTGGCCGGTCCCAGGAAGAAATCCTGGAAGAAGGGGAGAAACCTACTGGGAAAACAGTCTTAGCCCCCCAAAAAAGCAGACATCTCTCTCTACCCAGGCCTTCTTTTTCAGTGACAGAGAAGTCACTAGAATGTGTAAGGAAAACTAGCAATATAAAAAGAAAAATACCATATTCTAAAAAACAGGGAAACAACCTTAGAGGAAGCTGACATGATTTCAGGAATAAAAAAGAACTTAAGAAATCATCCTTATAAATACTCTCAAAAAGACTCAAGAAAATATCATACCTGCAAAGCAAGAAATAGAACAAGCAAAAGAGGTCTCAGAGATTTAAAAGGTAGTTGCCAAAACAAAAAATTTAGTAGCAATACCAGAAAAATTAAATCAAAGAAATCTAAAATGTTAACCAAAAAGCAAAAGATGGAAAATGTGAGGAATGAACTGGGAGGGAGGCTCTTCGACTAATAACTAAGACAGAAAGAGAGAAAGAAGAAAGAAGTGTTGAAGTTATTCAAGCAAATAATGAAAAAGGCATACACTAGAGCTAAAGAAGGACAAGGCTCTTTAGTTTGCAATGTCTACTGAGTATCCAGTCCAACCAATGAAAACAGGCTGCTACCTAGACACATTGCGGTGAAATTTCAGAACAGTATACAGTGGACCCTTGAACAACCTAGGTTTGAACTGTGCAGGTGCATTTATATGTGGATTTTTTCAATAAATACATTTGAAAATGTTTTTGGAGATTTGCAAAATTTGAAAGAACATTTTCTTCTAGCTTATTTTGTTATAAGGTTACAGTATACCATACATGTAATACACAAACTATGTGTTAATCAGCTTTTTATGTTACCAGTAAGGCTTCTGGTCAGCAGTAGGATATTAGTAATTAAGTTTTGGAAGAGTCAAAAGTTAGATGTGGGTCTTCGACTGTGTGGGGTCAGCATCCCTAACCCCCATGTTGTTCAAGGTCAAATGTATTTTTCATGCATATACTTTTGACTCAGCTATTCCCCTTTGGGGGATTTTCTTAAGAAAATAATTCAGTTATACAAATATTTATGTTCTTAACTTTAAGAATATAAATATCCATCAAAAGAAAAAGAGGTATCCACACACTCGTGTTCCTAGCAGCTTAATTCACAATAGCCAAGAGGCTGGCGGAACTCAGATGTCTATCGGTTGGTGAATGGGAAAACCTAATGTAGTATACACATAACTGAATGTTATTCAGCCTTAAAGGGGAAAATCCTGCCCCATGCTATAACGTGGATAAACCTTGGAGACATGCTACGTGAAATAAGCCATTCACAAAAAAAGACAAATATTGTATGATCCCACTTACGTTAGGTAACTAAAATGGTCAAACTCAGAAACAGAGAATAGAATGATAGTTACCAGGAGCTCAGGGAGAGCTGTTAATGGATGTAGAGTTTGAGTTCTACAAGATGAAAAAGTCCTGGAGCTCTGTTTCAGAACAATGTGAATAAACTTAATACTACTGAACTGCACACTTAAGATGGTTAAGATGGTAAATTTTATGTTATGTGCTTTTTCCAACAATAAAAAAGCTACTTATTTTGGTCAATAATTCTGTGTGTGTTTGCATATTAAAAATCATAGAAGAGTATGCAACAAAGGGGTTGTATTGGCTAGCAAAGCTACAGTTGAAACCTCTTACCTTTCTACATTCTCTGATATTTATAAAGGAAGCACAAAATATTATAATTATGAAAAAAAGCTGTTTCTACATTGAAAAATATACAAAAGACTTCCATTGGGGCTTACAATGAGTGAATGACTCATATACGGCAATCCCTTGTTTGCCAAAAAAGCAATTACATTCTCCTGAGAAAGATCCGTGTATAGTGTCTGGATCTTCTGGGACTTCTGCATCTTCTGTCTAGCCTAGGGAAGAAGAAGCAAAAGCTAGGTAGCCCTCTTGCACATGAAGTGGAAAAACTATCTTCAAAGAACAAATTTTGTTTCCTAAGTCCCTTTAACTTCAAGGTAGGAACAGGGGTGGACACTGGGGAAAATGAGAGGAAGAGGAACCATGGAGGATTAATTGCTTTAGACAGAATTGCCCAGCCCAAGTATATGTTCACGTCTTAGCTTCCTATCACAACTGTTTTATCTTGACCCTGCCGGAGCCCCTGTGTCACAGAGACAGACAGCAGGTCATTACATCACAATTGTTTTGCGACTATTTGTGTGTTTGCCCTTTTAGCTCTTGAGGCTGTGGCCCATTGCTACACATTACAATGAAAGGGGATCATTAACCATTTTCCTTTTATTTTAAAAGACTAGCCTGATGAAATGTCTATAAAGTGAAGAAAAAGTTGAACTAGAAGATCTTCAATATTATGAAAAGTAAATATTCACTGTAAATGTCCAAATCTTTCTGTGGCTCTGTAAAGCTTTTAGATTCTAGCAGTTACAGAAGTCCATCAATAAACTAATATACAGCACAGTCAGCACATCCACGGATTATACTTGTGTGGGACGTGTCTGGTGGTGCTTCTAATACGGATGCCTTCATAGGCCAACACGGAGTGCTTTTTAATCTCACAAAAATTAAATAGTGTTGCCATTTAATAATCTTGGCAATCAAAAGTTTAAGGAAACAGAAAAATGAATAAAGGTATCATAGAATGAATGTAGCAGTTAGTTATATTTCCATCATGGACTTTAACAAATCTTATTTTCAATCTAATATTAGAATTGTGATCCTAGCCTATTTTTATTCTTGTCATTAATCGTGAATATGCAGCTTCGGTGTGGTGTCATCATTTTTTCTCACTTTGGGGTCTCCTCTATTTTTAAGGAATAACCGTTAAATAACAATTTGTGATTCCTCTTCTTCTTCCCCCAATCCATTACTCAGTTTAGTATGCACTTTCAGCCTTTCGGAGAGAATGAGTATAGTTGCTGAAGATAAAATAGTTTCAATAATTCAATAATGTTTGTACTACAAGTGAGTCAAGTTTTTATATATTTACTAATCTTTCATGATATGGGTCATTAACGTTTTAGAAGCACAGAAAAAGAAAAGAGGGGAAATACAAGTAAATTAGAATGGAGGGAAAGAAGGAGGAAAAAAGGAAAGTGGGATGGAAGGAGGGAGAGAGAGAGGGAGGCAGTCGCAGAGCTGACTCGTCAGATAAGTGTTTCTTCCAATATTGGCAACAGAGCCGACAAAGCAGTTAACTTGCCAGCCCAGACCCAATTTTAGCAAATGTTCAGGTCTATAGAATGAAAATAAAACATGTATAAAAACAGCCCCAAGTCATTTTATTAAATCGATGAGGATGTTTTCCCTAAATCACAGAGGTAAAATGTTGCTATAGTTTTTCAAAACAAAATTATAATTTTTAAATAATGTCATGCAAGTGGAAAATAAACACATTCTTGTTGCCTCCAGGATGATTTGGGTAGCAAGCCACACAAAATTTTTGAGTGGATTTGTGCTGACTTAGAAAACATTCTCAATATCTGGTCTTAAAAAATTGTGCAAAGCTTGCAAGTCCCTAGCAGATCAAGAGTAAGAACTGTCTTAGGATGTTTGTTGTTTTTCCTTTAGTTTATATGTAGCCAGCTGGTTTCTGACCTCTTTGTGTAAATATCCAGCTTTTCACATAATCAGATTCCATATTACCTTGTTATGACATCATCATGGGCAGACTTTGATCCCTTACTAACTTTTCCAAACCATACACCACAGACTTAGACAACAATGAGAAGACTGCTACTTATCCACTAAATACCACTCACTGCTAGTGTGTTAAAAACTATACATGTGTTTGTATATGCATATATATATACACACACACACACACACACATATATATGCATAATAATGCATAGACCTACAGAGGGGTTAGAAATATATGAAAATAAAATTATATATTATTTGATACTACATTGTTAAATGTTCTAAAATATTTGTGTATCTCTGGTTAAATATACATTTACTTTAAATTCCCTCTTAATGCAGTTGCTACCTGTTGGTATTTTCATTCAACTGATAATTTAAAGGCAGGTGAATTGACATGTAGGATTTAGAGACCCTGTTACATATTATTTTTCCTCATGAATAAAGGAAAATAAAGGTTAAGCTGTAGTCTTTGGTGACCCAGGATCCCGGGTGTAAAAGACACAATGACCTTGTAAATTACCAAAAAAAAATGGCTTATTTAGAGTCTGATCAAGATAAATGGCACAAGGCAGCTGTAAAAAGAATTCCCACTAGCCATTGACCTATAAACAGTGGTGTGTCATTTTTCATTTTTAGAGAAGTATCAAAATCAATTTAAAATAACACCAAATCTTTAGAGTTATAATTAAATCTCCTAAATTTTGCTTCAGAGAATATTATTGTAACTTAATGTTACTTTTCAAAGTTAAAATACATTAAAACATTCTGATTGCTACAGAGCCTTGATGACTGTTAAATATGAATCATTTTGGTACTCACGGGCCCATTGTATCCCCAACATCTAGAACAGTGCCTGGTATATAATAAGTGGTCCGTAAATGTTGTTCAACGAATGAATAAAATCATACTAATGTATTAATTCATGTGGGGATCTGAATGCTAAAGTGATGCTACACACACACCAAATGTACAGAACTGACAGACACATAATAGTAAGAATGTGTATTACCATGCTAAGTACTTTACAGACACTCTCTTACGTAATGATAGAAATGGCCCCGTATGTAATGAAAGTAGTGGTTAGACTATCTCATATGAGAAACTGTTGCTCAGAAAGAAACAATACATTCAACGTCTCACAGCTGATAAAAGGTGGAGCCTAAGTTAAAGTTCACATCATCCGGGCTCCAGAGTATACATGTTTGTAACAACTAAGTGCCACTCTCTTTCAGCACACTGTGGTTTCATGGTGACTTACGGTCTCTTGGATTGATCATCGGCTAGAGCCACCAAGAAAAAAACTACATTGTACCACGTCTAGAGGAAGTAAGTTTCTCTTGACACAGTCGTTTTCTGTCAACAGATTACATGTTTTCATTCCTTTAATATGTAGAAATTTTTAAAGCGGTCAGTTATATTATGCCTTCTCTGCACAGTACATAGGAATTTATCCTGTAAATACAGTTACACAAATAGGAAAAGAAGTAGGTAAAAGGATTTAACTGTTGTACTTTTTTTTTTAATAGCAAAAAGCTAGCAGCAACCTCAATGCCACTCAGCAGAGGTCGGATTAAGCAAGTTATGAATGTGTCGTAGATGGCTGCACAGTTACTTCAAGAAATCGACAAATGGCATTTCAGGATTGAAGAGGAAATAGTAAACCGAGTATGGGAGCAAACCAGGTATGGTAGTAAACGGCGTGTGAGGACCACGGACTTCGGAGCCAATAGATGTGCTTCAACCCCGCTCAGGCCCACTTACCAGATATGTGACCTGCGGCAGTTATGTAACCTTTCTAGGCCTCATTTTCCTCATCTGTAAAGTGTGGGTTCTAATAGTATCTGTCAGAGGAATTGTAAAAGGTGGTGAAGGAGATGTAAGCGGAGAAGTCTATATGCAGGTTCATCTTGTTTTTTTCTTTGCTGGTGTCAGTATTTTAAATGTCCACACTTACATCCATAGGCAATTAGCAATGGCGGTAGTCAGGGATTTCCTCCAAACTGCTGGCCGGGTTACAATTTTGGTGCCCTTTTCTAAATGACGGCTTCTCATAGAAACTTTAAATGTTATTAACTTGTCTTTTATCCTGGCCAGTCCTTTGTGTGGCCTACTCAGTGGTCCTCCGATCAGATCCTTTATTGGATGAGGGACCTGTTCATCAAGTGCTCCTTCTAGGGAAGAAGGAGATGACTGACGATGCTTTTCCCTTTCAATAATTAATGCTGTTAATACATGTCAGCAAGTAAAAGAAGAAAAGCATTCCAGGCACAAGATCCCTTCTCTACTGCAGCTTTCCTGAGGTCCACGTACAGTGAAAACATTCATAGTTTGGCCACAGAGGTGTCAACTGGCTTCAGAAAAAAAAAAGAAAAACCCACTAAATAGGCCAACTATCTGAGCCAATCTTTATTATTAGAAGCACCATGAATTCATTAATCTTATTCAGACTTTTACCTTTGTCATCATGCTTTTGTTTGTTTTCCTTCACAAAGGAAAACATGTTTTAATTCTGAATCCAAACACTTGATCATCTGGCTCCTTCCTTGGGACAAGTCAGGATGCATCTATATAAGTAAAGGAAAGCTTCAGAGTAACTTTCTACATTCATCTTAACCCCAAAATAGGACATTTAAAATGACTAAGTTTTCCAAAATGGCTATTTTGCTTCCCTGTGGTTCACACTAAAAATCTGGGAGATGAACGGCAGGTGTGCTGGTCTCAGCCATGAGGGGTGAAGGCCTTGATGTCGGCAGTTTCCCCTTAGGATGAAGTCCAGATGCTTTCACGTGGCGGCCCAGCCGCTCCCGACAGGCCCTGCCACATTCCCCTCCTCACTCCTTCCTCTAAACTCTGGGCTCAGCTTTCCTACTTGTACTTTGTTTCCTCACATGCTGGCAGGGATTTCAGATTCCTATGGCCTGGAACCATTTGTGCCCTTACCCATGACTTCTCTCTAAAGCCTGCTTACTACTCTGCCTTCCTCCTTCAGCCAAGATGTCAGTTCCTTTGTGAAGCCTGCTGAGGCCCTGACTGGGTGAGACAGCTCTTCAGTAGGCTTCCATGTTTCTGCATATTTTTGCTCTCTCAATGCAGTTACCATAGGATATTGGAAGCCACCAGAGATGAGGTACTGACCTTCCTGTTCACTGATGAAGTACCAGTACTCAGCACAGTGTGCCTGATACAAAAGAGTTTAACATGTAATTGAATGAATACTAAATTTTCTATTACTGCTCATAAAAGACATTTCTATACTCCAGAGCTTCAGAAGAAAACATGAGATAGCTTGCTGTTGAAAGTAGGATTTTTGTGTGAACCATTTGATCCACACAACAGCGCGTATGAATCTTAGTTGCATTTTGTAAAATGAAAGAAGCCACACATAAAAGACCTCTCAGCAGAAAGAGGCTGAATATAGTATGATTCCATTTATATGTCATTATGGAAAAGGCCAAACTATAGGGACAGAAAATAGATCAGCAGTCTCAGGGGTTTTGAGTGGAGGGATGGGAAAATTGACCACAAAGTGACAGCACAGGGCAGTTTAGGGTAATGGAGTTGGTCTGCATGGCACTGGGAGGTGGATCCATGGCGCTGTTCATCTGTCAAAAATAGAGCCGGACACTGTGCCACCCGTATGCGGTTGTCATAAAAGCTGACCAGGATGCTGAGAGGACCCAGGACGGGAGGCAGTATGTGAAAACTTAATTCAACTGTATTACAAATATATAAAATAACCTCTCTGATGAGTGTGGGGGAGAAAACGCTGACCTAGGCAAAACTGTGAGGTTAAGTAAAAAAGGAACTATACGATGCACTCCACTTGGTAAATTTATTTCTCACATGGTACAGTTTTGCAATTCTTAGCGTATGTATATTATCAGGGTTGACAAAATAAGTAAATATATTATGATATCGAGAGCCAGGTTTCTCACTGTCAGAGAAAGAAGTTTACAAATGAAGCCATGAGGCCAGAATGAAAGCTGCCGTGCTGGAGTAGAATCAGAGAGAGCGGAATGAATTCACGTTTGTTTGAGATGAGGAGGTGGGTGGATAATAGGTGGGTAGGCAGATAAAGCATATATATTTAAATACATATTTTCCATATATACAAATAAAGAGGTACAGAAATATATATCTGTATATGTGTATGTATAAATATTTATACATATAGATAGACGGATATAGAATATATATATATACACTCTCTAGGTTTTTCTGCTGAGAGGGCCCAGAAATAGTGATACCGCAACAGTAAGAAGCTCTCCAACCTCATTGGTTTCTAAATATCATTCTCCACTTAAAGAAGCTGGGACTCTTGGAGAAACTTTTGATTCTAAGACTGTGGTGGGAAAAATACAGGATGAGTCTAGAGCATCTTGTTGTATCAGAAGGTAAGTGACAATAATTTTCTTAAAAACAAAGATGCGGGTATGTCAAAAGGACACAAGAGATAATCTGAAAGACTTACCAACAGCCAAGGCTGTAACAATTTGAGCAAAACAAAGTAAATGACAGTAGTATTGGATTTTATAAAATAGAAGTCCATAAGTCCATACAGATATAAATAAATGATCAAATAAATAAATAAATATGTAAGTGAGATGGGACAAATACTCCTTATGGAAGAATTCCAATGTATGCATGTAGAGGAATTAAAGAATCAGAAAATCACCATTAGAAAGAGTGCCACAGCTAATGCAAGGTCCAGTGAGAAATGCTAAAATTAGTGGGTGAAACTTTAAGGAGAAATGGGATCCTTTCATAGCCTAAAGGTGTCTGCCTCCAAACATTTACTAATTAAGGAGGTAGAGTTTAACTTCCTTCCTCTTGTGTGTGGGCTGAACTCAATGAGTTGCTTCTAATGACTAAAATGTAGAAAGGGAAAAATGGTGGCTTTACCTTCGAGAAAACTGGCAGACATCATGTTTCCCAACAGATGGTGGTTAACATCACCAGTGATAAGACATCAAAAGCATGAGCCTCCTGGCATGATATGCCGGGAAGATACAGTACTTCTGTGCACTTCTCCCTGCAAACCCACGACCTCAGTCACATCATGAGAAAATATCAAACAAATCCAAACTGAGGGACAGAATACCTGACCCCGACAGTGTCACAGTCAGGAAAGGCAAAGAAACACCAAGAAACGCCTGCAGCTTGGAGGACAACGCGGAGAGACAAGTAAGCATAACGGGGTGTCATGAAGTGGAGCCTGAAACAGAAAAAGGCATTCGTGGAAAAACGGAGAAAACCTGAACCGAGCTTAGTTAATAGTATTGTACCAATGCTAATTATTACTTTTGATAAATCACCATAGTAATGGAAGAGGCTGACATTGGAGGAAGCTGGGTGAAGGATTATAGAATATGAAAGCTCTCTATACTATGTTTGCAACTCCTGTAAATCGAAGATTATTAAAAGAAAAAAAATCAAGAAAAAGAAGGGGTACTGGCTTGTTTATTGATTTGCTGAGATCATAGGAATATCAGGCTCAAAGGCCACACAGCCACAAGCCATGTCCCAAATAGTACAGCAGAACTGATCCCCCGACCCCAGTACGTTACCACTGCAGCTGCTTTGAACCGCCAACACCACCGGCACGGGCAGGAGATTCGTTCAAAGGGCTGTGGTCACCACTGCCCTGGGGATGTGGTCTTGTCACCAAGAGTCACTGACTCCAGAGATCATTCCCTGAAGCTCCTGTTTCTCTGCATCAGTGGCCCTCTATTCAAAATACAGGGCATATTATGTGATTAGCAGAGGTCAGGCTGTAAGAGTTGTAAGAAACCCAGCTGTAAGAGAACTGGGAGAGTGAGTGTCTGGCATTTTTCTAGTTTCTCCAGTGGGAGGAGGTCCTCAAACATATGAAGGGAGTTCACACTTGACACAAAGAATGAAAAAACATCTACTATATGCAATGTATATGTTTATATAATTTATACAATATATAACTTTATATACATTTTACTAATGTAAAAGTAGTCTTAGAATAATCTGATTCAGTTACACTGAATTGTATAAAACAGAAAACTAGACAGAAAGATGAGGTGAAGAGAAGACTGGGCTTTGTGTGTGATCTGATTCGACCTGACCCCTAGCGTTGCCTGTCTCACGCGCACCGTCTCCTTCACTGCCAGTCCTGGCCCCGCCCCACAAAGGAAAAGGAAGGAAAGAAAAGGCCAATAGCACTGCCCTGTTTCCAAATAAAAACATTTCTTCCTCTCTCAATGACAATTTCTTGTCATAAAGGCTCTTCTTAATTTTTAAATACACATCACCTATGAATTGGTAATAAAATGTTTCAATGATTTAATTTATGAAAGAAATCAAGTACACAGTGATTTGTCCTCAAGCCTTCGAAAATCAAGTGAACATTATTCTTCCTTTTTTCCTTTCTCTTTCTTCTGCTGTGAGCGATGAACTTAACGCAGAGAGAAGTGGGGGCAGGCCTGAGCCATTATCATCATCATCCCAAGGTCGCCACGTTTCCCTTTGCTGTTAAACCTGCTACCTTCAGCCACGGCCCCGATCTCTGCTTCTAGCCCGCTTGCTCTCGTTTTCAACATGGACAGTGAACTGACTTTTGAAACGGAGAGAGAACAGATAGACTTGGGCCAATGATTACATTCTTACTGTTGTAAAAGGTGTGTTATAGGTTGGCTGCCACCATGATAAACTGTCCAATGAAGGAGAAAGGGCAAAAATGTCCTTTTAAGTGTTAATCATTATATAATGCCAGGAAAAAAATTAATAGTGTCTTTTTATGAAACTTTTTAATAAAATTCCCCTCTCAACCAAAGTCTTGGCACATGATGGAGTTACCCATCCCTTGCAACCATGTGAGGAAAGCTGGCCTGGAACTTCCCACCGTACCCCAGCCACACCAAAAGGTACAGCACAGACTGGGTAGGCCTGAGCAGCAGGGAGCTGAGGCCCGGATTCACGCCTTGGAAAACTGCCCTTTTAGTTTTGGGGATCAGGACAGATGTACCCACCTGGACCCCCACCTCACCTCCAGGTTATTGTTGCCTGTGAGTGTTTGAGGCCAATTAGAATTTGGAAGTCTTCGTTCTTAAGTCTCAAAGTAAAACCAAGAGAAAATTCTTCCTTCTGACTGTGTGAGAACACAGAAAACACAAACGTGGGAAAGAGGATTGTGATAAAGAAAGGCCTTACTGCTGTCTCTAGCATTCCTAGGTAAAGGGCAGAAGGGAGAGAAGGCCTTTTGCCTAGGAAAGAAGTTAGGATTATAAGTGTTAACACTTCCCAGTCTTAACAGGCAGGAGGGGGAGAATGACTCAAATATTATGAAAGAAATGCTGGTAGCATTAGTGCTCACTAACATTGGAGCATATACCATGTGCTAACATAGTGCTGTAAGTGCTTTATATTGATTAACTTCTTTAATCCTCAAAACAATTTGTGATATAGTTACTGTTATTTTAATGACTTAATGGATAAGAAGGATGAGCACAGAGATTTTAATCAAATTGCCAAGTGACACAGCTAAGAGGTGAAGGCAGAATTTGAACTCAGTTTACTCGGACTCCACCATGTGAGTCTTTAAGGAGCCCCAGGCCCCTCTGATTTGCTGAGCCAGAGGCAGCAGGTCCCCCAGCAGACTTAGTGGAGAGAGAACTGATCTGACTACATGTTGTTCTGTGCCAGAGTGGTTGCTGGGAGCAGCTGCGGCTCTTAAGATCGCCCAAGCCTTTGCAGATGAGGCCACATGTCCAAGTAACACACCCTTTTCCCAATTTGCAAAACTAAATACCAATCATAGCCTTTTACATAGCATTAATGTTCATACTCCAGTACTGTTTTAGTAGGGTAAGTAATGTTAGGTGCTGTAAAAATCTCAGTGGCCTAAAACAAAAGCTAATTTCTCTTTCTTGTCACTCTCTTCTTGGGAGTTGCGGGATGGGGGGCACCTCTCCCAGTCATTCAAGGACCTCATGTGCCTCCTTCTTTAACACAAGATTGCCTGGTATCATCTAGGATGTGAATAAGGAAAGGGAGAGAACAGAGCATCTCAAGAGAAGTTGTTAGAGACCAGACACATTGCTTCCACCTGGAACATTTCGCTGGTCAGACTATCAAGATGCTAGAAAGCGTGGCTTAGTGTTGGCCCCAAGTAGAAGAGGAAACTCATGTGCACCTGTGGGCACTGGGCTTCTCTGCTATAAGAACTCTAACCAGTTGCATCCATTGTTGTGTGGCAGGGCTTACAGGCTCCAGTTAGTGGAGGAGACAACCTGGGCCCAGAGGGAGAAAGTCTCCTTACAAATTAGTCAAGGACTCTGCAGTGTGTCTCCTGGCCAACACCCTCTGTGTTATATTCTCTTGTTTCCTCATGTATCAGTTGTGAACCCAACTCTGACTTTAAATTGGCCTTGCCTTAAATTCTGCCCATGAAATGTCCCTCCACAGTTCTCCCCACCCTAAGGTACTCAAGATTATCCTTGAGAATGTATTTCTTTGTTTCCCCAACATTGTATTAGCACAGTGAATTGCTATTAACTATACAAATATTTCTTAATTTGGTTTTACTAAAAATAAAAGCATGACTAATTTCTTAAAAGTAATGTTTATCACTAGCTTTATAAAATACTGAGACATGAAATATATTATGAAATCATAATCTGCAATATTTATGTTGAGTAACATAGGCCATATCCAAACCCTTAGAAAAATGGTCTAAAGCATTTAAATAATGCTTTATAAATCAAATCCTAGACTTCCGGGAAGATGGTGGCATAAGCAGGGTGTCAGAAATCTCCTCCCAACACTATATATATCTATGAAAATACAGCAAATACAACTATTCCTAAAAGAGAGGCCAGAATACACAGGAAAGTGTACAGCGTGCAGCTACACCTGAGAGGACTTGGCACCCCATGAGGCGGATAAGATATGGAGCTGTGATCCTGCGGGACCCGAGCACTCCCCCACCCCAGCACACTGGCGGGAGGAGAGGACTCAGAGCTGGGAGGGAGTGGAAGTACAGGCCTGCGAAATAACCAGCCCCGGTGATCTGCGCGGGGAGCGCGGACACACATCGTGCAGTGTAGCGGAGATTGGAGAGACAGAGGGTGCAGGATTTGAGTGGGGAATGCACCAGGGTGCTTGCAGACAGCTCCTGGGAAGGAAAAAAAACAAGAAGAAAAGTGAACGCCTTTTTCAGCCGTCTTAAAGAGACAGGAGCCCATCAGAGGAGCCGGATTGCCCCGGCACACTCAGCCCAGCAGGCTGGAAGTCCTGGGGAGTTTCAGACCCCGTAGCTGGCGACTGGGAAAGGGTGGCCACACTTAGACTTCCCACAGAAATTAACAGCCTCCCATTCGTTCCCACCCCATCCAGAGCTATAAAGGGCCCTGCGGAGTGGCACGGCCACGGCTGCGGAATAGTGGGGCAACAGCGCCACCTACAGCACCCCCACAGATTCCACTCCTAGGGGACTTTTTTTTTTTCTTCTATTTTTTTTCTCCTTTTTTTTTCTTTTTAAAGTCTTAAAGAGCCCAGCTGACATACATGGCAACTACCAGCGACCACTTCTACGTCCATGAAAATACACAGGAATATGGTCCAGACTAAGATTAACCAGACAACCCCAGAGAGGGAGCCTGAAGGGATGGAAATGCACAGTCTTCCTGAAAAAGAATTCAGAATAAAAGTCATAACCATGATGACAGATCTACACAGAAATGTGCAAGAGCTGAGGGAGGAAGTAAGGGAAGTGAGGAAAGACAATGCAGAAATCAGACAAGCGATCGACAGGCTTAACAGCAGACTGGATAAGCTGAAAGAGACTGTTAATGGAATAGAAATCAGAGAACAGGAATACAGAGAAGCTGAGGCAGAGAGAGATAAAAGCATCTCTAGGAATGAAAGAATATTAAGAGAACTGTGTGACCAATCCAAACGGAAGAATATTCACATTATAGGAGTACCAGAGGAAGAAGAGAGAGAAAAAGGGATAGAAAGTGTCTTTGAAGAAATAATTGCTGAAAACTTTCCCACGCTGAGGAAGGAAATAGTCTCGTAGTCCACGGAAGCCCACAGATCTCCCAACACAAGGGACCCAAGGAAGACAACAGCAAGACACATAATAATTAAAATGGCAAAGATCAAAGATAAAGACAGAGTATTAAAGGCAGCTAGAGAGAGAAAAAAGATCACCTACAAAGGAAAACCCATTAGAATATCATCAGACTTCTCAACAGAAACCTTATGGGCCAGAAGAGAATGGCATGATATATTTAACATAATGAAACAGAAGGGCCTGAAACCAAGAATATTGTATCCAGCACGATTATCATTTAAATATGACGGAGGGATTAAACAATTTCCAGAAAAGCGAAAGTTGAGAGAGTTTGCCTCTCATAAACCACCACTACAGGATATCTTAAATGGACTGCTCTAAAGGGAAGCACCCCTAAGGCTAAAAAGATGTGACCAGAGAAAATAAAATGATAGCAAAGAAAGCAGACCATCCAAATACTAACTAAAGGCAAAGAATAAACACCTAATATATAAAGAATGGAGGAGGAAGAATAAGAAGGGAGAGATAAAGAAACATCAGACGGTGTTCACAATAACTTAACAAGAAAGTTAAGTTAGATTCTTAGATAGTAAAGAAGCAACCCTTGAACCTTTGGTAACCACGAATCTAAAGCCAGCAATGGCAATAAGTACATATCTATCAATAATCACCCTAAATGTAAATGGACTGAATGCACCAATCAAAAGACACAGAGTAACAGAATGGATAAAAAAGGAAGACCGTCTATATGCTGCTTACAAGAGACTGACTTCAAACCCAAAGATATACACAGACTAAAAGTGAAGGGATGGAAAAAGATATTTCATGCAAACAACAAAGAGAAAAAAGCAAGTGTTGCAGTACTTGTATCAGAAGACAAAATAAACTTCAAAATGAAGAAAGTAGCAAGAGATAAAGAAGGGCATTACATAATGATAAAGGGGTCAGTCCAACAAGAAGGTATAACTATTATAAATATATATGCACCCAACACAGAAGTACCAGCATATGTGAAACAAATACTAACAGAATTAAAAGAGGAAATAGACAGCAATGCATTCATTTTAGGAGACTTCAATACACCACTCACTCCAAAGGACAAATCAACCAGACAGAGAATAAGTAAAGACACAGAGGCACTGAACAACACACTAGAAAAGATGGACCTAACAGACATCTACAGAACTCTACACCCAAAAGCAACAGGATACACATTCTTCTCAAGTGCACATGGAACATTTTCCAGAATAGACCACACACTAGGCAACAAAAAGAACCTCAGTAAATTCAAAAATATTGAAATCCTACCAACCAACTTCTCAGATCACAAAGGTATAAAACTAGAAATAAATTTTAGAAAGAAATCAAAAGGCTCACAAATACATGGAGACTTAACAACATTCTCCTAATTAATCAATGGGTTAATGACCAAATCAAAACAGAAATCAAAGAATATATGGAGACTAATGACAACAACAACACAAAGCCCCAACTTCTGTGGGACGCAGCAAAGGCAGTTCTAAGAGGAAAGTATATTGCAATCCAGGCCTATTTAAAGAAGGAAGAACATTCCCAAATGAATAGTCTAAAGACACAATTACTGAAATTGGAAAAAGAAGAACAAACAAGGCCCAAAGTCACCAGAAGGAGGGACATAATAAAGATCAGAGAATAAATAAATAAAATTGAGAAGAATAAAACAATAGAAAAAAATCAATGAAACCAAGAGCTGGTTCTTTGAAAAAATAAACAAAATAGATAAACCCCTAGCCAGACTCATTAAGAGAAAAAGAGAATCTACACACATAAACAGAATCAGAAATGAGGAAGGAAAAATAATGACGGACCCCACAGAAATACAAAGAATTATAAGAGAATATTATGAGAATCTATATGCTAACAAGCTGGAAAATCTAGAAGAAATGGACAACTTCTTAGAAAAATACAACGTTCCAAGACTGACCAAGCAAGAAACAGAAAAAGTAAACAGACCAATAACCAGCCATGAAATTGAATAGGTAATCAAAAAACTACCCAAGAACCAAATCCTCTGACCAGATGGATACACCTCTGAATTCTACCAGACATATAAAGAACAAATAACACCCATTCTCCTTACAGTTTTCCAAAAAATAGAAGAGTAGGGAATACTTCCAAACTCATTCTATGAAGCCAGCATCTCTTAATACCAAAACTGGGCAAAGACCTCACCAAAAAAGAAAATTACAGACCAATATCCCTGATGAACGTAGATGCAAAAATACTCAACAAAATATTAGCAAACTGAATTCAAAAATACATCAAGAGGATCATACACCATGATCAAGTGGGATTCATTCAGGGATGCAAGGATGGTACAACATTCGAAAATCCATCAACATCATCCACCACATCAACAAAAAGAAGAACAAAAACCACATGATCACCTCCATAGATGCTGAAAAAGCATTTGACAAAATTCGGCATCCATTCATGATTAAAACTCTCAACAAAATGAGTATAGATGGCAAGTACCTCAACATCATAAAGGCCATACATGACAAACCCACAGCTAACATCATACTTAACAGCGAGAAGCTGAAAGCTTTTCATCTAAGATCAGGAACAAGACAGGGATGCCCACTCTCTCCACTGTTATTCAACATAGTCCTGGAGGTCCTAGCCACGGCAATCAGAGAAAACAAAAACATAGAAGACATCCAGATTGGTAAAGAAGAAGTCAAATTGTCACTATTTGCAGATGACATGATACTGTACATAAAAAACCCTAAAGACTCCACTCCAAAACTACTAGAACTAATATCTGAATTCAGCAAAGTTGCAGGTTACAAAATTAACACACAGAAATCTGTTGCATTCCTATACACTAACAATGAACTAACAGAAAGAGAAATCAGAAAAACAATTCCATTCACAATTGCATCAAAAAGAATAAAATACCTAGGAATAAACCTAACGAAGAAAGTGAAATACCTGTACTCTGGAAACTACAAGACACTCCTAAGAGAAATTAAAGAGGACAGTAACAAATGGAAATGGATCCCATGCTCTTAGCTAGGAAGAATAAATATTGTCAAAATGGCTATACTACCTAAAGCAATCTACAGATTCAATGCAATCCCTATCAAACTACCAACAGCTTTCTTCAATGAACTGGAACAAATAATTCTAAAATTCATATGGAACCACAAAAGACCCCGAATAGCCAAAGCAATCCTGAGAAGGAGGAATAAACCAGGGGTATTTATGCTCCCTGTCTTCAAGCTCTACTACAAAGCCACAGTAATCAAGACAATTTGGTGTTGGCACAAGAAGAGACCCACAGATCAGTGGAACAGAATAGAAAATCCAAACATTAACCCAAACATATACAGTCAATTAATATTTGATAAAGGAGCCTTGGATATACAATGGGGAAATGAAGTCCTCTTCAGCAGCTGATGTTGGAAAAACTGGACAGCTATATGTAAGAGAATGAAACTGGACTACTGTCTAACCCCATACACAAAGGTAAATTCAACGTGGATCAAAGGCCTGAATGTAAGTCATGAAACCATAAAACTCTTAGAAAAAAACATAGGCAAAAATCTCTTGGACATAAACATGAGCAACTTCTTCATGAACATATCCCCCTGGACAAGGGAAACAAAAGCAAAAATGAACAAGTGGGACTATAACGAGCTGAAAAGCTCCTGTACAGCAAAGGACACCATCAATAGAACAAAAAGACATCCTACAGTATGGGAGAATATATTCATAAATGACGTATCTGATAAGGGGTTGACATCCAAAATATATAAAGAACTCACACACCTTAACAAACAAAAAGCAAATAATCCAATTAAGAAATGGGCAGAAGACATGAATAGACACTTCTCTAAAGAAGAAATTCAGATGGCCAACAGGCACATGAAAAGATGCTCCTCATCGCTAAACATCAGAGAAATGCAGATTAAAACCACAATGAGATATCACCTCACACCAGTGAGGATGTCCAACATCCAACACACAAACAACAACAAATGTTGGCGAGGTTGTGAAGAAAAGGGAAGCCTCCTACACTGCTGGTGCGAATGCAAATTAGTTCAACCATTGTGGAAAGCAGTATGGAGGTTCCTCAAAAAACTCAAAATAGAAATACCATTTGACCCAGGAATTCCACTCTTAGGAATTTACCCTAAGAATGCAGCAGCCTAGTTTGAAAAAGACAGATGCACCCCTATGTTTATTGCAGCACTATTTACAATAGCTAAGAAATGGAAGCAACCTGTGTCTATCAGTAGATGAATGTATAAAAAAGATGTGGTACATATACACAATGGAATGTTATTCAGCCATAAGAAGAAAACAAATCCTACCATTTGCAACAACATGGATGGAGCTAGAGGGTATTATGCTCAGTAAAATAAGCCAAGCCAAAAAAGACGAGTATGAAATGATTTCACTTGTATTTGGAGTATAAAAACAAAGAAAAAAACTGAAGGAACAAAACAGCAGCAGACTCACAGAACCCAAGAACAGACTAATAGTTTCCAAAGGGAAAGGGACTGGGGAAGATGGGTGGGAA